>SJYV01002448.1:829502-1100277 GCA_006410875.1 Neotragus pygmaeus | reverse complement strand
GAAGTGATGGGACCGGATGCCATGATCTTCATTTTCTGAATACTGAGCCTTAAGCCAACTTTTTCACTCTCCACTTTCACTTTCATCAAGAGGCTTTTTAGTTCCTCTTCACTTTCTGCCATAAGGGAGGTGTCATCTGCATATCTGAGGTGATTGATATTTCTCCCGGCAATCTTGATTCCAGCTTGTGTTTCTTCCAGTCCAGCGTTTCTCATGATGTACTCTGCATAGAAGTTAAATAAGCAGGGTGACAATATACAGCCTTGATGTACTCCTTTTCCTATTTGGAACCAGACTGTTGTTCCATGTCCAGTTCTAACTGTTGCTTCCTGCCCTGCATACAGGTTTCTCAAGAGGCAGGTCAGGTGGTCTGGTATTCCCATCTCTTTCAGAATTTTCCACAGTTTATTGTGATCCACACAGTCAAAGGCTTTGGCATAGTCAATAAAGCAGAAATTTGTTTTCTACATCTATGAGTGTATTTCTATTTTGTAACTAAATTCATTTGTATCATATGAGAGTCCCTTTGACAGCAAGATCAAACCAGTCAATCTTAAGGGAAATCAACCCTGAATGCTCGTTGGAAGGACTGATATTGAAGCTCAAATTCCAGTACTCTGGTCATCTGATGCAAACAGCTGACTCATCGGGAAAGTCCCTGATGCTGGGAAAGACTGAGAGCAGAAGAGGGAGTCAGAAGACGAGATGATGGCTGGATGGTATCACTGACGCAAAAGACATGAATTGGGAAAACTTCGGGAGATGGTGAGGGACAGAGAGGCCTGGCGCACTGCAGGCCAAGAGGTCACAAAGAGTTGGACATGACTGGACAACTGAACAACAGCAACATCATATTTTTAGATTTTGCATATAAGTGATACCATATAATACCCCTCCATCAGTTGCAATAGTTTGGAAATATTTTCTCCTATACCATAGGTTGTCTTTCCATTTGTTTATAGTTTCCCTCGTTGTGCAGATCATGTTTATCTTTATATAGACAGTCACATAAAAAATATTTGGAGATATGTGAATATACTCAAGGTGAGTTTACACATACATATTTCCTGTTCTATCAGAGGAGAGTGCCCATTAAAAACTACACCCCTTTTAAGATGAGCAGTTAGCTGAGAAAACATGAGGAATCATCAGTCCAGGAAGAAAGAATAAGGTAATGAGCACCTTGATGTGGGAAGAAACGTCATAGGACATGAAGACTTTTGACTCCTAATTAACCATGAAGAAAGAAAAACTAGTACTCTTTTCTCCACCCATCTGGACACCCCATCTTCAAACAAAATAATCTGACCAACATCCTACTATATAGGAGAAACTTTACAAAGACCTAGAACATGATATAGTATAGAGTGAAATATTCATCCTATTCAGCAAATTTAGGAGTTACAGATATCTGGGACAAAGGGAAGCAGGGGAGAAAACCCAAATCTGGCACACATAATAGAAATAATTCCAATTTCTGGAGTAACACTATTAATTAAAAGTATTAAGCCATTAATACCTACAAAATAGTTACACAAAATAAAAATTGAAAAGTTACCAGTATTTGAAATGAAAACTGAGAATGTCATCACTTACTTCTAATAACTCTGAGACAACAGGCAGAACTTCAGGATTACAGATATCTATGGAGTCATCCCGGTATGTCTTCTTTTTATAACAGATATTACCCAAATGTAGTATTGCTGAGAGAAGAGAGAAAATCCTGTGAAAATAAAACCATAAATTACAGCTTGCTTATGTGACTTCTCTTACGCTTATTTCATTCCACAATTCTAATGAAGCAAATTAACCAGTACAAATACAGAGTACTTAGTCTTCAGATAAATAAGAAATATGAGGATAATAATCATAACTACAATAACTAAAATTTATTGAGCGTTTACCATGTCGGGCACTGTACAACGTGCTTTATATAAATCCACTTTAAGAACTGTATCTACATCAGATATACAGATACAGTTGTTTGAAGGGGACTTTTTTCTTTTTGTTTTAAATTTCGTTTATTTATTTTTGACTGTACTGAGTCTTCATTGCTGCACAGGCTTTTCTCTAGGAGTGGCACGCAGGCTTCTGGTGCTGGCTTCTCCTATTGCAGAGCTCGGGCTCTAGAGACCGCAGGCTTCAGCAGTTGCGGCACATGGACTCAGCAGTCGTGGCTCCCGGCTCTAGAGCGCAGGCTCAGTAGCTGTGACACACAGGCTTAGTCACTCCATGGCACGTGGGATCTTCTCAGATAAGGGACTGAACCCATGTTTCTTGCATTGGCAGGTAGATTTTTTACCACTGAGCCACCAGGGAAGCCCTAAAGAGGACTTAATATTGTCTGAATCTTCTGTGGTGTTTCAAAAGTCCATGACTTTCTAACTGCTTTTTATCCTACCTGGAATGTCTTTTCCCTACACTGTCTATTTCAGATCTACTGAATTAGAATCTTTAAAACAAAGGTCTTAGAATTTGTATTTTTTTAAACAAAGTAACCAAGGTGATTTCTTTATTATTATATTTTTAAATGCTTCCCCACATCATATTATACTGAGCATCATATCATAATGCCTTTTTTAAAAACAGTAATGGAGACCACTGTACTGTATGATCTAATAGTAGGCCCTTACCGTAAAACATCTACATCTCAATTGTCCTTCCCTCCTGTCTCAGAAGAACACGTGCCTCTCTTCCAGCCAATATATAATCCCTATCCTTGGGCTCTACAGCTCATCAACCCAGTTTACTCTGGGCCATCATTATACCTATTTTCTGTCTCTCACCTGAACTTGACAAGAACTTTCTATCGAAGTAAGCTCACTTCTCTTTTACTTTAAGCAACCCCCCTTACACCCCACATTGTTTCCTTCCCTTCACAGCAAGTGCTATAAAGCAAAAGTTAAGGAAGGTACACAGAGAGGTTGGGGGACACCATGAACTCCTGTAATAATATGCAAATGTTTATGGACAGCATTTTTGGAAGAAGACCTCTAACTTTCAACAGATTCTCAAAGAATTTATGACCAAAGAAAGCAATTCAAAACAAGTCTTTTCCAAAAATAAATTTCTTAATTCTAAATAATGGTTAAGATGGAAGAGGTACTAGATCAGGAATATTAGAAAACTGTTTCAAAGGATCTCTACTGAGGGTGAAGGAATACAATAAATAAACTCACTGTCTTCGTGTCTTGGGAAGAAATCCTACCATTTCCATGGCTAGTTGTAAGCGTTCAAAGTCATGCCTCAAATCTTCCCCCTCCACGGTGAAGCAATCCTGCTTTTTAAAAGAAAAATCAAGATTACCTATTGAAAAGCAACCTAAGCCACTCAGAAATATAGTAATTTTAGATAAGCATACCTATGCATATTTAGATATCATCAAATTTATTAGACTCTTTATCCTACTACAAGCATGCAAACCAAACATATACCTACCTAAATACCAGTATGTTATCTTTTCCCTCTTCTTCACAACCACCCAAGCAAGGATCTCAAAAGTAACTTACAATAAAGAGCTAGCAAGACTCATAAAATGTTCTGATACCAAGTTTGATTTTGAGTGGTTCTGAAGAGTCTTGGAGATGCGAAGCATTTAAGAGATCAATTCCACATACAAATGTTATTTATTCAACAAATATTTAATAGATGCCTACCTATATGCAAGGTGCTGAACTAGATCCTGGGACACAAAAATATATTTTAGAAGAGGCATTAATTTAGTTGAGAAGAGGAGCCTAGACTTAATATAAAGATGCTTATATTACATCAACATTAGATAGCACAGAAATAGTTCCTAACAAATAATATAAACAACTTGGCAATCAGCAAAATGAAGAAGTATATGTGAAAGTACAAAAACTTTCAAAAGAACCCTAATAATATAAGCCAGTAAAAACAGTTATGGACTACCAGACTAAAAACTATTACTCTCCTAGAGCAACTCTTGCATTTCAGTTCCCCCAAAAGTCAAAAGGTAATATGGTACCATTTGGTAATACTGTAAATCTTTAAAACAATAAAAAGAAGTCTTTACCTGCCTTTACTATGTGTTCTCATAGTCCCTTTACACTTATATTTTCAAAAACTTCCTCACATATATTTATTTTTTAATGCCTATCTTCCTATGAAATGTTGTTATCAAATAGTCAATGAACATATGAACTATTATTTGTCTCATTTACTGCAAATTTCCAATATCAAGTCAGTGCTAAGAAGAAAATAGGAAATTACTGGAGTAAATATACAATCAATGAATTATTTAACTGAAAGAGACATTACTTTTAAAGAAATAAACAAAGTGCTTATCTATTTTTTAAAAAGTACTTATCAAATATCTACCATGTACAACCTGCTTTAGGTACTATAAAAATGAATGTATATATAAATAATAGAATTTTATACATTGTCTTAAAATGGTATTAAAAATACCATTTAATACTATTCTCTATGGAAAGGTACACATGGATTTTAAATTCACTTTAAGAAAAGTTCTTTCTGACTATAAAATCTTTGGTAAGCAATTTTAAGACATATTTCTACAGACATGACAACATCCTAATCCACTAAAAAATTTTAACTTAACACATTTTTCTCTTTCGTAAAGCTTTTTAAAAGCTCTTTTCTCCCCCCTAAAACCACAAACAGCTCACTCGTTTTATAATTTAGTAAAAATTTTATATAACAAATAAGTGGAGGGCAAACAAACTATGCTCCAACTTGTGTGAACTCAGTAGTACAGTAATGATTCTCATGAATGACAGCTGCTCCTATCTACCTCAAGAATGAATGAAATAGTGTGGATAAAATATTGAGTGCATACGCTGAAAAAAGAACTAAAATATAAACACATTTATACCTGCTGTTACCTATAATCAAATGTTCTTCAGAAATACAAGACCAAAATCATTAATGAACTTTTAAATACTTGTATTTAACCTTGATGACAATGGTATTAGAAAAACTAAGGACAGATTAATCTACCAGACCAGAAATATCATTATCTTAATCTGGGTTCATACTGGTGCAAACCTTGAGACTAAGATTCAGTACAAGTAGCGCTGGAATGTAGGGAAGGCAACATTGCCTAAATAGAGTACAATATTAAAATAGCTACCAAAGTGGGTAACTGGACTGTAATTCCAAAGTAACCTCTGGGAAACAGTATAAAAAATAGAAAGGTGAAGGAGCCGTAACACTTATATATCGCCTCTCATCAGTTCTGGAGATAAGCTGTTAATTCCTAGGTACTTTTTTACAGGACCAGGCAAGAGCGCAAGGCCTTCCAGGATTCTAAGAAAAGCTTTCAAGCACCAGACACAAATACTGGCTGTTGGAGGTCATTCAGAAAACAACAAAACAGTAAAAGTCAAAGGATGAGGCAGGGAACTAATCAACAACTGTTAAAACCCTTTCCACTGAAAGAAGACAGCTGATTCCTATTGTCAAACTGGGCTCAGGCTCTAATCTTACGAGATAACATGCCACTGCACACTCCCCACAAATACACCAAAATATTCTTTCAAACTATCAGCAATTTTTCCCTTTTTTATTAGATGATGAGAACCCTTTCTCATTTATAAGTACCTACAATCAGCCTGGCATGTAGGAAGTATTTTGAGGGAGAGAAAGTGAAGAGCAAAATCAAATTACACATGTTTCCCATACACTGTCTATATTTCTTAGAATGCTGTTTATAAAAATTATACTTTTTTATAGCTACTAGTTGATAATATAGGACATAAATCTGCATAATTGACTTTGAGAGTTAGTAAAGATGCTGAAGATCATTTAAGAAAAAAGAATATAAAAACCATAACCTGACTTGAATCCCAATTACATTGTTAAATTGCTTCATCACCACGGGGGAAGTCACTTAAATGCTGAGTCACTGCTGCTTCTTGTGTGAAAGGTGATCATACTAACTACAACCAGTGGTTTTATAATGATCAAATATAATATGGATGGTAATGGTTTTTCAACAGAAAAGTAGTTGCAAAGGAAGTTGTGCAGCATGCAGAGACCTTCATACTCAACTGGCATAAAGCCAAAAAGGCAGAATTTGAGGGAGTGGCCCCAAATGTATAAACTGTTGGACACTGAATAACAGTAAAAGTGTTATGCTGTAGAAATACTTAAGATATGGAGGATGTAAATATTATGGATTCAAAGGTTCCCGTCCAGTTGCATAGGATTCCTGCAGCAGGTCTACTTCATGGGAAAATGGGAGGTCAAGTACAATACAAATGGTTGGGTTCCTATAAAGGCAGTAATGATCAGGATGAAAGCTTGGCCTCACTGAGAATAGGATGTTTTAATCCCTTTGCAGCATGGTGTTCAGTATCCTGAGACCCATTCTGGCAATTCTCACTAAACTCGCCTGATAGTTGGGCCCGACTATTCAAAGTTTAATTCAGAAAAAATTTTAATTTGGTGAAACTGTTTACATTGAAGTTATTCAGAACCAGCTTTAAGGTAAAATGATTAGAATAGATTATTATCATTTAAAGAAGGGAAATTAGCATTTACCATATATCTTCTACATACCAGTCAATATCAGAGTCACTTGCCATATACAATTTTAAATTCTCAAAACACAAGAAGTTAATTATGCATATGTACATTTTATTATACCTATATTTATAGGAAAGAAAATAGACTCAGCAGTTAAATAAGTCACCCAAATAACAGAGGAGGTTACACTAAAATCTGTTCTAAGTTACACCAAAATCTGTTCTAAGTCCTCTGCTATCTTTCATGAAACACTAGTTGCTTGAGCTTGTTTTATTAATAGGTGATTTAATTCCTTTTAAGGAATTAATACAATGGGCAACAACAGGTCCCTTGTTAAAAGCAATTTCCTCACTCAAGTTCCCCTTGGGATCACTTATACAATTTCATACAATGTATATTAAGTAATATAGCACAAATGGCAGAATCCTCCTTAATCCTCTCTTCCCATAAAGCTAGTCATGTAAGTTCTAAAAACTCAGAGTGAAACAAGTTTACTTTGCCCCTAAATATGATATGAGGAGGTGCAAAGAGGAAAGAATTAAGCAAAAAATCCTCAGATAGACTACTTGCTTCCATTAAAATTACCTTGCAAGAAAAAGCAGAAGAATTAAAGTTCCAATGATTATAGATTTGAAAACATAATAAATAAGAGGATAGTGATGAAAGTAATATTAAGGGAGTAGGAGAGTATGGCTACAAATTTCTTCTGAAAGGAAAAGATGGATAATAATGCTTTCAATAGTGGCGGCAATAGCAGAAACACTTACTGTGTGCTTATTAAGCATTAAGCAATACATTAAGCTCTGTAGATGCACTAATTTAATACTTACAAAAGTTAAAGACCATTATTTTCCCCTTAAAAAAGGGATGAAAACAAAAAGATAAGTCACCTGCCTGACTTCTCAAAACTGACAAGTAGATGAGCTAGTTTTTAATCAGGTCTACCTACTTCAGAACCTAAAAATTCTTAAGCATTATTTAGACTGTCTAAATAGCAGACCAGCTGACAATCTCATTGTAAGCTCTGTATAGGCAATCAAGTCTTATATTCACTATATGAGTTTCCCAGTCTCCTAACTACTTCCCAATGAAGTACACACAATCAACTGGCACACTAAGCAAAAGATGGAAGCGTCTCAAGAGAGAAAAAACAGCATAAAATTTTTCTACTAAAAATTATCAGTATCTATAAATTTACTGTCTAAAATTTATTTTCTAAAACATCAAATCTGAAATTACAAATTACTTGATTATGAAATGGTACTGCAATTAAACTGAAGGAAAAATTACTAAACCTACTCAAAAATCTGGCAGTCTTGCAATTAGTGGAGTTTGTAATCACATGCAGTGACAATTAAAGTGATAGTTATTTAAAGCAGGATTAAGACATATTATGTTTCCAGGAGGAGTAGTTAATACATTATTAGTTCATTAGTTAATGAATATATAGATGAGTGTGTGTTTTCAGCCTTTCACATCTGACCTAGTTGCAAACTGAAGTAAAGGAAAAAGATTTTTTATGTTCTATTTACAATTACAAAGTGGTTTTTATAAATTTTAACAAATAATGCTAAATTTACCTACTCATTTTATATTACATCATATATGCCTTTAAATCATACTTAATTTGAAACATAAAATAATCTTATTTAAAGGAATTTCAATACTTAATTTTTTAGAAAATTACATAGAGGCTATAGCCTCTCTTGCTATTAAAAAAATGCATGCATTCATTATGTGAAAAGACTGTTAACAGACACATAAAACTGGAAGGATGCAACTTTTTTAAATAAACAATAAATACTACCCATAATAGGAGGGTAACTAAACTACCACATAATAATTGAAATAAATAAATAAATGTCAAGGGAAAAAACCCTGTAGGTTATAATGATCCATAACAATGCTGAAATTAGGAATGCAATCAATGTATTATTTTTCAAAATAAATACTGAATATAGTCTAAATATAGCCCCCCAAAATCCAAATAAGCTAAATTGTTTTAATCAATAAACCACATATAAACAAAAAAGTCAATTCCAATAAAATGAACACTGATTTATCTTCTTTCCTAGATTCTATGTTTGTATTTCAGCTGACTTTCTTCCTAACTAAGTCACAAAAAGGGTCCTTTAGCAGGAACACAGGATACTTAGGCACTTGTACTGACCGGCTCAGAGTCAAAGCAATAATCATCCCAGCTCTGTCTGAGGGGTTTCTTTGTTATCTGAAAGTAAGGCAGATTAGTTAGGTAGAAGTAATGATTATTACACTCTTCTAATGATCTCTTAGATGTAGTGTTCAGGTAGTACTGCTGTTATCCAAAGAAAAGTTATTTTGTATAGCAGCACAAAACAACTAGATAAACATTCAGATTCTGGGAGTCAATATTATTATAACCAATCCATATTTGCTATTGTTCAGTTACTCTGAAATTTATAATAACTGTTGTGTCCCATAGTCTGTAAATACTGACCCTAAGATAAGACTATGTATAGTATGGCCAGTAATTACAAAAAGATCTGGAAGAGGAGCAATGAACTCCAGATTTCTCTAGTATTAATTTTAGGGGCTTTCCCAGGTGTCGACAGCGCTAAAGAATTTGCCTACCAATGCAGAAGATGTAAGATTCCTGATTTGGGAAGATCCCCTGAAGAAGGAAATGGCAACCAGTATTGTTGCCTGGGAAATCCCATGGACAGAGGAGCTTGGTGGGCTACAGTCTGTGGGGTAGCAAAGATTCAGACATGCTACACACATGCACATCAGCTCATTTTATCAGCAGTTGCTACTTTTTCAAAAGGAAAACATTTTACCATCCAAATATAAGGCAAATAGTTTAAACAGGGAAGGGGAAAAACTCGAAAGCTAAATCAATGATTTTTTTAATATACTTAATTCAATACAGTAAAAATACCTCATATTATACCAAGAAGTTATATTTTAAATAATTTTTAAATTCTCAATATAGTAACAGAATTATGTTAGCTTATATAAATATGTAGTTTCAAAATTATGAAATATCAGTTATACAGCCTGTTCTATATCTTACGAAGTGTGAGATGTTACTTTCAAAGCCCTAAACACATACTACAATCTTTGAGCCACCATCCAAGTGTCAATTTAATATCCCTCAGAAGAACTTTTAAAATTACCATAAAGGAATTTCTTTCCACAGACATTACATCTTGCCTCAAACAATTAAAAATGAGGGGAGACAATCTGTTACCTAAACGATGTACTGTCAAATCAATTTCATTATTATTGATTCTAGAATTTTTGCTAATATAAGAAATAAAATCGAACAAATCAATGCAATGAAAAGTTGTGCGAATTATTCCTTATTATGGAAATTTAGGGGAGAATTTTTTAAGTTTCAAGGTGAAACACAAATTCTCTAAGTCATTTCCTTTAATGAATTTTCACACTGAGTATTTAATAGAATAATCACTAAATTATAAAAATAATCATACTCTAATATCATGCAAAGAGGTATATATATTAGGCTTCAAAACATGCAAATACAAGTTTCAGTAATCCTTTGTTAGGGCAAGCATTAATCATTAGTAACATTTAACATGCTCTGTTCTGTAAAAGGTAAATCACTTTACTTATTGAAAAGTGTAAACCATTTTTCTAAATTAGAGGTATCTATAAACAGTTTATCATTCTCTCAAAGAGTCTCACAAAAAGCAAAAGGCACGTAACTATCTTTTATGATTCATATAAGAATAAAAACAATTTTTAAACTTGAGAAGTATATCACATAAATTTTTAGATAGTATAAATGAAAAGGCAAGTTAATAGCCACAACCAACCAGGTTTCAAAAACAAAGTACTAGGGAAAAAACTTGTCTCAAGAGCTAAAATTTAATAATGCCTTACATTTCAAAATGATATTCATGAACTCTCACCTGATTGAGATAATGATATTCTTCTGGTTGTTTAAGATGGAATGCTAATCTCTCTTCTTCACTTGCTCCTGCCAGAAGGTAATAGAATACATGATAGTTCCTGTTGGAAACAAAGAAGTATAGTTTTATAATGAACATGGTCTATGGTTATCATTTAACAAGAAAAAGAAATTAATTTATAAACTGTTTCAGCTTTGCTTCATTTTTTAATACGAAGGTGATAAGCTCTGCTGAAATACTACAGGGGAATTCTCTGGAAGTGTAGTAGTTAAGACACAGTGCTTTCACTGCCACGACACAGGTTCAATCCCTCGTAGGTGAACTAAGATTACACAAGCCACAAGGGATGGCCAAACAATGAGTAGTACAAAATAAGATAATATTTTGTATGCTGAATCAAAAGACAAACGTGAAGGTGGCAATATACTAAAGACCTCTAAAAATTCCCTCCACAAGACCAGTTAGAAAACTAGCAAATTTGTCAGAATCAACTCTAGAAATTAACCAAAAATGTAAAGCAATCTAGAGAGTGTTTATATAAGAAAAAGAGCTGAATTTCAGTATAAACAGAACCTTGGTGGCCTTTTAACTTGCCCTAGTCCATCTCCTGCTTACCAAATACATGTAGCTTTCAATACCAACAGCTTATAACTGAGGTGGACACCAGAAGTCTGGCAGCTTCCAGAAGAAGGCAGAACAGGGGTGAAGTTCATTTAGAACCTCATTCCCTGAAAAATATCATTATTTCTACTGTCTGGTAATTCCATGGTTGAAATCACTTTCATTACTATTGATTGGTGTGATTCAGAGTTATTACCCCAGTATGAAAATCTTTGTTTCAGAGACATTTGTATGAAACAATTAGTGGCAATTTTTTTTAACATACCAGCTGCCTGAACCGATGAATAAATATTAGGGCAAACTGTAAGCTAATCAAACAACTTAAAGAGAAATGCTGGGAAATGCGACATCCACAGAGGCTTTAAAAAGCTCCAATATGTTCCTGGGAATCTAGAAGGCTATATGCATGCATAAAGTTGTGCCCATGCCCAGGGCTGCATGTCTACTCAGCAAAGACAAGAGGAAATACTAAGTTCTCACCTATCACTAACTTGGAAGATCTCCACAAGCAGGAAGTAAAGACTAAGGCAGAATTATAAAATGCCTGCCTAGGAGTTAAAAGGCATGGTCCCTGAAACAAACACTAGAAGACTTACTGTTACCAACCATTTATGGAACTCTTCGTTCAATCACTCCCTGGTGGCTCAGACGGTAAAGAATTTGCCTGCAAAGCAGAAGACCCAGGTTCAATCCCTGGGTTAGGAAGGTCTCCTGGAGAAGGAAATGGCTAAGCACTCCAGTACTCTTGCCTGGAGAATTCCATGGACAGAGAAGTCTAGCAGGCTGCAGCCCATGGGATCACAAAGATCTGGACACGGCTGACCAACTACCACTGAGAAGCTAACCAACGGCTTCCTTGGTGGCTCCGTGGTAAAGAATCCTCCTGCCAATGCAGGAGACGCGAATTTGACTCCTGGGTAGGGAAGATCCCCTGGAGAAGGAAAGGGCCACCCACTCCAGTATTCTTGCCTGGGAAATCCCATGGACAGAGGAATCTGGCAGGTTACAGTCCATGGAGTCGCAGAAGAGGCAGACACAACTTAATGACTAAAAATCAACAAGTTAACCAAGCAAGTATTTAAATGGCTAAACTCAAAAAAAATAGACTTCAAATTAGCTCAGAAAATTCACAGAACAAACAGCAGGAACAAAATAACAACCACAAATCCTAGGAGGGGGAGGAACTCATATATACAGCTCCCAAATGATTATTTTAAAAGTCCAATTATTATTTTAAATGTCCAATTTTCAACAAAAATTTGAGTCATACAAGGAAACCAGAAACTGTAACACATACAAAGGAGAAAAAACAATCATTAATAACTGTCCCTGGGGCAGTCTGGAGACTAACTTACTAGATAGGGCTTTTAATTAGCTGTTTTAAATACATTCAAAAAAACTAAAGAAAATCATGTTTAAAGAACTAAAGCATGAGAATGATGTCTCATCAAATAGAAGCTATCAATGAATAGACAGAAATTATAAAAAATAATCAGAAAGTAATCCTAGGGTTGAAAAATAATAAAATGAAAACCTAGCTAGAGGAGCTCAACAGAAGATTTGTAGGCAGAAGAAAGAATCAGTGAACTTGAAAAAAGATCAGTTAAAGCTAGCTAGTCTGAGGAAGAGAAAGAAAAATTATCAGTCTCAGAGATTTGTGGGACACGATTAAACAGACACCAACAAATGCACAATATGGAACACCAATATATGCACAATGGGAGTGCCAAAAGCAGAAGAAAAGAAGAGAAAGAATACTTGAAAAAAACAATTATCAAAGTCCCCCCAAATTTGATGACAAACATTAACCTCTACATCTAAGAAAAACTCAGAGATCCACAACTGGACGAATTAAAACTATTAAAAAACAAAGACAAAATTTTCAAAGCACCATGAGAGAAATGCCTCATCAAGGGATCCTAATGTAAGATTACCACCTGATTTCTCATCAAGAGCCATGGAAAGGANAAAACTCAGAGATCCACAACTGGACGAATTAAAACTATTAAAAAACAAAGACAAAATTTTCAAAGCACCATGAGAGAAATGCCTCATCAAGGGATCCTAATGTAAGATTACCACCTGATTTCTCATCAAGAGCCATGGAAAGGAAAACAGATTCAAAGTACCAAAAGGAAAAAAAAATCAAGAATTATATATCCAGCAAAACTAACCTCAAAAAAAAAAAAAAAAAGAAATTAGGATATTCCCAGATAAATCAAAACTAAATACTTCACAGCTAACAGATGGACCCCATAAAATGTTAAAAGGAGCTTTTATGGCTGAAATTAAAGAAGACAAGATTCAATTAAGCATGAAGAAATAAATAGTATCAGTAACAGTAACTACATAGGTAAATATTGTAAAAGGTAGTATAAATGTCTGTGTTGTTTGTAAGGCTTTTTCCCCTCCAACTAGACATTGGCAAAAAGCAACAACTATAAATCTATACTGATGAGAACTGTTATAAACATTTGTACAACACTAACAACACAAAGTATAGAGAAAGTAACATAGGATAATGCTTACTGAACCTTTATTATAAAAAGGACTACACTAAGCATTTCATAAACATTATTTCATTTAATCTTCTAAACAACTAAAGAATAGTTTTCCATCTACAATATAGGAAAAAGTATCTAAGAAGCAGACAAGTTAGGTGAGATGCCAAAGGCATATCCAATACTTGAATGTAGGCTTGTTTAACTTCAAAGTCTGGCTCTTCATTTTATCTCACTGTAACATGAAGCAAATCATTTACCTCCCTATTTGGCTTCCTCATCTAAAGGAAGTTACATATATAGCATCTCTGAAATTCCATATGCCTCAAAGATTATAATAAAGTTAAGAGCTTTATTAAAAACTTTGCTCAAATTAGAGAAAGAACACTAAGACATGGTAAAAGATCCAAAGACAAAACAAAAGATATCACCTAAGACACCACTATTTTCCTGTTCTGATAGTCTTCCTAGAATTTAGAAAAGACAGCAATTCTACATAGTCGTTAAAAATATCTCACAGCATCTTCAAAAGTATAGTGTTCTTCCGATGACAGAAACAGCAATTATATGTAAAGCTATGCATGGTATAAACTGAATTAAAAGTCATAATACACAAAGATCTGAAAAGTCAATCTGTATGATACAAGTGTTACACTCAATTTAATTACAATCTCAATTACACAAATTAAAATATGTACCGTTCATTATGCTCTTGATAAACGAGTCTAGACTTCTCCAGTAGATACTTTTCAACATAGGCACTAGAATAAAAATAGAATTGGTTGATATAAATAATAAAAGCCTAATATAAGGTAGACAAATTTTTTATTAGAAAAGATGCAAAAGTCTAAAGAATACTATTCAGAGTACATTTTCCATTATCATCAGTGGTGCAGTGGTGAGCATAGCTGACTTCCAGAGTATATTTACCATTATAATTGTGTTATGGACATTGTTAGTGTCCATGTTAAATTCATAAACTCCTATTTTTTTTAACTTCCATAAAGCAAAATAAAGTCAAGCTCATGTACACCTGTGGTGGATTATGTCGATGAATGGCAAAGCTAATAGAGTATTGTAAAGTAAAATAAAGTATAAAAAAAATAAGTCAAGAGTTCAAAACATGGCACTCAGTGCCTACAAAGACACAGACTTTACTTTCTTTCCAGGCTCAATACCATAGTACATTCTTTCAAATATTATACTTTGGCTAGGCTACTAAATAAGACTCAAAGATATACTTTCTTTACATACCCATGCTGTTGCCACATCCTGGAATAAATGTGTTTATAGCTTGCCAATTTCCTCAGTAAGCACTCATTAACTGGGCACTGTGTAAGCACTGTTCAGATACAGAAATAAGTGATACGCTACCTGTTTTCAAGTGATATACTACCTGTTNCCACATCCTGGAATAAATGTGTTTATAGCTTGCCAATTTCCTCAGTAAGCACTCATTAACTGGGCACTGTGTAAGCACTGTTCAGATACAGAAATAAGTGATACGCTACCTGTTTTCAAGTGATATACTACCTGTTTTCAAGGGGCTTACAAATTAGTGGAGAAAACAGGCAAACTAGCAGCTATCATACTGAGCTGACAGGATTTATTATAGAGCAATGACTAGAATATTATAAATGTAAATAGACACATATGATTCAAGAAGGAAAAAGGATGTAAGGAAGAACTCCCATAGAGAGTGAGTACACAGTACTTATTAATATGGATATAAAAATCATAAATAAAAACTAGCACACAACACAACAACCAGTTTACATACGTATGTATAAAAATATGTCTGTATGTGTACGTCTGTGGGTGTTTGTGTCTTTGTATTGATCAAATGAGAATCTTTTTTCAGGAATGCAAAATTATCCAATATTGGGAAAATACTGATAATATTAATACATTCAAGAGTGAAGATCAGACTAATTTCCGTGGATGCCAAAAAGGCCTTTAATAAATTCAGTAGCCATTACTGACAAAAATACTCAAAGAACATTAAAATCAATGCTCAATTCATTAACGTGATAAAAATGTCCTAAAGCCAATATTCTACTTAGTAAAGAAAAGTAAAGGCATTCACACAAGTATCTAGAAAAATATTATCATAGTTTAGGAGGTATGTAATAAGATAGAAAATAATCATATATATAGGAACAGAAAAAAAAGTTAAACTATCTATTTTAGTAGATAATAAACCTAGAAATGATAAGAGAAACAACTAACAGTAAAACTAATACAAACAATAATTCAGCAAGATANATATTATCATAGTTTAGGAGGTATGTAATAAGATAGAAAATAATCATATATATAGGAACAGAAAAAAAAGTTAAACTATCTATTTTAGTAGATAATAAACCTAGAAATGATAAGAGAAACAACTAACAGTAAAACTAATACAAACAATAATTCAGCAAGATAGTAAGATATAAAATTAATATAAGAATCAACAGAAGTAATTGGAGCTTCCCTGGTGGCTCAGATGGTAAAGAATCTTCCTGCAGTACAGGAGATTTGGGTTCAATTTCTGGATCAGGAAGATCCTCTGGAGAAGGGAATGGCTACCCACTCTAGTATTCTTGCCTGGAGAATTCGATGGACAAAGAAGCCTGGGAGGTTACAGTTGATGGGGTTGCAAAGAGTAGGACACAACTGAGCAACTAACACATACAAGTAATGTACAATTTTAGAAGATATAATGTAAGAGAAAAATCACACTTTTAGTAAAAATAAAACATTAAAAATAACATAATATTTATGAATAAACTCAATAAGAAATATAAAAAGCTAAAAAACATATCTAAAAACCATAAAGATGTTAATTACTCCAAAATTTGTTAATCCAATAAAACCAAGCCATGAAAGACATGGAAGATTCTTCAATAAATATTGCTAAAGAAGAAAGAATGCAATCTGTAAAGACTATATGCTATATAATTTCCAATTATGTGACATTCTGGAAAAGGCAAACCTATTAAGACAGTGAAAAAATGGGCGGCTGCCAAAGGTGAGTGGGTGGAAAGGAATGAACACGTGGGGCACAGAGCATTTTTAGGGCAGTGAAACTATACCTTTATACATTTATCAAAGCCCTTCAATGAACAACACAAATGGAACACACTAAGGCAAGATACTATCAACCGAGGAAACTAGGGGACAGCATGATGGGGCGGAAGGGAACACTCCCTATTCTGCTCATTTCTGTCATTAATCTAGAACTGTTCTAAAAATAGTCTACTAATTTTTTAAAAGCTATAAAGAATACTGCTGGCACAACCAGAGGACTCTGATCACAGACTGTAATAGCAAAAACTATTAACTATGACAAAATTAAATACCCTGAGCATAAAATAGTATACAGGAAAATGTCATTGTGGCTGCTTTAGGAAACACAGTAATTATTTCAAGGGGTCAAGTTATGTACCCAACTTACTCAAAGACAACTTTTTAAAAACAAATATATGCATAACAAAGAAAGATAAAGCAAATGCATACAGTTGTTAACAATTTATAAATCTAAGTACAGGTGGATGGATAGTACACTATTCTTAGAACTTTACTTTTAAAACTTTTCCTAGAAAAGTTCCAGGTTTGAACTTTTCCAAAAGAAAAAAAATTTGAGAAAAAAAATTTAATATAAATACTAATGTCACTATTTTCATTAAAGAGCAAACGAAAAACCTATGGTTTATAAAGGGGCAATGGCAAACATTTAAACATCTCCAAAGCCTGATACTGCTACTTACCCAAGTACAGTGCCTGTTTCTTGGTAATTTACTTGAATAAACTTGCCAAAACGACTTGAATTGTTATTATGAGCTGTCTTTGCATTTCCAAAGGCCTGTCAAAATAAATAATTCTATTTTTTAAAATGGAATATCCTTAGATCATCTCAACAAGAAAAAAGTGCTAAAGAGATACTAGAAAAGCAATTCACTTATAGCTTCAGGCTCTCATACTTCAGGTAGAGTAACTAGTATCTGCAATAAAGTCAAGTAGATTGCATTTTATGCTACTGAGTAAAGTAAGTCTTAATTGTAAAATCATATTGCTCATTACAAATCAGATTTCACTTTCACATTCCAGTGCCAGCAAATTTTCTTAATACATTTATATATAATACATATTTAATACATATATACATTTTAAAATCTTGCTAAACTGAAATAACAGGTTGGGAAAAGAATAATTACATCAAAACAATTATAATTTAGAATAGTATAGAAGAAATAAAGTTTCATCATGCAATATACTATACTGTATTTTGCCTATTTAAAATAAGCTGCTTCTCGTCGTGTGTTTCCAGGTATTTCTGAAGTGGAAAGTAGAGGAAAACTTGCTAATTTATTTGACTGTATAAATATACTTTGATAATTTTTTTATATTTTCATAAACTTAATTTTGCAAATGTAAAGTTAGAGAATTTCCTTTGTTCTTTGGAGTCTATTCCATTGTACATCACTACAGATTCTTCCCTTTCTAGCACAAACGTTTAAGCTGNTTTGACTGTATAAATATACTTTGATAATTTTTTTATATTTTCATAAACTTAATTTTGCAAATGTAAAGTTAGAGAATTTCCTTTGTTCTTTGGAGTCTATTCCATTGTACATCACTACAGATTCTTCCCTTTCTAGCACAAACGTTTAAGCTGGGAGAACGTTGAGAACTTAGCAGTTTGGGTGATTTGTGGGTGTTACAGACCCTATCAGTAGGTTAAGTTACATTAAAGTGGTGATGAGTTCCAACATCTAATGTGATGTGAAGGGTTTTGTTTTTTTTTACATGTAAAACAAAAAATTTCTAATTTAAATACAACCAAATGTAAAAAATCAAGTGTGTTTCTTTAGGTTTACTTGATAGAAATTTTGGTAAATTGTATTTTATATTGCAAAGTATTATATCACTGTACATTTAAACATGGAACTTCATAGCTTTGTTAGATGAAGTAGAATAAACATCTATAGAAAGTTAAAAAATAAAAATAAAACAAAAATACAATACTATTTTAGAAACAATAAAAAAAAATAAGCTTCCTAAGTTATAATCCAAAGTATATACCATGCAATGAAATATTACCTAGCAATAAAGATGAAATTACTGATACAGATGTCAACATTGATAAATATTAAATGTTATGCTATGAAACCACATACAAGAGTACATATTATAAAATTCTAGAAAAGGCAAAACAAGAGTAACAAGAAGCAGATTAGAAGCTGTCTGGGAATGGGGCAGGAGTGAGAAATGTCTAAAAAAGGGACACAGGGGTAATGAAAATATTCTATAACTTGATTCTATGATGGTGGTTACCTGGCATATACATTTTTCAAAAATCACTAAAGCATACATTTTAAGTGGCTATATATTATTTCAAGTTATATCTCAATAAAATTGAAATTTAAGAACCCACTGTTGAACTCACATATTCAACAATTTAAATAAAATTTTCAATACATACTGCTGAATGAAAGAAGGCAGTCTTAAAACATTACATACTGTATGTTTTCATTAATATGACATTAAAAAAAAAAGAAGGAAGAACAAACAAATTGTCTCCACAAGTTGATGGGAGTATAGAAGGGCAGAGGGTATGAAAATAAGGAAAAGCATCAGGGCGTTTTACAGGGACAGTGGAACTATTCTGCATCCACTGCATACAGATGACTACACAAATTAGTATGTTTTATCATTTCTACAATTCTACTGTAACGGTATTTTTTAATTTTAATCTCTTTTAAAAGTAAACATTAAAAAAACAAAGCAAATAAAAGGCAATTTCAGACTACAAATGTGAAAATATTCACCACAAATGAACCCACACTAAAAGAAACAAAGGAAATCCTTCGTGCAGAAGGAAAATGATATCATGTTCAAATACAGATCAACGTAAGGAATGAAAACAGCAGAAATAGTAACCACAGGAGTAAATATATAAAATACATTTTATTACTTAGGTCTCTTGAAAAGATTACTAAGGATGAGATCAGAGAAAATGGTAAAGGTCTCTGAAATCCCTCTCCCCTTCATAAAAGAAATAAGACTAACAAAAATTGTCAAAATCAACTCTTTGAGGAATCTGGAAGATAACGAAAGGCTTAGAGTAATCCCCTATAAGAATACCATTTAATCAAGGAAAACAGCTGGATTTCAGTAAGAAAAGCAAGCACTGATGGCATTTTAAATTAACTGATTACCAATTCCCTCTCCCTAGCTCCACAGTGACAAGAAAACCAACACTCTACAATTACAGTTTTTTCAAAAAGCAGTCTCACCTAGAAACCACTGGAAAGATCAGACTAGAGTTAAAGTCAAAGCCCTGTCCCATAGATAATCATCACAATTTGACCTTTTGGCATTTTCCTAGAAAACCTCATTCAAAGGGCTATCTTTATTTGACCTAACAAGAAGTCATCATTCACTGAGAGTAGTCTTTTTCCCATTAAAAGTAGACTGCCATATGATTCACCAATCCCACTGTTCAGCATATATCAGGAGAAAAATCTAATTTGAAAAGATACATGCACCCCTATATTCGCAGTCGCACTATTTACAAGAGCCAAGACATGGAAACAACCTAAATATCCATGGACAGAGGAATGGATATAGATGTGGCATCTGTACAGAAATCAAGAAGAAATGGTTAGAATCAGACATGGAACAATGGACTGATTCCAAATTGGGAAAGGAATATGTCAAAGCTGTATACTGTCACCCTGCTTATTTAACTTATATGCACAGTACATCATGAGAAGGGCTGGATGAAGTATAAGCTGGAATAAAGATTTCTGGGAGAAATATCAATAACCACAACTATGCAGAAAATACCACCCTTATGGCAAAAAGCAAAGAAGAACTAAAGAGCCTCTTAATGAAAGTGAAAAAGGAGAGTGAAAAAGCTGACTTAAAATTCAACATTCAAAAATCAAAGAGCATGGCATCCAGTCCTATCACTTCATAGCAAATAGATGGGGAAACAACGGAAACAGTGACAGACTTCATTTTCTTGGGCTCCAAAATCACTGCAGATGGTGACTACAGCCATGAAATTAAAAGATGCCTGACCCTTGGAAGAAAAGCCATGACAAACTTAGACAGTGTATTAAAAAGCAGAGACATTACTTAGATGACAAAGGTCCATCTAGTCAAGGCTGTGTTTTTTTCAGTAGTCATGTATGAATGTGAGAGTTGGACCAAAAAGAAAGTTGAGTGCCAAAGAACTGACGCTTTTGAACTGTGGTACTGGAGAAGACTCTTTAGAGTCCCTCGGACTGCAAAGAGATCAAATTAGTCAATCGTAAAGGAAATCAGTCTTGAATATTCATTGGAAGGACTGATGCTGAAGCTGAAACTCCAATACTTTGGCCACCTGATGCAAAGAACTGACTCACTGGAAAAGACCCTGATGCTGGGAAAGATTGAAAGCAGAAGGGGATGACAGAGGATGAGATGGCTAGATGGCATCACTGACTCGATGGACATGAGTTTGAGCAAGCTCCACGAGTTGGTGATGGACAGGGAAGCCTTGCATGCTGCAGTCCATGGGGTTGCAAAGAGTCAGACATGACTGAGCGACTGAACTGAATTGANCAGAGGATGAGATGGCTAGATGGCATCACTGACTCGATGGACATGAGTTTGAGCAAGCTCCACGAGTTGGTGATGGACAGGGAAGCCTTGCATGCTGCAGTCCATGGGGTTGCAAAGAGTCAGACATGACTGAGCGACTGAACTGAACTGATATGTAAACAATGGAACAATACTCAGCCATAAAAAAGAATAAAATAAATTCTTCTGCAACAACATAAATGGACCTAGAGGTATTATACCAAGTGAAATCAGAAAGAGAAAGAAAATTCCAAAGGATATCACTCATATGTAGAATCTAAAATATGACACAAATAAACTTATTTATGAAAAAGAAACAGGCTTACATAGACATAGAAAATATTTGGTTTCCAAAGGGGAAAGAGGTTGGAGAGGGATTAATTTGGAATTTGAGCTTAGCAGATACACACTATTATGTGTAAAACAGATAAACAACAAGGTCCTACCATATAGCAAAGGGAGTAACTATATTCAGTATCTTGTAATAACCTATAGTGGAAAAGAATATGAAAAAGAGTATGTGTACGCGTGTGTGTGTGTGTGTAACTGAATCACTTTGTTGTACACCAGAAACTAAAACAACATTGCAAATCAACTATACTTCAATAAAAGAGAGAAAGAGAAGAAAAGAAAAAAGAAATGGTGAGAGCAGACATCTGCATCTTCTTTCTGGTCAAAGCGTTACTATTAAGTCAATTTTTAACCTATATTTTTATAAATAGGTGTTCTTAATCAGATTGATAAAGTTCCTTCTTATTCTGTTTGTTGAGAGTGTCTTTTTTTTGTTTGTTTGTTTGTTTTAATCATGAACGGGTGTTGCTTTTGTCAAATGCTTTTACTGCTATCTATTCAGATAATGGTGTAGCTTTTGTCCTTTAGTCTATTAATGTTTAACACTGCATTTATTTTTATATTGTTTAACCAATCTTTCTTTCCTTAATATAAATCCTACTTTACCATAATAATTCTTTTATATTTTGCTGAATTGTTTGCTACTCTGTTTCAAGGGATATTGGTGCGTAGTTTTCTTATGTTGTGGTGTCTTTGTCTAATTTTAGTATCAGTGAAATATTTTGGACCTTGTAAAATTAGAAACTTTTCCTCCCTCCTGTTCTATTTCTTGGAAGAATTTTGAAGGATTTGTGTTATTCTTTAAATATTTGGTAGAATACATCAGTGAATCCATCTGGTCCTGGGCATGATTTCTTTCTTAAGCTTTTCACTGCTAAGAAACAGATTCACAGACATAGGAAACAAACTTATGGTTACCCAAAGGAAAAGGGGGTGAAAGAGGGACAAATTAGGACTTTAGGGTTAATAGAAACATCAGTTCAGTTCAGTCGCTCAGTCGTGTCCGACTCTGCGACCCCATGAACTGCAGCAGGCCAGGCCTCCCTGTTTATCACCATCTCCCGGAGTTCACTCAGACTCATGTCCATCGAGTCCGTGATGCCATCTAGCCATCTCATCCTCTGTCGTCCCCTTCTCCTCCTGCCCCTAATCCCTCCCAGCATCAGAGTCTTTTCCAATGAGTCAACTCTTCGCATGAGGTGGCCAAAGTACTGGAGTTTCAGCTTTAGCATCATTCCTTCCAAAGAAATCCCAGGGCTGATCGCCTTCAGAATGGACTGGTTGGATCTCCTTGCAGTCCAAGGAACCCTCAAGAGTCTTCTCCAACGCCACAGTTCAAAAGCATCAATTCTTCGGTGCTCAGCCTTCTTCACAGTTCAATTCTCACATCCATACATGACTACTGGAAAAACCATAGCCTTGACTAGATGGACCTTAGTCGGCAAAGTAATGTCTCTGCTTTTGAGTATGCTATCTAGGTTGATCATAACTTTTCTTCCAAAGAGTAAGCGTCTTTTAATTTCGTGGCTGCAGTCACTATCTGCAGTGATTTTGGAGCCCCCCAAAAATACACAGTACTACATATAAAACAGATAAACAACAAGGTCCTATTGTATAATCATATGATTTATAATTATATATAAGAATCATATTCAATATCCTGTAATAAACCATAATGGAAAAAAATTTGAGAAAGAGTGTGTGTGCACGTGTGTGCGTGCATGCTCAGTCGCTCAGTTGTGTCTGAATCTGTGCGACCCCATGGAACCTGCCAGGCTCCTCTGTCCATGTGATTCTCCAAGCAAGAATACTGGAGTGGGTTGTCATGCCTCCTCCAGGGGATCTGCCCAACCCAGGGATTGAACTCAGGTCTCCCGCATCACAGGTGGATTCTTTACCATCTGAGCCACCAGGGATATATATAACTGAATCACTTTGCAGTATACCAGAAATTAACACAACACTGTAAATCAACTTACTTCATTATGAAAATTTTTAAATTTAAATTCTAAAAAAGAGAGGTTTAAATCTGGGAGAAGATGTGTATATATTTTCAGAACACATGTCTGATAACAGATTTGCACCCAGTATACACAAAGAGCTCTCAAAATACAACAATAACAAATTGGGCAATAGATTTTGACAGACACTTGACCAAAGAAGATATATAAGTAGCAAATAAAAACATGAAAAGCTGTTCACATCATGAATGTATTACAGAATACACATTAAAATCATGAGATATCACTGTATATCTATTTGAAGGCTAAAATTAGAAAGGATAAAACTATATCAAAGATTAGCAAGGATATGGAATAATACAAACTGTATACACTGCTTGGTGGGAATGTAAAATAGTATGTACAATTTATACATAAGTTTGGCAGTTTCTTTAAAAGTTAAACATATACCTATGATAGGACCCAGGCTAGCCAGGTGGCTCAGAGGTAAAGAATTTGCTTCCCAATGCAAGAGATATCGGTTTGATCCCTGGGTCAGGACCATTCCCTGGAGAAGGAAATGGCAACCTGTTCCAGTATTCTTGCCTGGGAAATTCATGGACTGAGGAGCCCGGTGGCCTACACAGTCTATGGGGTGGCAAAATAATCAGACATGACTTAGCGCCTAAAATACAAAAACATACATGATATGATCCAGTCATTCCACTCCTAGCTATTTACCCGATAAAAAAAAAAAAAAACAGATAATGTCCACACAAAAACATAATATTTTACATATAATAACCAAAAACTGGAAACAACCTACATGTTCATCAAAAGATGAATGAATAAACAAAGTGTGGTAAATCCATACAATGCAATATGGAATACTGTCTTAGCAAAAGGGATTATTGACACACACACAAAATAACTATACCGTGTGAGAGAAGTCAAATATAAAATAGCACATACTACATGCTTCCATTTATATAGAATTGTAAAATGTACAAACTAACGTACAATGACAGAAAGCACGTAAGACGTTTCTTGTAGATGAGAGAAGTGAGAAAGAGGCATGGCAAAAGGATATGAGAAAATTTTAGGGATAATGGATATGTTTAGTATCCTGACTGTGGTGATGGTTTAATGGGTACACACGTATGACAAATTTATCAAATTGTAACAGATTAATACTTAAAATCTGCGCAATTACACCTCACAAAAACTCTTTCAAAACAAGTAATATTAACTCTCCTTTAAGCTTTAAAACCAAAAGTGTATTCTGTTTCCTTTCTACTCTTGATGGTATTACTTATAAAACAAAACTAAAAAATTTTTCCCATATTCTCTATATTTTCAAAGATGAACCCTTAGAATTTCAATCTTAGGCACAGATTTTAAAGCTGCAAAGACAAAAATATATTGGAAAGAATATTTTACCCAACTACCCATTACCATAGTCAATTACAGACAGGAGTCCTGCCCCTGCTATCTCCCTTTACAGGCGGATATATCTGACTCCAATCTTTTCTTTCCTTTGCATCACTATGGCCCAAAGTTACTCTTTGAAAAAAATACTACCACTGTTACATCTTTCAATCTTCCACACTGCCTCCTATCTTCCAGTTTTCCTTGGTAACTAAAAAACGATGTCTATACTTCTATTTAGTTTTACTTCATTTTCTCACATCTAACACATTTTAATTTTTTTAAAGATATGTTTGAGAGTAAGAAAAATTATTTCTATACACTTACCTCAAGTACTGGTCCAGCGCCAAGAATAATTTGTTCCACTCCACTGGCAAATCCTTTCTGACTGAGGGCAGTGAGGTGATGAATAAGGAAGTTTGTGCTTTGAGTCTTTCCAGAACCGCTCTCTCCTGAAATAACGATGCACTGATTCTTTTTGCGCTGAAGCATGGCGTGATAAGCTACATCAGCCACAGCATAAATGTGAGGCTCAAGTTTTCCCAACTGATGGTTATCATACATTTTGACGTATTTGGGGTTATAAATAGGAAGAAACTTGAATGGGTTAATAGCTATTAGAATACTGCCAACATAGGTATAAATTTTTTCATGCTTAAAGCGATTTCGTAGGTTTTCTAAGAGAGTTTTCTCATTCAAATCAGGTAAGCTACATAAATCGTCAAAGTCCTTCTGTTGAGGCTGTGGAAGAAAACCCCGTTCCATCATCCTGCGACGTTCTTCTGTTACCCGTAGCCATGACTGAAGACTACCATAATGAATTGATCCATCAAGGTTTTTTTCTCTCAGAAGAAAACGGTAGTCCTCTCCACTCAGGCGATTTTCCAGAGCCATGCGGGGCCATAACATCATTCGCTGAACTGGACAGTCTGTTGGATTGAGTATCCATTCTTCCCCACCAAATTCTTTTACCTCTGCTAGAACGTAACATTTTGTTTTGTCAAGATGAAGCTTGTTTATAAGTGAGTCAATCACCTCAGCAGCCGTGGAGTTTTTCCTGGCAGGAATCGGACAGTAGATTGTCTCTTCTGAAATTGTCCCAGGATATATACGTAACGTATGTTCATTATCCTCAAAGCGTCGTCTTCCTCCATCATTTATATTCATATTGGATCCTGTCCCATCAGCATGGATGGTATGTGTTCAGGACTGCGCAAATCATTTTCATGGCAAAAGAACTGTAACATAAAAGATGTGAAACATTAAGAAGTCATATTACACAAAAAAGAGGCTTAATAATTATGTTGATTATATCTTTCTGAACAAAAAAATCCCAACTCTTCTCTTAGAATAGGAACAGTTCTTGAAAACAGTCTAACTGAGACCCCAATATTTCATATATTGTCCAAACCTGGACACTTTCTAAAAGAGCCAAAATTTTTTTCAATGTTTTGTTATATTAGTAATTCAAAACCCAAAAAGTAAAAATAATAATTTGTCCTCTACTATCTCAAATGTTTCTGAGGTAGGTACCTGAGATCATAATCAACTTCTTTCTTTATATATGAAAAAAAGCCTCACTGAAGACTGAATTAAGACGGACAAAACAATCACATAAATCTAATCATCATATATCCAATAGCTCTTATACATAAAGCAAAACCAAGAAAGAGTGTCACCAACAAAGCAAAAATTTGTGAAAGTAAAAACAGTAAAAAGATGAGATCAGATAAACAGAAATTAAACCAGACGGAATTATAACCAAGAAAACGAGAGAATCTTTCAACTATACTAGATACTAACAAAATGCTCTCCATAGTAGTTGTATCAACTGACTATTGCAGTCACCCAGGAAGAGCTTGTGTTTCTCTGCCTCCTTATCAAAAGTCAGTACTGTCAGACTGGAGTTTCTGCCAATATAAGAAATGTAAAAAGATGTTTCAGTACTTCAAATTTTATTTCCCTGATGACCACTAAGAAGGGGTAGTAACACATTCTATCATTTGCCATTGGGGCTATGATCGCTTATTCAATTTCCCCTTTTTGATTTCTCTTCTCATTATTAATTTGAATGAGTTTTTTATATATCCTATATATTCAATTTTAAGCTGAATGAGTGATAAATATCTGCTACCATTCAGTAGCTTATTCTATTTTGTTCATGTTGCCTTTTGTTGTACAGAAGTTATATTTTTGATAAATTTATCAATCCTTTACAGGTTACTATTTTTTAATAAGCAACATTAGCAATTGCAGTTAACTTTTATTATGTGTTTAGTTGTACTAGTCATTTTTCAAAGCATTGCACATGAATTATTTAAAACTCACAAGTTGTCCCTGAGGGTTGTTTTTTATCATCATCATTTTACAAAAGAGAAAACACAGGAATTTTACATAACTGGACCAAATGTGATAAAGTTGAGATTTGAAGCAGGCAGTCTGGCTCTAAAACCTATATACTATTATCTCCTGGTATAGTTTTTCTAAATCTTCCTTTATCTTAAAGATATAAAGTTATTATTCTATAATTTTCTCCTAAAACACCAAAATTTTGCTTTTCTTATAAAGTCTTTAATGTATACAGAACTTATTTTCATGTATGTTGTAAGACAGGGCTCATAATTATTTTCAAATCAAATTCAGATTAGCCACTGAACCAGCACCACAATGAAGATTCTGATCTTTCCCCACTGACTCATAATGCTACCTCTGCCATGTAGCTAATTCCATATAAGTATCAATCTGTTCTGGGCTCTGTAATCTTTTTCACTAGTTTATTTACCAACAGTAAGCCTATCTTAATTAGTATAGCTTTATAATAAGCTTCGATATCTGGAGGGCATATCACCTCAATTTGGTCCTCTTTAATGTTACTTTAACTATGTACCACCATAAAAAAATTTAAATATCAGTATATCGACTACAATGAAAAAAACTTTTTGGCATTTTGATGGATTTTATAGACCAATATTGGAAAAAACTGACATGCACCTGACTACCCATTCATAAACACCATGTTGTTGTTTTTTATAATCACCTTGTTTCACTCCTAAGGATTATCTTATTTTCATATTCATCCAATCTTTTTTCAATTAAATTTCATAATTGAAATTTTAAGAGATACTACTTGCTTACTTACCTCCTTAAACATTCTATATAACTGGATATTTTTCAGAATAATATTTTAATGTCATCAGAGTGAGTTGCTCTTATGATTGTTGATTTTATTTCTCATTTTTCTCAGCACTAGATGACTTAATTAGTTTGAGAATTTAGCTTTATAGGTACACTTTTTGATGGAAGACTTGTTTTTCATACCAACATTTACTAAGAACCCACTATTTACTACTTTTTTTTAACACCACCACAATACTATTAATCAATACTATTACAATACTATTAACCTTTCAATTAATATTTTTAATACAACTGACATTTAATTTTCCCAGTTATCTCATAAATATTTTTCTTACAGTTGGTCTATTCAAATCAGATCTGTCCTGCAGTAACAGCACAGATATGTTTTAAGCCAGGAGGTTTTTAGTTGGAAATCTATGTTTGTGTTCTCCTGAATTCCTAGGAATAAAGCCTCATATAAACTATGGCCTCTGGCAACAGAAAGCAGCAAAGCTACTCCTTACGGTCACACAGGCTGTTCCCTGTACTATTCCAGGATACTGCATAACTCACCTATAGAGATGAATAGTATGGCAGCCCCAGAACCAAACTCAGAAATACTGTTCTCAATAGAGGAGCCCCACCTACCCTAGACTCATGGTTACCAGCAATTAGTCCATTTCTGCATTATCTCAAAGAGGCCAAAACCTCAGCTGCAATACCTGAAAGCTCCCAGCCATAAGCCCTACTCACTGCTCTGTATTCCATTCTCTTTCCAAAATAGAAATGTTTGCCTTATTTTGAGCCCCATTTATGTCAGTTATCTCTTTTTGTTACTTTATCAGTCACTGCTTTGTGTTACAAAAAAGGGGTTCTCTCAAAATGCCACTCATAAATTTCCTGGTGGTCCAGAGGTTAGGACTTCATGCTTTCAATGCAGAGGGCCCAGGTTCGATCCCTGGTTGGAGAACTAAGATCCCACAAGCTGTGCAGCACACTCCCCCCCCAAAATGTTTTTTAAAAAATCACTCATAAATACATCTTGACAGCAAGCCATGAGTGTTTATCAGAATCATCTGGGAAACATTTTAAAAATATACATTCCTAGGCCTCAAAATGGTTCTGAGGTTGGGAAAACAAAACAATTCTTTTGTTGCTGGTCCAGAGAATAGCATTTGGGAACTGATGGTCTATATTTCCACTTTCCACTCCCTTACCACTTTCCACATAGCAAGCTACTGCCAATGTTTTTTAAAGATGTCACCAATGACCACAAAGCTGTCAAATCCAAAGGTTTTTTTCTCAAACCTCATCACTGCAGCCATTTGACTAAGGTGGCCATCCTCTCATTCTAAAAACAGCCCTCACATTACAAATATTTTCCTTATAATCTTCCTGATAGGTTCTTTTTTTTTTTTTAATGAATCACTCTTACAGTTCCTCTTCCACTATCTCACTTTAAAGATAAAAATACTCTCCCAATTTCTGGTCTCAAACCAGTGCTCATTTGTCTGGTTGATTACATCTAGTCCTCCACAATTTACACTGTTACCTATTACCTATGAATGCTTTTGTACTATACTGGCAGAACCGAACAGTTATGACAGAGACCATATAGTCCATAAAACTGAAAATGTTTATGTGTCCCTTAAAAGAAAAAGATGCCAACCCCTATTCTAGGATAACAACTAAAAACATAAGGAAAAAACATAACTTCACAACTAATAGAATGAAAATATGGGATGATAAAAAATATTCTATTCAAAAGAGGGCAACAGAGGCATTTAGAACAGACAGAACAAACAGAAAGCAAACTAAATATAAGTAACTATAATAAGTGTCAATGCTCCAATTAAAAGATTGTCAGAGCAGATTTTTAAAATCCACCTATGTGCTGATTTCAATAGACACAAATGTATACTATGAGGATACAGAACCTAAAGGTTTAAAAAAAGAAAGAAGCTATACATGTAAATCCTAGCCAAAAGAAAGTTGGTATAATCAAAATAACTTAAAGCAAAATGGAAAAAGAAAGCTGAGTTAAATATCTCTTAAGCCCGTTGACACTTTTTCTGGAAGAATTTAAAAACAAGAGTAAAAGGATGGGGGTTATAAAATACCTTTTCAGGTTAACATGTGTTAAGAGTGTATGTTAGCTGATCTTTATCACTAGACAGGCTATTAGAGCCCAATTTTAACCTTTGGTAGATCAACAGCAACTAAAAGCCAAACTGAGTACTAAAAGAAAAAAATCTTATAGTATTCCAACTAAAGAAAGGGTGATGGAAGAAATGAGTTATCGTATGACACACTACAGCATAGATGCATGGACATCTATTGGTTTATCAGTAAGTACTCTGTATCTTCTTCTGGTGAAAGTACTATGATTTTCCTCAGAAGACCTCCTCCCTTGCCATTTGACACAGGTTGAATGGACTGACCTCATCCTCCAGTTAGCTGAGACACAGACCTGGCCAACCAGTTTATTCCATTCTCCCTAGCAACAGTGGCTGCTTATTGGGACGATCTATTGAACATTTGCTGTAACTATTAGGAAAGAAGCATTTATTTTTCCTACTAGGACTGCTAACCTAAGACGTAAATCTAGAGCTATTGGCAGCCATCTTCTCTGAATGCGTAGAAGCCTCTCGGCAGTTAAAGAAATGAACTAACTCAACACACAGCAAAGCCTTACAACACTGAGCCACTGAATCTAGCTGTGTCCCTGATAAACTCAACCACTGAATTGCCTTTTTAAGCGTGTCCATCAATTCCTTTTTATTCCCTGAGCCACCTGCTCTTTGTGACCAAAAGAACCCACTACAACAGGTTCAGTACAATATCTTTTGATAATATAGGTATCCCTTATTATACAAATTTCTCATATCCAAAAAAATCTCACAATCTAAATTCAGGAGCCAAATATATTTGAATATATTTTTGGATACTTCCTTCTCAATCATACTATTTGCTATCCACTTGGGTAATCAAATAAATTCAAATAAGGCAGTACCACTGAGACATCCAAATTCACTATCAAAACTGAAGAATTAAACAGATATGGATGGTGAAGGATAATTGTAATACCAACCAGGCAGAAACATGGCAAGGGATGAACAATCTAATGTCAAGTAAAAACATATAAAATATAAAATTGTATATAAAGGTATATACATATATATATATTTTTTAAATGGACCAAAATATTCACTTTTGAAAAAAATCTTCAAATTTTCCTTTTATAGTTTTCACCAAAAATAAATTTGACAAGCATTACTCCATTCTAATTGAACAGAAATTCTATGAGATAGGAAATAAACTATTATCTTGTAAAACAGAGATTAAAGCTAAAAGAGCAAAATATATACAATTTATGACTAATATTTCAAATCAGCAGAGAAAGAAGGATTAATAATGATGTCGGGATAAATAACAAATTGTGAAAATAAAACTATACATATTAAGAATTACTGGCACTTAATAGCAATTAGACATTGCTATATGTTTCATAAAGAAAATTATTTAATATTTTTATGCCCTATCCCAAATCAGTTACTTCAAAAGTATATGCTAACAGAGAAAAACAATGTGGTGAGACGGTTGCTGTGGTCAGTAGGGTGTGGTTCAGAATAGGCAAGCTTATGATATTATTCACTGGACGGAGTTAGAAGAGACTAATTACAGAGGAAAAACTATGGTGAAGGAAACAGAGCTCAGGAATACAGTTTCCTTTAAATGAGAAGTTTGGTTACAAAAAAGAAGATCAAAAGGAATAACTAAAGATTTTTAATGCAGTTTTGCAGCTATATGCTAATAAAACTTAATTTGCAAAAAAAAAATGCATTGTTGCTTTTACTTTTTATCAAGTTCTCCCAAGTTATTTTTCAACAAGAAAAAAGAAGTAGCCTTTCTCTTTATATGTACTTTATCACAGGGATCTGTTTATGCAGTTTAGCAAGCAAGATCATACCTTATTACTCAGTAACAAGAGAACTCAAAGGACAGAATCAGGAAAATGTACAACTTGAAAATCAAAACCTAGCTTTGCTACAGCTTCAAAGCAAAAGACTCACCAGTACATTTTGAAAGAACATTCTACTATCAAGGTAGGGTCCTTTGAGAAAACATTACGGACTTGTGTACTGCTATACATTTCATGGGGAGAGAGTTATTAAACATTTTGAAGTTATATAAGAAAAATGATTCTGGAAAAGTGGTATTCAAGAGCTAGTATTCAGATTTTTTCTTTTCTTAGTACTTAAAATTGGAATGTTCTATAAATAAATATATTCATTACCATACTAATGTGTAATCACATGCAGACATACCTTGGAGATATTACAGTTTTTGGTTTCAGACCACCAGAATGAAGGAAATATTACAATAAAGCAAGTCACAAAGATTTTTTGCTTTCCATTATATATAAAAGTTACATTTACACTATACACAGTCTAGTAAGTGTGCAATAGCATTATGTCTAAAAAATGTATATACCTCAATTAAAAATCACTTTATTGCTTAAAAAAAAGCTAACTGAAAAGCTTTCAGTGAGTTGTAATCTTTTTGTTAGTGGAGGCTCTTCCCTAAATGCAGATTGCTGCTGATCATCGGGTGGCAGTGGCTGAAGGCTGGGGTGACAACAGCAACTTCTTAAAATAAGACAACAATGAAGTTTGCTGCATCAACTTTCTTCCTTTCATAAATGATTTCTCTGTAGCACGCGATGCTGTTTGATAGCATTTTACCCACAGAACTTCTTTCAAAATTGGTAGTCAATGCACTCAAACCCTGCTGCTGCCTTATCAACTACATTTATGTAATAATCTAAATCCTCTATAGTCATTTCAGGAATCTTCACAGCATCTTCACCAGAAGAAGATTCCACCTCAGGAAACCACTTTCTTTGCTCATCCATAAGAAGCACCTACTCATCTACAGGTTTTAACATGAAATTGCAGCAACTTAGTCGGATTTTGGGATTCCAGTTCTAATTCTCTTGCTATTTCCATCACATCTGCATTTACTTCCTCTACTGAAGTACTGAACTCCTCAAAGTTAGCCAGGAAGGTTGCAATCTGCTTCTTCCAAACTCCTGTGTATTTTGATATCTTCTCATGAGTCACAAAAGTTCTCAATGGCATCTAAAATGGTGAATCCTTTCCAGAAGCTTTTCATATGACTTTTTCTAGAACCATCAGAAGAATCACTCTCTCTGACAACTACAGGCTTATGAAAAGTTTTTCTTAAATAAGAAGACCTGAAAGTAACAATTACACCTTGATCCATGGCCTTCAGAAAGGATATTTGGTAGGGAGCATAAAAACAATAACATCATACATCCCTATCAGAGCTCTTGGATAACCAGGTGCATTGTCAATGAGCAGTAATATTCTGAAAGGAATCTTTTTTTTCTGAGCAGTAGGTCTCAACAGTGGGCTTAAAATGGTCAGTAAACCATCTTGCAAATAAATACGCCAGCATCCAGACTTGGTTTGTTCCATTTCAGACCACAGGCAGAGTAGATCCACCATAACTCTTAGAGACCCTACAATTTTTGAAATGGTAAATAAGCACTAGGATTCAAGTCACCAGCTGCATTAACCCCTAATAAGAGACAGCCTGACCTCTGCAAACAACCACTGACTTCTCCTCTCTAGCTATGAAAGTTCTAGATGGCATCTTCTTCCAACAGAAGGTTGTTTCACCTACACTGAAAATCTGTTGTTTAAGCAACCTTCCTTAATTATCTTAGATTCTCTGAATAACTTGGTGCAAATTCAGCATCAGCACTTGCTGCTTCACTTTGCACTTATGGAGACAGATTCTTTCCTTAAACCTCATGAACCAATCTCTGCTAGCTTCAAACTTTTCTTCTGTGGCTTCCTCACCTCTTTCAGCCTATATAAAATTGAAGAGAGTTGGGGCCTTGCTCTGAATTTGGCTTTGAAATAAAGGAATATTGTAACTAGTTTGATCTTCTGTCCATACCACTAAAATATTCTCCATGTCAGCAATAAGGTTATTTTACTTTCTTGTATACATTGTTTAGAATCCCATGGACAGAGGAGCCTGGGTCCATCGGGTCGCGAAGAGTCAGACACAACTGAGAGACTTCCCTTTCACTTTTCACTTTCATGCATTGGAGAAGGAAATGGCAACCCACTCCAGTGTTCTTGCCTGGAGAATCCCAGGGACGGCGGGGCCTGGTGGGCTGCCGTTTATGGGGTCGCAGAGTTGGACACGACTGAAGCGACTTAGCAGCAGCAGCAGCAGCATACATTGTTTACTTCAGTACCACTTTTAATTTCCTTTAAGTTTTCGTTTGCAATGGCATCGAACTAACTACACAAGAGGCTTAGTTTTCAACCTGTCTCAGCTTTTGACATCCTATCATTGCTAAGCTGAATCATTTCTAACTCTTGATTTAAAGTAAGAGACACACAACCCTTTCTTTCACTTGAACACTGAGCAGCTACTGTAGAGCTATTAATTGGCATGATTTAAATACTTCATATCTAAGGGAACAGGGAGGGCCAAGAAGAAGGAAAGAGGGGAGTGCCCAATCCCTGGAGCAGCCAGAACACATATAACATGTACTGAGTTCATGTTAAGTTCATCGTCTTATATGGGTGTGGTTTGTGGCACCTCAGAACAATTACAATAGCAACATCAAAGATCACTGATCATTGATAATCATAATAAATACCAATGAGAAAGTTTGAAATATTGAGAGAATTACCAAAATGTGACTCAGAGACACGAAGTGAGACTAGGCTGTTCTAACACTGGACAGGAAGTGGTGATCAAAACCATCCCCAAGAAAAGAAATGCAAAAAGGCAGAATGGTTGTCTGAGGAAGCCTTAAAAATAGCTGAGAAAAGAAGTGAAAGGCAAAGGAGAAAAGGAAAGATATACTCATCTGAATACAGAATTCCAAGAATAGGAAGGAGAGATAAGAAAGCTTTCCTCTGATCAATGCAAAGAAATACAGGAAAACAATAGAAGAGAAAGACTAGAAATCTTTTCAAGAAAATTAGGGATACCAGGGAAACATTTCATGCAAAGATAGGCAGAATAAAGGACAGAAATGGTATGGACCTAACAGATGCAGAAGATACTAATAAGAGGTGGCAGGAATACACAGAAGAACTACACAGAAAAGATCTTAAGGACCCAGATAACCATGATGGTGGGATCACTCACCTAGAGCAGACATCCTGGACTATGAAGTCAAGTGGGCCTTAGGAAGCATCACTACAAATAAAGTGAGTGGGTGCTGATGGACTTCTAGCTGAGCTATTTCAAGTCCTAAAAGATGATTCTGTGAAAGTGCTGCACTCAATATGCCAGCAAAATTGCAAAATTCAGCAATAGACACAGGACTGGAAAAGGTCAGTTTTCATTCCAATTCCAAAGAAAGGCAATGCCAAACAATGTTCAAACTACCGCACAATTGCACTCATCTCACACACTAGCAAGGTAATGCTCCAAATTCTTCAAGCCAGGCTTCAACAGTACATGAACCGTGAACTTCCAGATGTTCAAGCTGGATTTAGAAAAGGCAGAGGAACCAGAGATCAAATTGCCAACATCTACTGGATCATAGGAAAAGCAAGAGAATTCCAGAAACACATCTACTTCTGATTCACCGACTATGCTAAAGCTCTTGACTATGTGGATCACAACAAACTGTGGAAAATTCTTAAAGAGATGGGAATACCAATCCACTAGTATTACCTGCCTCCTGAGAAAACTGAACAACCAACCAGACATGGAACAATGGACTGGGTCAAATTTGGGAAAGGGATACATCAAGGCTGTATACTGTCATCTTGCTTATTAAACATACATGCAGAGTACATCATGTAAAATAGGCTGGATGAAACATGAGCTGGAATCAAGATTGCCAGGAGAACTATCAATAAATTCAGATATGCAGATTGCTTTCACCCTTATGGCAGAAAGCAAATAGGAACTAAAGAGCTTCTTGATGAAGGCAAAAGAGGAGAGTGAAAAAGCTGGCTTAAAACTCAACATTCAAAAAACAAAGATCATGGCATCTGGTCCCATCACTTCATGGCAAACAAATAGGGAAACAATGCAAACAGTGACAGACTTTATTTTCTTGGGCTTCAGAGTCACTGTAGATGGTGACTGCAGCCATGAATTAAACAAAGCTTGTTCCTTGGAAGAAAAGCTATGACAAACCTAGGCAGCATAACAAAAAGCAGAGACATTACTTTGCCAACAAAGGACTGTGTAGTCAAAGCTATGGTTTTTCCAGTAGTCATATACAGATGTGAGTTGGACCATAAGGCTGAATGCTGAAGAATTAATGCTTTTGAACTGTGGTGTTAGAGAAGACACTTGAGAACCCCTTGGACTGCAAGGAGATCCAACCAGTCAATCCTAAAGGAAATCAGTACTGAATATGCATTGGAAGGACTGATGCTGAAGTTCCAATACTATGGCCACTCAGTGTAAAGAGCCAACTCATTGGAAAAGGCCTTGATGCTGGAAAAGATCGAAGGCATGAGGAGAACCAGACAATAGAGGATGAGATGGTTGGATGGGATCACTGACTCAATGGACAGGAGTTTGAGCAAACTTCAAGAGATGGTGATGCACAGGGAAGCCTGAAGTGCTGCAGTATGAAGTTGGACATGACTGTGACTGAACAACAATTCTTCCTCTTCTGGGTACAAAGTTAGACTTTATTCCCCAACCTTTTCTGCAGTTAGTTACACTGCAATTAAGTCCCACACCAGTGACACATGGGCAGGCTGAGTCATTAAAAGTCCCTAAAAAAAAGAATCTGCCTTTCCGTATTTGCTGGAAGAATGAAGAGGATCCAGCTGTAGCTGCTGCTAAGTCGCTTCAGTCGTGTCCGATTCTGTGCGACCCCGTAGATGGCAGCGAGGTTCCCCTTCCCTGGGACTCTCCAGGCAAGAACACTGCAGTGGGTTGCCATTTCCATCTCCAATGCATGAAAGTGAAAAGTGAAAGGGAAGACACTCAGTCGTGTTCGACTCTTAGCGACCTCATTGACTGCAGCCTACCAGTCTCCTCCATCCATGGGATTTTCCAGGCAAGAGTACTGGAGTGGGTTGCGATTGCCTTTTCTGGAGGATCCAGCGAAAAGCTCTAAGATCCTAAGGGACACAGAGCCAATAGATGGAGGACCCTGAGTCCCCCATGACCACAAGGAGAAGACTACCCACCATCACCCCAACCCAATCCACCTTTATTGGACTGTGAAGTAAATAAAATTTTATTGAATAGAGCCACTGATATTTGGAGGTTTTTCAGTTATAGTAGGCAATTTACCCTAATGCATTATAGTTACATTGTTTCAATCCCTCCCTTGTAAGGAATTCTGTGAGGAAACTCCTTAGATTCAATCCATCAATAATTACATTGGTACGCCTTTAAAATATATCCTGAATCTAACCAGTTTTCACCATTTCTGTCTGTATCACTTACTTTATTATTCTCTTATCTGAGTTACTTACAGTGTGATATCCTTCTTTCTGTCGTTGCTCCATTATAGCCTGTTTATATACAACAGAACAGGCAGTCACCCTTTTTAAAGGTAAATCAGACCTTGACACTCTCTTATTGAAAACCCTGAATGGCTCACCTTAACACAACTAAATAAAATTGAAACTCCTTACTATGCCCTAACCATCTTTCCCTCACTCCAGTCCAGTATAGCCTCACTGGTCTTTTTCTGTTTTTAAGCTTATACCTGCTTCAGGACCTCTATGTTTGTTTCCTGTTCTGCCTGAACCTTCTTTCATATCACCGAGGTCTCTGCTCAAACGCCAACTCCCTAGACAGGCTTTTTTTTACAGCCCTATTTAAAATAACCCTTTTTCTCCACCCTATTGTCCTTGCCCTGATTTTTCTTTCTTTTGCCCTGATTTATTTTTAATCAGAGGACTTGATGCACTATTTGGAATTATATTATTTACTCACATTTTTGTTAATTGTCTGACTTCCCCATTAAAAGGAAACGACTTGCCTTTTCCATCATCAGTATCCACAGCTCAAAACTGTGTTTGTTAAAGGAATAAACAAATTCATATCAACATTAACTCAAATATCTTACCAATCATTTTTTGTTGCCTAAGGTAGTTATTTTATTAAAACTTCACTGCAACTTTTTTATACTTTCTCATCTGTTTTCTGTGTATACACCACTGTATTTGACTTCTTTAAGAGCTACTTTCAACAATTTGACAGTATGTGGCTTTAAATGTTATGTATGGTAAAAAAAAAAACCGCAATATTATAAAGTAATCATCTTCCAGTTAAAATAAATTAATTCCTTAAAATTTTTAAGTAAAAAAAATTTTCTTAAATGAACAAGCAATCAACATCCTTTCCTAAGGAGGTAATCAATACTGCAGATACAGTAAGCATGCCCAGCAACAATATATATAGAACAGTGGCTCTTAAGAAAAATATCCAGGGGACCTCCCTGGCAGTCCAGTGGTTAGGATTCTGCACTTCTTACCCATGCAGGGTGTGTGGGTAAGAAAATATCCAAATGGCCAAGAAAGATAAGAAAAAGAACTCAACATCTGTGGTAGATTAGATTACCATTCAAAAATACTTCCGTGTCCATTGGAGAAGCATACCTCCCCTTCCCTCAAATTTAGGCTAAGATACATGACAGTTTAGAGTGAGAAGTCAGACATGATGCAAACATGGTCTTGAAACTTGTGTGGTAAGCTAGGTAAGCCATCTTGCATCTTGCATTTTCAACTACCATGAGAACATGCACCAACTAGCCTTCTGGTCCCAGTAGGAAGATAGGATACTCAGAGTTGAGCTGACCCATCTGACCCAAAAACTCATGACCAACAAATACTTATTGTTGTACACCATTGGCAATTTCCAGACTGTTTATTAGCCAGTCATAGTTGACTAACACAATATCATTAGTCATCAGAGATATGCAAATCAAAATCACAGTGGGATATGCCAAATATGTCCACGAAAAGATATGTACAAAAATGTTCACTGTCACTTCATTCATAAAATAGTCCCAAAATGAAAACAATCAAAATGTTCATAAACAATAAAAGTAATAAATGGAATACAGGACAGCATTTTAAAAAAAGAACAAATTACTGATATAACACATGAACTCACAGATAATACTGAGTGGGGAAAAAAGCCAGATACAAAATGATACACTCTAAATTATCCCATTTATATAAAGTTCACAAATAGAGAAAGTCAGTCTATGGTTATAAACTTCAGAAGTATGATTTCCTTTAGAGGAGGAGAAGTTTTGGACCCAAGGCACAAAAGGAAGCCTTATGGCGTTTTATAAACATTCTATATCTTGATTTAGATGATACATAAGCAGCTATATACATATAATTTTTAAACTGTGAACATTGAGCATTTTAACCAGTGAACACCACACTTACTATATGTTACACCTCAACAAAAATGAGGAAAAACTTTAGCATAATGAGATTAATTATCTGAAATTAAAATGATATTTGGTGTGATAAATATCAGTCTGATATTACAACTGTTACTGATAAGAATGTTTCAAAACTACACTTATCAGAATCTTTAAATACCCTGAGGAAGTATAAAAATCAGCACTTAAATTAAATATTATTCCAAAGATTTTATTGAAGCATAGTTGATTTAAAATATTATATTAGTGTTGGGTATATAACATAGTGATTCAGTAGTTTTATAGATTAAATATACTTAAGTTATGTAATAATGGCGGTATTTCCCTGTGCTGTATAAAAAATCCTTGTTGCTTATTTATTTTATATATAGTCATTTGTATCTCTAAATCTCATACCCCTGTCTTCTCCCAACTACCCAATGGTAATCACTAGTTTGTCTCTGTATCTGTCAGCCTGTTTTCGTTTTGTTATATACATCAATTTGTTTTTTTATATTCCACATATAAGTGATAACATAAGAGTATTTGTCTTTCTCTGACTTTTTTCACTAAGCATAACACCCTCTGGGTCCATCCACACTGTTGCTAACGATAGGATTCATTCTTTTTATGGCTAAGTAATATTCCATCATGAGTAATATTCCATTAATGTTTTCATTTTCTTTGGATATATATACCCAGGAGTGGAATTGCTGGACCACATGGTAGTTTTTACTTTTCTGAGGATCCTTCATACTGTATTTCATAGTGGCTACACCAATTTACAATCACACCACAGTGCACTAGGGCCCCCTTTTCTCCACATCTTTTTGAAGACAGTCATTTTGACAGACAGGAGTTGGTATCTCGTTGTGATATTTTTAATTAATTTTTGAGTCTATGGCTATACAATGTTGAGTTAGTTTCTGCTATACAGCAAAGTGAATCAGCTATACCTATCTCACTGTAGTTTTGATGTGCATTTCTATAATGATTAGCAATGTTGAATATCACATGCCTCTTGGCCATCTGCATATCTCCATGTCTTCTGCACATTTTTTAACCCAGTTGGTTTTTTGGCGTGAGTTGTATTATTGTTTATATACTTTGATTAATCCCTGATCAGTCATATCATTTACAAACATTTTGTCCCATTCAGTAGGTTGTCTTTTCATTTTATCAATGGTTTCCTTTAATATACAAAAGCTTTTAAGTTTAATTAGGTCTCAATTGTCTGTTTTGGCTTTTTTTTTTGCCTTAGACAACAATACAAAACAATACTGCTATGATTCATGTCAGAGTATTCTGCTTATGTTCTCTTCTAGGAGTCTTATGGTTTCTGGACTTATATTTGGATCTTTAAACCATTTTGAGTTCATTTTTATATATGGTATAAGCAAATGTTCTAATTTCATTCTTTTATATGCAGCTGCCTTGACTTCTCAACACCACTTATTGAAGAGACTTGTCTTTTCTCCACTGTATATTCTAGTCTCCTTTGTGGTAGATTAATTGACCATAAGTGAGTAGGTTTGTTTCTGCACTCTCTGTGCTGTTCCATTGATCTATATGTCTGTTTTGATACCAGTACCATGCTGCTTTGATTACTGTAGCTTTGTAATATAGTCTGAAGTCTGGAACCATACCTCCAGATTTGTTTTTTTTCCTCAAGATTGTTTTCAGCAATTAGGAGGTCCTTTATGGTTACCAAAGATTTATTTTTTAAGCATTACAGTTGATGCTCAACAACATGGGTTTGAACAGTGCAGATCCACTTATATGCAGATTTTTTTTTCAACAGTGAATACCACAGTACTAAATGACCCACAGTACTATATGACCCACAGTCAGTTGAATCCACAGAAGTGGAACCATGGATATGAAGGAACCACAGATATGGAGTGTGAACTGTACCCTAAGACACAAGCCAGCATGTTGTTCAAGGGTCAACTGTATCTCAAGAGTTTCAAAATAAATGGACTTTTTGCCATTTTACAGGGATACATGAACACTAAACTATAATCAAAATATGAATCTTAACTTAAAACCTCTCTGTCTACAAGATAAATTTCCATTATTTCTGTAGTTACATTTTTTTCTTAATACACAAGCATAATATGGATGGAGTACTTATGAAGCTTCTGGGCTTTAATTTTTAAAATTTCAGAAATTTCTAAATGTTTATTCATTACAACAAAAATCTTTTATTAAGGGTGGAAAAAAAGTATATATTTTACTCAGCAAATTTTCTACCCTGTAGAAACTCCCTCAAATTTACTCATAACAGTGCATAGTTTGACAGAATAACAAAGAATAATACAGTTCTTTAAAATTCCTAGTGAAACTATAAAAATCCAATTCATATGTAGAAAAGATTATTGTAAGTGACTTTTTCTAGGTCATTTATGCTTATGTTTTCTTCTACTGGTCAATGAAACTCACCTACAAGACTATTATATCATCTTTCCACGGTCCTCATGGAAAGAAAATTGTATTTTAAACAGCTTTTCCCCAGGTGCCCATTCTCTAAATAAAAACATTAAGTGAACATACATTTAGTGAATCTTAAGAGCTCAGGACTTCCTGAGCTGGTGGCTGGTGGCTCAGCTGGTAAAGCGTCTTCCTGCAATGTGGAAGACCCGGGTTCAATCCCTGGGTCGGGAAGATCCCCTGGAGAAGGAAATGGCAACCCATTCCAGTACTCTTGCCTGGAAAATTCCATAGACGGAGGAGCGTGGTAGGCTACAGTCCATGGGGTTGCAAAGAGTTGGACACAATGGAGCAACTTCACTTCACTTCACTTCACAGCTCAGGAATGTGCCATATATCTCAGCAGTAATTCCCTGCTCTGAAGTGGAATTCTGTAGTATTTCCTTCATTCATAGCTTCAAGAAAAATATTTCTTTACTGAAAATAGTTACACACTGTGCTATGTGTTTTTCATGTATTCTCTTATTTAATAAGAAATGTATGCTATTATCCTCATTTACAGATGAAAAAACCAATTCCCGAAAGGTTATGCAATGTTCGCAAAATAATATAACCAGTACAAGAATGATTTGGAGTAAGAATCCAGATTCAAATTTCTCAATTTGCTACACTTAGCACAAATAAGAAACATGATAATTAATAATACCAATAAACACTCAATATAGCATTTACTATGTGCTTAAATCACATAATCCTCATAACAATCCTAATTAAATGCATGCTATCATTATTCATTTTACAAATCAAGAAATTGAAGCACACAGAGGTTGCCACTTGTCTAAGGTTTTCTTGTGCAGTTACTTAATCGTGTCCAATTTTTTGCAACCCCATGGACAGCAGCACACCAGGCTTCACTGTCCTTCACCATTTACTGTACCTCACATCCATCAAGTCGGTGATGCCATCCAACCATCTCATCCTCTGTCATCCCCTTCTCCTAAGGCCCTCTCTTCTTCCCAGCATTAGGGTCTTTTCTAAGGAGCTGGCTCCTCACATCAGATGGCTAACTTACTGGAGCTTCAGCATCAGTCATTTCAAAGAATATTCAGGACTAATTAACTTTAGGACTGACTGGTTTGATCTCTTTGCAGTCCAAGGGACTCTTAAGAGTCTTTTTCAACATCACAGTTCAAAAGCATTAATTCTTCAGTGCTCAGCCTTCTTTATGATCCAACTCTCGCATCCATACATGACTACAGGAAAAACCATAGCTTTGACTTTACCGACCTTTGTTGGCAAAGTAATGTCTCTGCTTTTTAATACACTGTCTAGGTTTGTCATGGCTTTTCTCCCAAGGAGCGAGCATCTTTTAATTTCATGGCTGCACAGGCTACTAAATGGCACAGCCAAGATTTAGACCTCAGGGGTCTAGCCCTAGAACTTGGGTTCTTAACTATTATGCCACTTTGCCAGTCATCAGTTCAGTTCAGTTCAGTCGCTCATTCGTGTCCGACTCTGCAACTCCATGAATCGCAGCACACCAGGCCTCCCTGTCCATCACCAACTCCTGGAGTTCACCCAAACTCATGTGCATTGAGTCGGTGATGCCATCCATCCTCTGTCCTCCCCTTCTCCTCCTGCCCCCAATTCCTCCCAGCATCAGGGTATTTTCCAATGAGTCAACTCTTCACATCAGGTGGCCAAAGTACTGGAGTTTCAGCCTCAGCATCAGTCCTTCCAATGAACACCCAGAACTGGTCTCCTTTAGGATGGACTGGTTGGATCTCCTTGAAATCCAAGGGACTCTCAAGAGTCTTCTCCAACACCACATTTCAAAAGCATCAATTCTCCAGCACTCAGATTTCTTCACAGACCAACCCTCACATCCATANCACTAGCTTTGTTCGTAGTGATGCTTTCTAAGGCCCACTTGACTTCACATTCCAGGATGTCTGGCTCTAGGTGAGTGATCATACCATCGTGATTATCTTGGTCGTGAAGATCTTTCTCGTGCAGTTCTTCTATGTATTCTTGCCACCTCTTCTTAATATCTTCTGCTTCTGTTAGGTCCATACCATTTCTGTTCTTTATCGAGCCCATCTTTGCATGAAATGTTCCCTTGGTATCTCTAACTTTCTTGAAGAGATCTCTAGGCTCCCATTCTGTTGTTTTCCTCTATTTCTTTGCATCGCTGAGGAAGGCTTTCTTATCTCTCCTTGCTAATCTTTGGAACTCTGCATTCAAATGAGAATATCTTTCCTTTTCTCCTTTGCTTTTCACTTGTCTTCTTTTCACAGCTATTTTTAAGACCTCCTCAGACAGCCATTTTGCTTTTTTGCATTTCTTTTCCATGGGGATGATCTTGATCCCTGTCTCCTGTACAATGTCATGAACCTCCATTCATAGTTCATCAGGCTCTCTATCAGACCTAGTCCCTTAAATCTATTTCTTACTTGCACTGTATAATCATAAGGGACTTGTTTTAGGTCATACTTGAATGGTCTAGTGGTTTTCCCTACTTTCTTCAATTTAAGTCTGAATTTGGCAATAAGGATTTCATGATCTGAGTCACAGTCAGCTTCCAGTCTTGTTTTTGCTGACTGTATAGAGCTTCTCCATCTTTGGCTGCAAAGAATATAATCAATCTGATTTCAGTGTTGATCATCTGGTGATGTCCATGTGTAGAGTCTTCTCATGTGTTGTTGGAAGAGAGTGTTTGCTATGACCAGTGGGTTCTCTTGGCAAAAGTCTATTAGCCTTTGCCCTCTTCATTCCGTATTCCAAGGCCAAATTTGCCTGTTACTCTAGGTGACTCTTCACTATCTACCTTTGCATTCCAGTCCCCTATAATGAAAAGGACATCTTTTTTGGGTGTTAGTTCTAAAAGGTTTTGTAAGTCCTCATAGAACTGTTCAACTTCAGCTTCTTCAGCGTTACTGGTTGGGGCATAGGCTGGATTGCCGTGATTCCCTTCTCCAGTGGACCATATTCTGTCAGACCACTCCACCATGACCCATTCGTCTTGGGTGGCCCCACACGGCCTGACTTAGTTTCACTGCGTTAGACAAGGCTGTGGCCCATGTGATCAGATTGGCTAGTTTTCTGTGATTATGGTTTCAGTGTGTCTGGCCTCTGATGCCCTCTCACAGCACCTACCATCTTACTTGGGTTTCTCTTACCTTGGNGCGTTAGACAAGGCTGTGGCCCATGTGATCAGATTGGCTAGTTTTCTGTGATTATGGTTTCAGTGTGTCTGGCCTCTGATGCCCTCTCACAGCACCTACCATCTTACTTGGGTTTCTCTTACCTTGGAAGTGGGGTATCTCTTCACAGCTGTTCCAGCAAAGCATAGCCGCTGCTCCTTACCTTGGACAAGGTCGCCCCTCCTAACCCTGAACCTGGAGTAGCTCCTCTCGGCCCTCCTGCACCTGTGCAGCTGCTGCTCCTTGGATGTGGGGTACCTCCTCTCAGCCGCCACCCCTGACCTCAGACGTGGGGTAGCTCCTCTCGGCCGCCACCCCTGACCTCGGGCACGGGGTAGCTACTCTTGGCCCCGCTTCTGCGCAGTCCGTCACAGCTGCTGTGCTTCTGCATGGTTCGTCACAACCGCTGCCGCATTGTAAATTCCCAGAGTAAATATGGGAATAAGCAAAACAAAGGCAGTCTTCTATTTCTTAATTTAGATATTAAAAAATTTTTATTCTTCCCCTTTTTTCAAGATATCCTTCATTTAAGCAACTCTCCCTCTGACTTTCAACAAGAATTAGCTACTATGGAAATTGATCTATAAGTTGATCCACTTAGGAGGCCCATATATGCCTGCATATTTTGGAGATCTTGTTGACAAGATATACTCAATTACTATAAAATGCATATCAAAATACTAAAACTCAGCATTACTTTCCACATGCTTAAGCTTGTGCAGCCAGAATTCAGCACTTATTTTGGCCTCGGAATCTTTCAACTCTACCTCATCTATAGAATACATCTTCCAGGTACTTCGTGGCCTTTCAGATGTGCATACTCTCAAGCACTTGAATAGTTTTACATGTATATTTCTAAACTCAGATTGGAGTTCTCCATATTCTGAGGAGCTTTCAGAAGTAGAAGATACTTTGAACAGACTCTCTCTTCTTGTCCACTTTGAAAGAAGACCTAGTCTCCTTAGACTTTGTTCCTACTACACTTTTTATCTGTCCCGCTTTCCTATCCTTTTAACAATGATTCTAATGTTCCTTTTATTAACTACTGTTGCTCAATTCCTTCGTTCTAGACAACATAACCAATGTTCCAAAACTCAACAATTAAGCATGCTAAGAACAAAAAAATTACCAAGGAACATAGTAATTTCTACATTTATGAATTCTTTTTCTATAAAGGGACAGATAGTATTTTATGCTTTGTATATCACATATAGCCACTGTCACATATTTAGTTTTTTTGTGGGTTTCCTTTTACTCTTTTAAAAAGGTTCAAAAATGTAAAAACCATTTTTAGCTTTCAGACAATACAAAAACAGGCCACCTGCCGGATTTGGCCTGTGGGCAGTAGTTTGTCTATCATTATACTAGAGGACTTGGGTGTGCTATTTTAGTTATCTGTAGCACTCAGGGAGATTCTGTGAGTGCTAAGAAGCCTACAGAACAATGAAGGAATCAACTATGCTAATAACATGGGAGAAATACCCCAAGCAAAAAGAAATAGTGAGAAATCAGAAACAAACTTGGCACAGCTGAGGAACACAAAAGAGCTTAGTGTGGCTGAAGCACAATATTCAAAGAGCAAAATGATGAGCAATAAGGTCAGAGATAAGAAGGGAATGGATTGTGTAGTACCTTGCAGTCTGGTATTTTAATATAATGGAACAGAAAGTCTAAGGTACTACATCATTCTCTTTTGTCTTTATATACAGGAAATGATACAACCTGATTTATGTTTTTAAAAGACTATTCCACTTGCTTGAAATAAAATGCATTAAAAGGAGATAAGGAGGAAGGGGCCAGAAGCAGGGGGCCCAGTTAGGAGGTTGTCACTGTAGTCCACGCAAAAGATAATGGTTAATTACTTTACAATATTGTAGTGGTTTCTGCCATACATTGACATGAATCAACCATAGGTGTACATGTGTCCCCCATCCTGAACCACTCCCCTGCCTCCCTCCCCATCCCATCCCTCAGGGTGTCCCAGTACACAAGCCTTGAGTGTCCTGTTTCATGAATCGAACTTGGACTGGTGATCTATTTCACATATGGTAATATATATGTTTCAATGCTATTCTCTCAAATCATCCCACCTTTGCCTTCTCCCACAGAGTCCAAAAGTCTGTTCTTTATATCTGTGCCTCTTTTGCTGTCTCGTATATAGGGTCATCATTACCATTTTTCTAAATTCCACACACATGCATGAAAAAATAATAATAATAATGGTTGATGGTAGAAGTAGTAACAATGGAGACAGAAAAACGTGGAGAGACCAGGTATGTACTCTGGACTCCCTGAAGGATGAGATGGGAGAATACAACACACTGATTTACCTGACTGAAAACCACCAAGTAAAGAGTGTTTCTAGCTACTAAAATGAGGAAAAAGGAAAAGAGGTTTGTTCATATTTTTTTGTTGGTGTTGTTTTTGTTGTTGTTTGGGAGGGAGGAGAAAATATGGCTTAGATCGTCTTTGGCCATATTAAATCTAAAATACTTAGAGGATTAGGACTTCTCTGATCCTAATCACTTTTCTGGTCCAGTGTCTGAGTTCAAGCTCCCAAAGCAGGGGCCCAGGTTCAATCCCTGGCCAGGGAACTAGATTCCACATGCCACAACTAAGAACCAGCAAAGCCAAATAAATAAAAAAATATTTTTAAATAATAATAAAATAAAACACCTAGAGGATAGGGAAGTGAAATATCAAGTAAGCAACTGGATATATATGTCTGTAAAAGGAATGAGAAAAGAACTAGAGATCTGGTATTCATCTGGTATGCCATCTGGATGGCATCTGAAACAATCAGACTAAATGAACTCACACACACTGGCTGCAGATAGAGAGAAAGAACTATGACCAAGCCTTTCGGTCACCAATGTTTAGTGGTCCAGCAGAGAAAAAATGAGAGTCAAAAATAGAGCAGCTAATGATTTAAAAACACACAGCAGTAACAGTAGAGTAATAACAGTAATAATGGTTAACCCTTAGGATATTTATTATGTGTCAAACTATCCATTTGAGTCATTACGTCTCAGAACAACTTTGTGGAAGCAAGCACTATTATCTCCACTGTCAAATGAGGGAACTGAAGAACAGAGGATAAACAGCCTACCCCAGATGACACATCTAAGTAGAGGAAAACCACCAGACAAATGAAGGGTCACTGAAAAAGAAATATTTCAAGAAGCAGCAAATTAAGTCAGATGAAGACAGAGAAAATGACCTATGGATCTGAAACCATGGAAATCATTTGTGACCATTTCTGTGTTTGATTCGTGATTCCAGTTGGTTTAGTATGTGAATGTACCTCAAATCCTCATAGGGTTAATGTGACAGATACATAAAAGGTCATATACGAAAACAATATAAAACAATATCTGCCACATAATTATATATAAGCTTTCACAAGTATTGAGTATTCCACTATGTACCTAAAGCAGGCACTTTATTTTTTAGATAACATATTTTATAGTATCATTCTCTAATAATATGAATAGTTAAGACCTTGTAGATATACAAGAAACCACGAGAAGTTAAAGATATCCACTGCTAACCACTTGTCAACTGTGACCTTCCATTAAATTAGCATTTACCTCTAAAGACCACAGACATACTACAGATTAATAACTTGCAACATTTCTCCCAGATACTTTAAAGTCATTTAAGTGGTTCCTGTAACTAGGATAAATGAGAAAGCGTGCCTTACTCAACCACTGCAACAATCAGGGCCGATGGAATAGCGAAATATGACCATGTAATGCAGATGGCAACAGCCATTAGATCTAGGCATACCCCTTGCTCTAGTAAATTTATTCCATAGAGCCAACATAGTGTTTTGAGATACACACCTCAAGGGAATCTAAATTAAAACATCAATGACAATCTCAAAAGAACTGAAAGAAAAATTTAGATAAGGAAGAGTCACATTTTGCAAAAAACAGACAAATACATAAACTGTAGCTGGAATTAATTGTCTAGCAATGGTTCATCATGGCAATGATTTTATAAGAAAATCCCCCTGGATAGTTAAGGAAAGCTAACCCAAAGCAGCTGTGTGAATTGGAACAAGCTATTTAATGTTCAGTATTCAGTTCAGTTGCTCAGTCGTGTTCGACTCTTTGCGACNAAAAAACAGACAAATACATAAACTGTAGCTGGAATTAATTGTCTAGCAATGGTTCATCATGGCAATGATTTTATAAGAAAATCCCCCTGGATAGTTAAGGAAAGCTAACCCAAAGCAGCTGTGTGAATTGGAACAAGCTATTTAATGTTCAGTATTCAGTTCAGTTGCTCAGTCGTGTTCGACTCTTTGCGACCCCTGTCCATCACCAACTCCCAGAGCTTACTCAAACTCATGTCCATTGAGTCAGTGATACCATCCAACCATCTCATCCTCTGTCATCCCCTTCTCCTCCTGCACTCAATCTTTTGCGGCCATCAGGGTCTTTTCCAATGAGTCAGTTCTTCACATCAGGTGGCCAAAGTATTGGAGTTTCAGCTTCAACATCAGTCCTTCCAATGAATATTCAGGACTGATTTCCTTTTTTTCCCCCCACTTTTAAAAAATTTTTATTTTGGAGCATAGTTGGTTAACAATGTGTTAGTTTCAGGCATATGACAAAGTGATTCAGCTGTACATATACATTTATCTGTTCTTTTTCAAATTCTTTCCCCATTCAGGTTATTACGGAATATTGAGAAGCACTGGCTGTGCTATACAGTGGCTTGTTTAGCTACTTTGAATGACAGAAACTGGGGTGAAAGGAACACTTTCTTAAAGGCCTATGTATGAATTTGCTGTTGCAGACTTTGCATTAGCAGAGGGTTGCTTGCATTTTTTCCTGACAAGATCTTGGTATCCTGTTACAGTGCCCACGGTGGCACTAGAAGGGTCTTAGCTTTTTGGGATATCCTGGCACATGCCCTGCCCTCTCTCCCCCACCCCCGACTCCCACAACCAGTATCAGTGGCTGAAAATGACCATGATTACATAGATCCTAGTCCTTAACCAGGACAATTCATAGGAGTCATCTGAGGCCCTTGATAAAAATGGCTGATTTGTGGAGCTTTCCTGACTTCCTACAACAGAGATTACAGAGACAGAGCCTGTGAATTTGTACTTTTAGCAAGTACTTTAGGTGTTTCTTAACATCAAGCAAGTTTGGGTATCACTGAACCAAAGAACATGTGAAACACTTTCTAAGGTAATAAGGGAATGTGAGTTTTCACTGGGTAAATTAATTGAATAGGTAGGAAAAGAGGGAGTGCCATAATATTCCTAATGATGGGTGATAAGAAGTAAAAAACAGAGATAATGTAATCATGCATAATGGATTGGTTGGATCTCCTTGCAGTCCAAGGGACTCTCAAGAGTCTCCTCCAACACCACAGTTCAAAAGCATCAATTCTTCTGTGCTCAGCTTTCTTTATAGTCCAGCTCTCACATCCATACGCATGACTACTGGAAAAACCAAAACTTTGACTAAACAGACCTTTGTTGGCAAAGTAATGTCTCTGCTTTTTAATACACTGTCTAGGTTTGTCATAGCTTTTCTTCCAGGAAGCAAGTATCTTTTACTTTCAAGGCTGCAGGCATCAACAGCAGTGATTCTGGAGCCCAAGAAAATAAAGTCTCAAACTGTTTCCATTGTTTCCCTATCTGCCATAAAGTGATGGGACCAGATGTCTCTTCCTTTTGTGAATGTTGACATTTAAGCGAGTTTTTCACTCTTCCTCTTTCACTTTCATCAAGAGGCTCTTCAGTTCTTCACTTTCATCCATAATGGTGCTTCATCTGCATATCCAAGATTCCTGATATATCTCCCAGCAATTTTGATTCCAGATTCTGCTTCATCCAGCCCAGTTTTTTGCACGATGTACTATGTATATAAGTTAAATAAGCAGGGGGACAATATACAGCCTTGACGTACTCCTTTCCCAATATAGCACCAGTCTGTTGCTCTATGTCCAGTTTTAACTGTTGCTTCTTGACCTGCATACAGATTTCTCAGGAGACAGGTACGGTGGTCTGGTATGCTCATCTCTAAGAATTTTCCACAGTTTGTTGTAATCCACACAGTCAAACGCTTTGGCATAGTCAATAAAGCAGAAAGAGATGTTTTTCTGGAACTCTCTTGCTTTTTCCATGATCCAATGGATGTTAGAAATTTGATCTCTGGTTCCTCTGCCTTTTCTAAATCCAGCTTGAACTTCTGGAAGTTCTCTGTTCACAGACTGTGGAAGCCTGGCTTGGAGAATTTCGAGCATTACTTTGCTAGTGTGTGAGATGAGTGCAATTGTGTGGTAGTTTGAACATTCTTTGGCATTCCCTTTCTTTGGGATTGGGATGAAAACTGACCTTTTCCAGTCCTGTGGCCACTGCTGTGTTTTCCAAACTTGCTGGCATATTGAGTGCAGCACTTTCACAGCATCATCTTTTAGGACTTGAAATAGCTCAGCTGAAATTCCACCACCTCCACTACCTTAGTTCACAGTGATGCTTCACAATGCCCACTTGACTTCACACTCCAGGCTGTCTGGCTCTAGGTGAGTGATTAAACCATTGTGGCTACCTGGGTACTTAAGATCTTTTTTGTATAGTTCTTCTGTGTATTCCTGCCACTTTTTCTTAATATTTTCTGCTTGTTAGGTCCATACTGTTCTTGTCCTTTATTGTGTTCATCTTTGCTTGAAATATTCCCTTGGTACCTCTAATTTTCTTGAAGAGATTTCTATTCTTTCCCATTCTCTTGTTTTCCTCTATTTCATTGATCACTGAGGAAGGCTTTCTTATCATTTCTCCTTGTTAATCTATGGAACTCTGTATACAAATGGTTATATCTTTCCTTTTCTCCTTTGCCTTTAGTGTCTCTTCTTTTCTCAGCTATTTGTAAGGCCTCCTCAACCATTTTGCCTTTTCTCATTTCTTTCTCATGGGGATGGTGGTCTTGATCACAGCCTCTTGTGCCATGTCACGAATCTTTGTCCATAGTTCTTCAGGCACTCTATCAGATCTAATCGCTTGAATATATTTCTCACTTCCATTGTATAATCATAAGGCATTTGAGATAGGTCATACATGAATGATCCAGTGATTTTCCCTACTTTCCTCAATTTAAGTCTGAATTTTGCAATCAGGAGTTCATGATCTGAGCCACAGTCAGCTCCTGGTCTTGTTTTTGCTGACTTTACAGAGCTTCTCCATCTTTGACCGCAAAGAATATAATCAATCTGATTTCAGTATTGACCATCTGGTAAGGTCCATGTGTAGAGTCTTTTCTTGTGTTGCTGTAAGAGTGTATTTGCTATGACTGGTGTGTTCTCTTGGCAAAACTCTGTTAGCCTTCACCCTGCTTCATTTTGTACTCCAAGGGCAAACTTGCCTGTTACTCCAGGTATCTCTTGACTTTCTGCTTTTGCATTACAGTCCCCTATGATGAAAAAGACATCTTTTTTGGTGCTCGCTCTAGAAGATCTTATATGTCTAAATAGAATTGTTCAACTTCAACTTCTTCGACATTAGTGGTTGGGGCATAGACTTGGATTACTGTGATACTGAATGGTTTGCCTTGAACACAAACAGAGATCACTCTGTCATTTTTGAGACTGCACCCAAATACAGCATTTCAAACTCTCTTATTGACTATGAGGGCTACTCCATCTCTTCTAAGGGATTCTTGCCCACAGTAGTAGATATAATGGTCATCTGAATTAATTTCACCCATTCACGTCCATTTTAGTTCACTGATTCCTAAAACGTCAATGTTCACTTTTGCCATCTCCCTATTTGACCACTTCCAATCTGCCAATTTCCAAAAGCAAGAGAGTTCCAGAAAAACATCTACTTCTGCTTTATTGACTATACCAAAGCCTTTGACTGCTTGGATCACAACAAACTGTGGAAAATTCTTAATGAGATGGGAATACCAGACCACCTGACCTGCCTCCTGAGAAATCTGTATGCAGGTCAGGAAGCAACAGTTAGAATTGGACATGGAACAACAGGCTGGTTTCAAATCAGGAACAGAACACATCAAGGCTGTATATATATTGTCACCATGCTTATTTAACTTATATGCAGACTATATCATGAGAAACGCTGGGCTGGATGAAGCAGAAGCTGGAATCAAGATTGCCAGGATAAATATCAAAACCTCAGATATGCAGATGACGCCACCCTTATGGCAGAAAGCAAAGAAGAACTAAAAAGCCTCTTGAAGAAAATGAAAGAGAAGAGTGAAAAAGTTGGCTTAAAACTCAACATTCATAAAAGGAAGAGCATGGCATCTGGTCCCATCACTTCATGGCAAATAGATGGGAAAACAATGGAAATAGTGACAAACTTTATTTTGGGGGGCTCCAAAATCACTGCAGATAGTGGCTACAGCCATGAAATTAAAAGACATTTGCTCTTTGGAAGAAAAGTTATGATCAATCTAGACAGCATATTAAAAGCAGAGACATTACTTTGCCAACAAAGGTCTAGTCAAAGCTATGGTTTTTCCAGTAGTCATGTATGGATGTGAGAGTTGGACTAAAAAGAAAGCTGAGCACAGAAGAATAGATGCTTTTGAACAGTGGTGTTGGAGAAGACTCTTGAGAGTCCCTTGGACTGCAAGGAGATCCAACCAGTCCATTCTAAGCGAAATCAGTCCTGAATATTCATTGGAAGGACTGATGCTGAAGCTGAAACTCCAATACTTTGGCCACCTGATGTGAAGAACTGACTCACTGAAAAAGACCCTGAATCTNTGTGCCATGTCACGAATCTTTGTCCATAGTTCTTCAGGCACTCTATCAGATCTAATCGCTTGAATATATTTCTCACTTCCATTGTATAATCATAAGGCATTTGAGATAGGTCATACATGAATGATCCAGTGATTTTCCCTACTTTCCTCAATTTAAGTCTGAATTTTGCAATCAGGAGTTCATGATCTGAGCCACAGTCAGCTCCTGGTCTTGTTTTTGCTGACTTTACAGAGCTTCTCCATCTTTGACCGCAAAGAATATAATCAATCTGATTTCAGTATTGACCATCTGGTAAGGTCCATGTGTAGAGTCTTTTCTTGTGTTGCTGTAAGAGTGTATTTGCTATGACTGGTGTGTTCTCTTGGCAAAACTCTGTTAGCCTTCACCCTGCTTCATTTTGTACTCCAAGGGCAAACTTGCCTGTTACTCCAGGTATCTCTTGACTTTCTGCTTTTGCATTACAGTCCCCTATGATGAAAAAGACATCTTTTTTGGTGCTCGCTCTAGAAGATCTTATATGTCTAAATAGAATTGTTCAACTTCAACTTCTTCGACATTAGTGGTTGGGGCATAGACTTGGATTACTGTGATACTGAATGGTTTGCCTTGAACACAAACAGAGATCACTCTGTCATTTTTGAGACTGCACCCAAATACAGCATTTCAAACTCTCTTATTGACTATGAGGGCTACTCCATCTCTTCTAAGGGATTCTTGCCCACAGTAGTAGATATAATGGTCATCTGAATTAATTTCACCCATTCACGTCCATTTTAGTTCACTGATTCCTAAAACGTCAATGTTCACTTTTGCCATCTCCCTATTTGACCACTTCCAATCTGCCAATTTCCAAAAGCAAGAGAGTTCCAGAAAAACATCTACTTCTGCTTTATTGACTATACCAAAGCCTTTGACTGCTTGGATCACAACAAACTGTGGAAAATTCTTAATGAGATGGGAATACCAGACCACCTGACCTGCCTCCTGAGAAATCTGTATGCAGGTCAGGAAGCAACAGTTAGAATTGGACATGGAACAACAGGCTGGTTTCAAATCAGGAACAGAACACATCAAGGCTGTATATATATTGTCACCATGCTTATTTAACTTATATGCAGACTATATCATGAGAAACGCTGGGCTGGATGAAGCAGAAGCTGGAATCAAGATTGCCAGGATAAATATCAAAACCTCAGATATGCAGATGACGCCACCCTTATGGCAGAAAGCAAAGAAGAACTAAAAAGCCTCTTGAAGAAAATGAAAGAGAAGAGTGAAAAAGTTGGCTTAAAACTCAACATTCATAAAAGGAAGAGCATGGCATCTGGTCCCATCACTTCATGGCAAATAGATGGGAAAACAATGGAAATAGTGACAAACTTTATTTTGGGGGGCTCCAAAATCACTGCAGATAGTGGCTACAGCCATGAAATTAAAAGACATTTGCTCTTTGGAAGAAAAGTTATGATCAATCTAGACAGCATATTAAAAGCAGAGACATTACTTTGCCAACAAAGGTCTAGTCAAAGCTATGGTTTTTCCAGTAGTCATGTATGGATGTGAGAGTTGGACTAAAAAGAAAGCTGAGCACAGAAGAATAGATGCTTTTGAACAGTGGTGTTGGAGAAGACTCTTGAGAGTCCCTTGGACTGCAAGGAGATCCAACCAGTCCATTCTAAAGGAAATCAGTCCTGAATATTCATTGGAAGGACTGATGCTGAAGCTGAAACTCCAATACTTTGGCCACCTGACGTGAAGAACTGACTCACTGAAAAAGACCCTGAATCTGGGAAAGGTTCAAGGCGGGAGGAGAAGGGGACGACAGAGGATGATCGTTGGATGGCATCATCGACTCAATGGACATGGGTTTGAGTAAGCTCCAGGAGTTGGTGATGGACAGGGAGGCCTGGCATGCTGCAGTCCTTGGAATCACAAAGAGTCAGACATGACTGAGCGACTGAACTGAACTGAATTTGCTTGACTCATGAACCTAACATTCCAGGTTCCTATGCACCATCACTCTTAACAGCATGAGACTTGACTTCTATCACCAGCCACATCCACAACTGGCTGTTTTTGCTTTGGCTCTTCATTCTGTCTGGAGTTATTTCTCCACTGATCTCCAGTAGCATACTGGGCACCTACCAACCTGGGGAGTTCATCTTTAAGTGTCCTAACTTTTTGCCTTTTCATGCTGTTCATGGGGTTCTCAAGGTAAGAATACTGGAATGATTCACCATTCCCTTCTCCAATGGACCACGTTTTGTCAGACTTCTCCACGATGACCTGTCCATCTGGGTGGCACTACACAGCATGGCTCATAGTTTCACCGAGTTAGACAAGGCTGTGGTCCATGTAATCAGTTTGGTTAGTTTCCTGTGATTGTGGCTTTCATTCTATCTGCCCTCTGATGAATAAGGATAAGAGGCTTATGGAAGCTTCCTGATGGGAGAGACTGACTGTGGGGGAAACTAGGTCATATTCTGATGGGTGGGGCCATGCTCAGGAAAACTTTAATCCAATTTTTCGTATAGGCAGGACTGTGTTCTCTCCCTGTTGTAATATGCAGTATTATTCACTGCCATTTAATCATGGTTTCATGAAGGGGCTCACAAACTTTTTCCATAAAGGTACAAATAGTAAACATGTTAAACTTGGCAGGTCATAATGTCTCTTTCCCAAACACTCAACTCTGCCCCTGTAGCACAAAAACACCAATAAACAAACATTTATCCTCACATTACCTGCCTTTTACTCATTAAAGCTGAAATCCAAAGAAAAATAAAATTAACTGATGGAAAGTTAAGATTTTATTAGGCATTCCAGTCATATGATAATAAAAAAATTAAACATACTCCATATATCATCTTCAATGGAAACAGAAAGGCTTAAATCACCTGGACATTCCAACAAATTTGTTGATGCTATTAAGGAATTAATAGAATACCACTTTATCAAACAGGCTTCCCTGGTGGCTCAGCTGGTAAAGAATCTGCTAGCAATGCGGGAGACCTGGGTTTGATCCTGGGGTTGAGAAGATCCTCTGGAGAAGGGAACAGCTACCCACTCCAGTATTCTGGCCTGGAGAATTCCACGGACAGAGGAATCTGGCAGGCTATAGTCCATGGGGTCACAAAGTGTCGGACACAACAGAGCAACTTATACTTCACTTATTAAACTGTGCAAATGAAAAAACTAATATAATTTCTAAACAATTTTAATTCAACTAATAATGTAATGTCATGCTGAGGCTTCTTCCTCTAGTTAAAATATATAAGGTCCCAAGAGAAAGAATCACCTTGACCATAAATAAAAGAAGAAAGTCTGGACGAACTATTACAAGTTGCAAAAAAATAATTCTTTTAAAACACTTCAGAGAGCTGAGAACACTAAGAAATCTAAATAAACTCAAATCCATAGAGGGAGAGACAAGTCATTATTAGGTAGAGAGACAAGTGAGCAGTTTCAACTTTAATACCATGGTAAGCAAAGGGGAAAACAACCCTGCTGACCAATATGATGGACTGAAATCCAGAGAAGGCCTGTAAGCAGAGTTAATCAATACAACCTAAAAATTCTTCCCAGGAGCTATCAGAGAGAAGGGAGCAGCAGGCATAAACCTAGGGGTAAAACAGGAGGTCAGAGTGAGATCTTCTGGAGAGTAGTAAGCCAAGTGCAGGGCTATAAAAAGATATCTAGAATCTAGCTGTACTTAAATTCCAAGCTCTATTGTAGGGTGGAGACAGAATCCATCCTCAAAATACTGGAAACCAAAATTAACTATAGCTATAGCCCAGCCCAGTTATAATTCAATTCTATGTCAAAATGAAGACATTAGCCCCAAAGGCTTTTGCTCTGAGGAGTTAACATGCTTTTTTCCAAGAAGCAGCAGTAATAAACTTCATTCTAACTGTTCTATTCATACATAATATTCACATGCAATAAAAATTATAGGTTATTCAAAGAATCATGAAAATGTGACCCACAGGCAAGAGAAGAAATTCATAACAAACCCACACACGACCCAGATGTGGCAGTTATAAAAGACTTTAAAATAAATTCTATAAATATATGCTTGAGAAAAATATGGATTTAATATATTTTGGCAGAGAAATGAAAACGCTGGGGCGAAAAAAGAGCCAAATTGAAATTCTCAAACTCAAAAACTACAATATCTCAAACAAAAAAATTCACTGAATAGGCCAAACTATAAACAAGATACAGAAAAGATCACTGAATGCAAGACTCAATAGAAATTATCCAAACTAAAGCACAGAGAAAAAAGAATCAAGGAAAGTTCAAGATTAGACTCATATCTGTAAATATATGAAAATAGTCTGGAAAGAGTTCCATATAGTCCATATATGGAAATATATGGAATATTCTGGAAAGAGACGAAAAAGAGAATGGGATAGAAGAAATATTTGAAGAGAAAATGGCAGAATTTTTTCAAAATTGATGCAAAAATAAGTCTACAGGTCCAAAAAACTCAGCAAACCACAAACAAAATAAATACAAAGAAAGCTGCATATAGGTACAACATAGTAAAACTGCTTAAAACTAAAACTAAAGAGAAAATCTTAAAGTATCAAAAGAAAATGGGCAAGTTACATTCAGGTTAACAATGAAAAACTACTTTTCATCAAAAACACTAAAAACTAGAAGACAACTGATACTGTATTTTAAGAGCTAAAAGAAAAAAAATCCATCTAGAATGTTAAACCTTACAAGAAATATCCTTTAAACATGAAGGTTAAAATAAAAAATTTTTCAAACAAAAGTTGGAAGAATTTATCACTAGCAGCCACGTAAGAAATACTAAAGGAAACAGTTAGAACTAAACATGGAACAACAGACTGGTTCCAAATCGAGAAAGGAATCAAAGCTATATATTGTCACCCTGCTTATTTCACTTATATGCACAGTACATCATGCAAAATTCCAGGCTGGATGAAGCACAAGCTGGAATCAAGACTGTCAGGAGAAATATCAATAACCTCAGATATGCAGATGACACTACCCTTATGGCAGAAAGTGAAAAGGAACTAAAGAGCCTCTTGATGTCTAAGAGGAGAGTGAAAAAGTTGGCTTAAAACTCAACATTCAGAAAACCAGGATCATGGCATCCGGTCCCATCACTTCATAGCAAACGGATGGGGAAACAATGGAAATAGAGACAAACTTTATTTTGGGGGGCTCCAAAATCACTGCAGATGGTGACTGCAGCCATGAAATTAAAAGACACTTGCTCCTTGGAAGAAAAGCTATGACAAACCTAGACAGTGTATTAAAAAGCAGAGACATTGCTTTGCCAACAAAGGTCTGTCTAGTCAAAAAAATGGTTTTTCCAGTAATCATGTATGGATATGAGAGTTGGACTATAAAGAAAGCTAGGTACCGAAGAATTGATGCTTTTGAACTGTGGTGTTGGAGAAGACACTTTAGCGTCCCTTGGACTGCAAGGAGATCCAACCAGTCCATTCTAAGCGAAATCAGTCCTGAATATTCATTGGAAGGACTGATGCTGAAGCTGAAACTCCAATACTTTGGCCACCTGATGTGAAGAACTGACTCACTGAAAAAGACCCTGAATCTAGGAAAGGTTCAAGGCGGGAGGAGAAGGGGACGACAGAGGATGAGATGGTTGGACAGCATCACCGACTCAATGGACATGAGTTTGAGGAAGCTCCGGGAGTTGGTGATGGGACAGGGAAGTCTGGCGTGCTGCAGTCCATGGGGTCACAAAGAGTCAGACACGACTGAGTCAGACACGACTGAGTGACTGAACTGAACTGAACTGAAACAAAGTAATCTCAAATGGAAGTCTGAACCTGCAGGAAAAAAATGAAGAGTACCAGAAAATGTTGGGAACAAGAAAGCCATGTCCACCCTCAACACTTCTGTTCAATACATACTGGAGGTAGTAGCCAATGCCATGAAGCAAGAAAAAGAACTGAAGGAACAAAGACTGAAAAGGTAGTAAAACTATCTTTACTCTCAGATAACATGACTATACACAAAGAATTCAATTTAATTTACCAAGTCCAAATGACACAGAGTCAATATATACAATTCAAACTATTAGTAGTTTGACACAACATAATTGGAAAATCTAAATTAAAAATACTATTTGTAACAGAATTAAAAATAACAAACCCTTAGCAATGAAGTTAGTAAAAATATGTGAAAGAAATGAAAACTATAAAACTCTGCTGAAATAGACAATCTCAAAAAACAAAGAGCTATACCATGTTCAAGAATAGGAAGTCTTAATATTATTAAAAAGAAAACTTTACCCAAATTAATCTACAGATTCAACAGAATCCCAATCAAAATCCCAGCAAGTTATTCTGCAGACACTGACACACTGATAAAGTTTAAATGGAAAGTAAAAGACTCAGAAAAGCCAACATAATACTGTAAGAGAAAAACAAGGTTGGACACTCAAACTACAGAACTTCAAGACTTCTTATAAAGTTATAGTTACCAAGACAGCTGGAATTGCTAAAAGAATGAACAAAGAGATCAAAGGAACACAAAAGAAAGCACAGAAACAGACAAATATAGTCAACAGATCTTTGATAAAGAAACAGAGGCAATTCAATGCAAAAAGGATAGTCTTTTCAACAAACGGTGCTGGAATATACTATTTGCAATAGCCAGGACATGGAAGCAACCTAAATGTCCATCAGAAGAAGAATGGCTAAAAAAGATGTGGTATATATATATAATGGCATACTACTCAGCTATAAAAAAGAATGAAATAATACCATCTGCAGCAACATGGATGGACCCAGAGATTGTCCTACTGAGTGAAGTCAAAGAGAGAAAGATAAATATCATATGATAGCACTTATACATGAAATCTTAAAAAAAAATGGCACAAATGAACTTATTTACAAAACAGAAATAGAATCACAGATGTAGAATACAAACTTATTTACCAAGTGGCAAAAATGCAGGGAGGGATAAACTGAGAGACTGGGAATTGATATATACACGCTATTATCTATAAAACTGATAACTAATAAGAACTTACTGTATAGCACAGGGAAGTCTACTCAGTACTCTGTAATCACTTATATGGGAAAAGAACCTAAAAGAGTGGAAAAACGGTTTATATATATAACTGATTCACTTTGCTGTATAGTAGAAACTAACACAACATTGTATATTAACTATACTGTAATAAAAACTAATTTTTTTTAATGGTGCTGGAATAAATGGACAGCTACATGCAAAAAAAAAAAAAAAAACTTAATCCAAAATGGATCACAAACGTAACTGTAAAGCAAAAACTATAAAATTTCTAGAAGACAACATCAGAGAAACCTAAATAAAGTTGAGTTTGGTAATGACTTTTTAAATGCAAAATCAAGTCATGAAAAGAAGGGGGAAAAAAAGACAGCTGTACTTTATTAAAATCAAAAGACACTGTTAAGAATATGAAAAGACAAGCCACAAACTGGGAAAATTTTTGCAAAACACGTATCTGATTAAAGGACTGGTATTCAAACTGCATAAAAAACTCTTTAAAACCTAACAACATGGAAACAATCCAATTAAGATGGCAAAATAGGCAAAAGAACCATTCACCAAAGAAGATATACAGATGACAAACGGGCATTTAAAAAGATGCTCAACATCATGTTGTCAGAGAACTGAAAATCAAAACAATGAGATAGTACTACACATCTATTAGAATGGGAAAAAAAAAGTCAAATGCAAGGATATAGAGCAACAAGAATACTCATTCACTGCTGGTGGGGATGCAAAACTTTACAGCTGCTTTCAAAGACAATTTGGCAGTATCTAAGAAACTAAACATACTCTTATCATACAATCTGGCAATCATACACCTTTGTATTTACCCAAATGAGTTGAAAACTTACGGCCACACAAAAAACTGTGTGCCAATGTGCATAGCAGCTTTATTCAAAACTGCCAAAACTTGGAAGCAATCAAGATATTCTTCAAAAGGAGAATGGGAAAACAAACTATGGGACCTACACAATGTGCTACTAGTGAGAAATGAAAAGAAATGAGCTATCAAGCCACGAAATTACAGAGAGGAACCTTAAATGCATATTACTAAGTGAAGGAAACCAATCTGAAAAAACTTCCTATACTAAGTGAAGGAAACCAATCTGAAAAAACTTCCTACTGTATGATTTCAATTATATGACATTCTAGAAAAGGCACAAATATAAGACGGTAAAAATATCAGTGGTTCTGAGAAGAGGGATCAGAGGAGGAATGGAGAAAAGACTATATGAATGAAGTGCAGGAGATTTTAGGACACTGAAACAACTCAGTATGATATAATGGTGGAGAAAACCCACAGAGGGTACTACAAAAAGAGTGAAATTTAATGAAAACTATGAACTCCAATTAATAATAATATGCCAGTATTGGTTTATCATTTGTAACAAACAGACCAACACACTAATGCAAGATGATAATAATAGAGGAAACTGGAGGGATCGGGTGAAAAGGTGTATGAGAATTCTTTACACTTTATTTTTCTATAAATCTAAAAACTGCTTTTTAAAGTTTATTAATTAAAAATAAATTTGCAACAAGTTTTTATGAAGTCCTCAACCTGTACACTCTAAGATTTAGTCATTTTAATCCAGGTAAATTATATCTTAATTTTCAAAAATGAAATAAATGGTTCTTTTAGAAATTTTATTTGAAAATGGATATAGAACAAAGGACATTTATGTTCTTTCTCAAGCCTTTACCAACCATAGTAGAAAAGCTTTTGTAAACATATATAAATAGTAGGTATAATATATTTTAGAAAACAAATTTTTGTCTAACTGAAAAAATTTAAGACATTTTGATTCTACTTGTTTGCCTCAGTATGAATAGAATGCTAGATTTCTAATTTCAAAAAATAGATATGCAACAAAGCAACAAAGGTTTACTGTATAGCACACAGAACTACAGTATCTTGTCATAACCTATAATGGAAAAATCTCAAAAATAATATATGTTGTATGTGTATAACTGAATCACCGTCCTATGTACCTGAAACATTCTACGTCAACTATACTTCAACAAAATATATAAAGAAAAAAAAAGAAAATGGATATAGAACAAAGGATATATGATGCAATTATGTTCTTTACAATAATATATGTTCTACAGGTGCATATAGACATATTAGTAAATGCATAGATAAATAGCTGAAAAAAAAAGTATCAAACTGGAAAGAGCTCATAGTATGGGAAAACAGCACTTCTGTGAAGGGATCAGGATGGAAAGATGGTGGAGGTGGGGTTCACCTAATCTGTGTGTCTTAATCTCTGTTAGCAAAGTCTACATTACTTCTTTAAATTGTCTATTTCTAGGTTTTAAATTCAGGCTTCAGAATTTGAAGAAAAGTTTCAAAATGTTTTCTAAATCTGAAACAGCCTTGGAGTAAATTAACATTGGATACAGATCCTTATTTGTAAATATTTCCACAACTTTAGGGAATACCCTCAATTATGACTGATGATGCTAGGAACAAGTACTACTTGCTGATTCCTAGTTTATCAATAATTCCACCCCCACAACAATTATGGCATTTCCATTGCACCCTCCTCTTTCACTACTTTTGACTCCTAGATCCCTTCTTCTTTTTGCCCTAAAAAATAAACACAAAAAGCCTAATGTACTATTTGACACCCTGAGGGATATTAGTGAAGTTCTAACACAACATTCAATAGCATCCGTTATTTCAGAATGTAAAGGGCTGATTTGAGACATGGTTTTACAGCACTGATAAACTAACAATGTATCAATCCCTCAAAACTACCCAATGCTTGCCTTTCTTTATTTTTTTCCACTGTGCCTTTCTCTACACAAAATTTAGTTCTATTCTGTTCTAGTTTCTGGGTACTACTGCTGTTAGGGACTAAACTGTGTTCCCCCAAAATTCATATGTTGAAACCCTAACCCCCTAATGTGACTATATTTGGAGATAAAACCTTTAAAGAGGTAATTATGGTTAAATTAGGTCATCAGGGTGGGACCCTAATCCGATAGGACTAGTGTCCTTATAAAAGATAAAAGGAGGAAAAGACAGCAGGGATGCACATGCAGAGAACAGGCCATGTGAGGATACAGGAAAAAGATGGCCACCNTTTTACAGTAAAATGACATTTAGGAGGAAGAAAAAGAAAGAAAGAAATACCATCAAAAACACTTTTATTAGATCTGTAAGAAAATTAATCTTTTAATTATGTTAGTTTTGAATTATGTAAATTTTTCAAAAATCTATCCCTCACATAAACTGTCACTTCTGTGTATGGAAGCAGAGGAAGGACATTTCAGGAAGAGATAGGAATTTTTTGCAAATATGTAGAGGCAAGAAAGAAATACAGGAAGGGAAGGAGGAAGGGAAAGGAAAGAAGAGGGTTTGGAATATTCAAGAAACAGTGGGATGTTGGGGAGGGGGATGAGCCTTAAAAGATCAGTTGTAAACCAGTGACTCCCAAAACCGTCCTCATCTCAGTACCAGGCCGTGCCAGAGTGTTCACTGATCCACAGTGAAACAGAATGACAAGGGCAGTGTTTTCTGAAAAGCTAAATATTGTTATTGTTGTTGTTCAGCCACTAAGTCATGTCTGACTCTTTCTGACACCATGGAAGGGGTAGCACATCAGGCTCCCCTGTCCTTCACTGTTCCAAAGCTAAATATATAATGCGTTTAATATTTTCAAATTATCCTTTATTGTGAGCTCGTGTCTTCCTTAATTTGTTGGCAGCAAAATATCCTGCCATGAAACATTGGCAACAGGAGGTGACAGATGAAATGTATGATTCTCTAAAAATACANTTCAAAAAATAGATATGCAACAAAGCAACAAAGGTTTACTGTATAGCACACAGAACTACAGTATCTTGTCATAACCTATAATGGAAAAATCTCAAAAATAATATATGTTGTATGTGTATAACTGAATCACCGTCCTATGTACCTGAAACATTCTACGTCAACTATACTTCAACAAAATATATAAAGAAAAAAAAAGAAAATGGATATAGAACAAAGGATATATGATGCAATTATGTTCTTTACAATAATATATGTTCTACAGGTGCATATAGACATATTAGTAAATGCATAGATAAATAGCTGAAAAAAAAAGTATCAAACTGGAAAGAGCTCATAGTATGGGAAAACAGCACTTCTGTGAAGGGATCAGGATGGAAAGATGGTGGAGGTGGGGTTCACCTAATCTGTGTGTCTTAATCTCTGTTAGCAAAGTCTACATTACTTCTTTAAATTGTCTATTTCTAGGTTTTAAATTCAGGCTTCAGAATTTGAAGAAAAGTTTCAAAATGTTTTCTAAATCTGAAACAGCCTTGGAGTAAATTAACATTGGATACAGATCCTTATTTGTAAATATTTCCACAACTTTAGGGAATACCCTCAATTATGACTGATGATGCTAGGAACAAGTACTACTTGCTGATTCCTAGTTTATCAATAATTCCACCCCCACAACAATTATGGCATTTCCATTGCACCCTCCTCTTTCACTACTTTTGACTCCTAGATCCCTTCTTCTTTTTGCCCTAAAAAATAAACACAAAAAGCCTAATGTACTATTTGACACCCTGAGGGATATTAGTGAAGTTCTAACACAACATTCAATAGCATCCGTTATTTCAGAATGTAAAGGGCTGATTTGAGACATGGTTTTACAGCACTGATAAACTAACAATGTATCAATCCCTCAAAACTACCCAATGCTTGCCTTTCTTTATTTTTTTCCACTGTGCCTTTCTCTACACAAAATTTAGTTCTATTCTGTTCTAGTTTCTGGGTACTACTGCTGTTAGGGACTAAACTGTGTTCCCCCAAAATTCATATGTTGAAACCCTAACCCCCTAATGTGACTATATTTGGAGATAAAACCTTTAAAGAGGTAATTATGGTTAAATTAGGTCATCAGGGTGGGACCCTAATCCGATAGGACTAGTGTCCTTATAAAAGATAAAAGGAGGAAAAGACAGCAGGGATGCACATGCAGAGAACAGGCCATGTGAGGATACAGGAAAAAGATGGCCACCTATAAAGGAAGGAGAGCCCTCAGGAGAAACCAAACACAGCAAAACCTTGACCTTGGATTTTCAAGCTATGGAGCCTAGAAAATAAATTTTTGCTGGGGAAAAAAAAAAAATCATAGAAATACTGCTTGTGGTATTTCATTTGTGTTATTTTGCTATGGAAGCCCTAACAAAATAATACAACTATATAGCATACTAATAAATCTTAACTTGACACAGTATTACAATGAATTCTACAATATACTAAACTCAAGGGTTTTTTTTTTCCATTGCCTAGTAAGTACAATGTCCTCTGTGCCTTGTGTCACACATGTATGGCTTTCTTCTTCCAACAGAGCTTCAAATATTACACTCAAGGTCCTTTCAGTTCCATCCCCTCAGTTATGATCTCTCTGACCTCTGATCTCTACTCTTAGTATCTACCATTGCCAGAGGTCTATTTGCCAACACTAACAAATTTGTACCTAACATATTTGCCGCCTTTGACACCTTCCCTCCTACCCCCAACTCAATCCTTCACCTTCATGTATACTTCTCAGCCTTGGTACTATGGACATAAGGCATGCAGAAGCATCACCAACCAACGAGAGTACTTCCAGTCACTGAATAAAATAATAACATGCTGGTTTCTGTCAATTATTTATCTTATTACTCACACCAATAGGTGATTTTTTTCTGATCACTGCAACTATCCTTGAGAAAATTCTAATGTTAACTCTATGCAGCTGATCATAGTGAAAATCACTGCTCTTCACATACTATCTAAAGAGAGTCCAGCTTTGTTGGTTCCAATTAACAAAACATGTGCTAAGAGTTTTTTCTACTTACAGTGATATGTCTGTGCTCACTTATCCACAGTCATCCAGCCTCCCTTCTCTGATCAATGATGTTCATTTTTGCAAAAGTAGTCTTCCAAAGGTAGCAGTATGATCAGAGAACAGAGTATCCCTTTACTCAATAAACTTACTCAATAAAACCTAAAATTTTGTATTCGTTAAAATGTTACACTGAACAACTAAGTTAACACTTCAAAATATTAATCAAATATTGCCTTAAGAATCAAAATATTATTGAAAAATTGATCATTTTTATTCCTTCAAGACCTTGAAATTATCAACAGCAATGTTGCCAGAACATTTACAAAAAACTTCAATCTTGAAAGTTATCTTAGGTTTTGATCCTTTTAAAAAGGTGCCATCATTCACCATGTGTCAGAAACTATATTATGTGAATGACTTCAAGTGGGATTCTAAACAAGTTTCTCTCTCTTCTGTGAAGCTGCTGCTGCTGCTGCTACATCGCTTCAGTTGTGTCCGACTCTGTGAAGCTAGGAGATATCAATGCTAAATTACAAACTTATGAAAACTATTTATGAAAAGAAGTTACTAGTTTCATGAAAAAGCACAAGTTAATCATTATTTTACTGTATAGTATTAGAATCAGATAGCAAATACAAATTACTTTCCAGCACACCAGATAATTTTCAACTATTCTGAACTTTTATTTAGAGAAGTCATTCTAGAAATCCAAGTTACCCAACAAACTGGAATTTCAGCTCTTTAAGTGTTAGAAGCTACTGCTTGCAAATTCTCTGGAAAAAATTATTTTGACAACATTATTTCTAACTTTATTATCCTTTTAAGCAGAGAATAATCGGCCCTCAGTATCCACACAAGCAGAACCCACAGATACAGAAGCCCAACTGTAAGAACTCGAGCATCCTCAGATTTTGGTATCCACAGTCGAGTGTTCTGGAACCAATCCTCCATGGACACCAAGGGACAACTGTATAATGAATATAATTTATGTGTTTCTTAAGAATTTAGACTCCTATAATAAATGTCCATTTTTATGACAGTGATAGTTGTGGAAACTGCTGATACATAAAATAAGGTTGCCTGTCCCTATGCTCAGTATCACCAGATTGATGTACTTTCAATTTACAGAAAAAATTTTATCCTGCCAGCATAAAAACCTACAAATGCTCCTCTATTCTCATTGCTGCTTCTAATTCATGTGAGCTTAGAAACCAAATACTACTTATCTGAATTGTCTAAAATAAGAATAACCTCTAAATGAACATCTGACGGATTCTCATATAAGTATAGCAACGTTAACCACGTATTTTTATAAAAAGTCCATTAACCATTTAGAGATTTTTTTCCACAATATAATTCTATGGAAAAAACATGGGCTTTATAGTCACAGAAGGGTTCAGATCCTACTTTTAATGCTTACTAATGCATGACCCTCCCTTGGACTGCAAGGAGATCCAACCAGTCCATTCTAAAGGAGATCAGCCCTGGGTGTTCTTTGGAAGGAATGATGCTGAAGCTGAAACTCCAGTACTTTGACCACCTCATGCAAACAGTTGACTCACTGGAAAACTATGATGCTGGGAGGGATTGGGGGCAGGAGGAGAAGGGAACGACAGAGGATGAGATGGCTGGATGGCATCACCGACTTGATGGCCGTGAGTCTGAGTGAACTCCGGGAGTTGGTGATGGACAGGGAAGCCTGGCATGCTGCGATTCATGGGGTCCCAGAGAGTCGGACACGACTGAGCGACTGAACTGAACTGAATGCACGAGTCTTGGTAAATAAATAATAAACCATCTTCCCTAAATGTTTGCATACTTGTTAAATCAACATTATCACCTAACTCACAGTTGCTATGAAGTTAAATATGATCCTGTATATAAAAAAACAATGATTGCTACAAAGTAAGCACAAAATTAAATGGCCTATTTTCATCTTTAATTCATATAGTTAACCTGGCAGATTTATTAAATTTCACTGTCTTTCATACTGTCACTTTTTTTTTTCATTTCCTTCTCAACATCTTTTTATTTCTCCAATTTCTACATACGATATTTGTTTTCCCTGCCAAAGACCTTATGAGTAATTTACGCCTTTCTTGTCTTCTGTAGCTAAGACACTTCTACATGGCCCAAGTAGCAGAAATCCTACAGATTGTACTGGGAACATGGAAAGCAACATACAATCCTAACTTCTCACTCCTAGATGGTAAGTAAGCTTCCTAAAGTCAAAGTCTCTGTTGGCTGTCTACCAGTAGTACAACTTTTGAGCCCACTACTCTTATTTCTCTGAGTCTTATACTTTTTTCATATTCAAAAACAAATAAAAATCTCCAATAATATGGCCAATTATTCAGAACAAAACACCCCTCTGAAATTTTTTAAATTAATAAAATAGAAATTATTTAATTAAAAAAATAGGAATTATAAGACCAACACATGCAGAGAGGTAAGCAGAAGGATGAAGCCAAATTAGCCCCTGATTGAAGCCAATGCTGGGCTTTGGTTTTCAGTCTTACAAAGACAGAAGCCAAACCCAGGGCCCATCCTAGGAAGTAAGTCTGATAGGAGACCCTATATAATACAATGAAAACTCACAAAATAAACCAAAGTAAACCTGTCCCACTCTACCCTATCCCCCAAGAACTGCGAAGAAAAGTTGTGCTGGCACTGAGTTGTAAAAGAGAGTTCCTGACAAGTTGTAATTTTTTCTGTAAGAGGCCAGATATAAATACTTTAGACTTTGGAGACCATACTGACCTCTATGGCAACCACTCGATTTGGTGGCTGTAGCATGCAAACAGTCACAGACCATAGAGAAACAAATAAGCACAGCTGTGTTCCAATAAAACTTTAGTTATGGACACTGAGATCTGAGTTTCATATAATTTTCACATGTTGCAAAATATTATTTTTCTTCATATATTTGAAAATGTAAAAACCATTCTTAGCTTACAACCTTAAAAAAAGAGGTGACATAGGCCACAGGATGCTTTGAATTATAACCAAAAGACACACCACTACCTCAGCTTATTACCATCCTAACCCATGTATACACAAAATACTCAGACACACATTTTTGTCACGTTAATTCTATTATCTTATTGATACACACACACACCAAAAAAAAAAAAAACAAGTTATAGGCATCCAGAAGATGCACGTGCAAATATCACAAATAATGTCCCAAGAAAAGGCATTATTTAGACCAAGCAAGAAAGAAACAAAGCACCATAAAACGTAGATTTTAGCAGAATCTACAAAAATATCAGATACTGAAAATGATCACACAGGAAAAAAAACTGCTTACTAATGTATCAAGTGATAAAGAAGACTGAAAAATATCTGAAAGGGAAAAGAACCATAAAAAATGACTTTGAAGATTTTAGAAAGAACTAAAAAGGACTTCTAAAATTATAAAACACAACAACTGAAATGTAAAATGGAATAGTTGAAGTCGACTAAAAGACACATCTGAAGAAACTGCCCACAGAGAAACAAAAACAGAGTAAATCAAGAAACATAGAAGAAAGAAAGAAAATCCAATATATGTAAATTTGAGATCCAGAAAAAGAAAAGAAACAGCACTCAGATCATAACACCATGTTCTTTAAAACAAATAGAAATCAGTAACAAAAAAATGATGAGGAACAAATATCAACAGTATCTTCCATACAAATATCTATCCCATCCTACACACCCTTCTACAACGTGATGTTCACATTTCCCTGTTTTGTTTTTCCCGTGAACTTGGATGGCCCTTTGTAACTGTCCTGCCCAGCAGAATGCAGTGAAGTGAGGCTCAGTGACTTCTGAGACTAGGCTACAAATAGCAACCTGCTTCTACCTGGTGCTTTCTCCCTCAGGAATTCTAGCGGTCACACGTTAATACCACTTAAAAAGCTCCATGGAAAAATCCACATGGAAAGGAACTCAGGCAAAACTGCCAAGCTGAAACACTCCTGAATTCCTGACCCACACATACTATAAACAATAATAAGTCACTAAGTTTTGGGCTTAACTTCTTATACTGCAATAGACAACTAATATAGTAGGTAATCCTAACATAGTTGCAAACTTAAAAATATAATCCTAAATAACCCACGTGACCATTAAGTAAACAGAAAGTATTTTGAATAAACTGTAATATAAATATTTCAAAACTCATGAGATGCAGCTAAAGCAATATTTTATAGGGAAATTATAATTCTAAATGGGTATAACAGAAAAAGCAAAACTTAGGGAACTGTCTTTTCAAGAAGACAGAAAAAAAAGGAAAGCAAAANAATATAAATATTTCAAAACTCATGAGATGCAGCTAAAGCAATATTTTATAGGGAAATTATAATTCTAAATGGGTATAACAGAAAAAGCAAAACTTAGGGAACTGTCTTTTCAAGAAGACAGAAAAAAAAGGAAAGCAAAACTAGACAAGTAAAAAGAAATAACAACAAAAAAAGAAATCAAAAAATATATAAAATTAAAGGGCCAACAAAGCCAGAAATGAGTCTTTAAAAAAACTATAAATTGGCAAACCTCAAGCCAAGAGTAATGAGGCAACAAAAGAAGAAAGGGATCAGGAACAGAAAAAAGGGCAAAACTATTCAATGTTGTAAATGTTATAATGGTAACGTTTTAATTTAGATGAACTGAATGAAACTTAGATGAAATCCTATATTAGGATATTTTATATATATACACACATATATATATGTTTATCTTAGCACAACTTACGCAGAAAAATGGACTGCTCCTATTAAAAAGAAAATCTTAATGACTCTAATAAAAACTTTTCCAAACAAAGAAAACTCCAAAGAAACCTCCAGAGCCACACCACTTTACCAGAAAATTCTCCCCAAAACTCAAGGAGTAAATAAAACAATCTTAAATAAATTCTTCCAGATTCTTTTAATGAGGCTAATATAACATCAAAACCAAAAAATTCTGGCAGACCAGACAACAAAATAAGCCAACTGTACTCCAGAACTTGCACACAAAAATCCCAAACAAATATTAGCAAACAACATCCAGTAATCAAGTTATATATCCCAGGAAAGCAAAGATAAATCTTATATTTACATCAGAAAGCCAATTAATATAATCTACCAGATTTTAAGGTCCATAAAAATCCAGTTATTTATTTACATCTCAAAGGGAGTCTTAGCAAACTAGAAATAGAACAAAACTTCTTCAGTTGATAAAAGGTAACTACAAAAGCCTACAGCATGCTTAATGGGGAAAGGGTGCTGAACATTTTTCCTTTGAGATCAGAAACAAGGAAACGATGGCCCCCATCTACTTCTATCAACATTATACTGGAGATAGTTGTATACTCTAGGTGGCATAGGAAAGCAAGGAAAAAATAAAACCAACAGTGTAAGGGACTTCCTGGTGGCAGAGTGGATAAGAATTTGCCCACCAATGCAGAGGAGAAAGCGTCAATCTCTGGCCCAGGAAGATCCCACACGCCAGGTGGGGCATCTAAGCACAGTGGCACAAGCCCTGAGCCCACGCCCTGGAGCCCCCAGGCTGCAGCCACTGAAGCCCACGCACCCAGAGCCTGCACGCCACAGGAAACCCACTGCATGAGAGGCGTGTGCACCACAAGTAACATCAGCCCCCACGCCACAGCTAGAGAAAGCCCCATACAACCAAAAACAAAAAATAAATTGCTTTCATAAACAGGTATAAAGACTAGAAGAAACAATCAATTATTTGCATATGACATAGCTGTGTATATATATATAGAGAGAGAAAATTTGAAAGAATCTACAGATATTTGCTTTATTGACTACACCAAAGCCTTTGACTGTGTGGATCACAACAAACTATGGAAAATTCTTACAAAGAGATGGGAATACCAGACCACCTGACCTGCCTCCCAAGAAATCTATATGCAGGTCAAGAAGCAACAGTTAGAACTGGACAGGGAACAACAAACTGGTTCCAAATCAGGAAAGGAGTACATCAAGGCTGTATATTGTCACCCTGCTTATTTAACTTATATGCAGAGTGCATCATGTGAAATGCTGGGTTGGATGAAGCACAAGCTGGAATCAAGATTGCCCGGAGAAATATCAATAACCTCAGCTATGCAGATCAATAACCTCAGATAGCCAGTTAACAATGTTGTGGTAGTTTCAGGTAAACAGCAAAAGGTCTTAGCCATACATACATATGTATCCATTCTCCCACAAATTCCCTTCCCATCCAGACTGGCATATAACACTGAGTAGAGTTATATGTGCTATACAGTAGGTCCTTGTTGATTACCAATTTTGAATACAGCAGTGTGTCAGATCATGTACACAGAAAATAACCTTTTAAAGATATCACTACTTATAATTACATCAGACAATATGAAATATCAGGAACAAATCTAACAAATAATGTACAAGACCTCTACTGAAAAGATTTTGTCATGAATCATTACATAAATGGAAGTATATCCACTTTCATAGTCTGGAAAACTCAATGTTGGGAGTTTTCCCAACATTAATGTCAGTTTTCCCAAAATAAATCTACAGAATTGTTTCGTTTTCAATTAAAAATCTCACATGCTGTCTTTATGTTGAATTATTTTGTTGGGCTTGCATATATGTGTGTTGGGGGGGGGATATTGGGGTTGCATATGTGTCTGTGGCGGGGGGGCAGGGGGAGTATGTGATATAGTGATTCTAAAATAAATATAAAAGTCGAGACTTTCCTGGTGGTCCAATGGTTAAGACTCAAGATTCCAATGTAGCGGGCACGGGTTTGACCCCCGGTCAGGGAACTAAGACCCCACATGCCACATGGCCAAAAAGATTATTTTTAATTTAATTTAAAAAATAAAAAATATATGAAAGTGTACTGGGCTTAAAACAGTCAAGACTCTCCTGAAGAACAATAGCAAAGTGTGAAAGTGAATGAAGGACTTGCCTTCCTCACTCAGCCCCAGTCCTTTGCAACCCCATGGACTGCAGCACACCAGGCTTCCCTGTCCTTCACCATCTCCCAGAGTTTACTCAAACTCATTTCCATCGAGTCAGTGATGCCATCCAACCATCTCATCCTCTGTCATCCCCCTTCTCCCTCCTGCCTCTAATCTTTCCCAGCATCAAGGTCTTTTCCTGTATCAGACAGCCAAAGTATTGGAGCTTCAGCATCAGTCCTTCCAATGAATACTCAGGACTAATTTCCTTTAGGATTGACTGGTTTGATCTCCTTTCTGTTCAAGGGATTCTTGAAAGTCTGCTCCAATACCACATTTTGAAGGCATCAAATTTTCAGCGCTCAGCCTTTTTTATTGTCCAGCTCTCACATCTGTACATGATTACTAGGAAAACCATAATTTTGATTATACGGACCTTTGTAGGCAAAGTGATGTCTCTGCTTTTTAATACGCTGTCTAGGTTTGTCATTGCTTTTCTTCCAAGGAACAAGCATCTTTTAATTTCATGGCTGCAGTCACCATCCACAGTGATTTTGCCTCATCAGGTATCAAAACTTCTAAAGTGATAAGTAGTTAAGACCGTGTGTTACTAACACAGGAATAGTCAAACAGACCAATAGCACAGAGAAGCAAATCCAGAAACAGAAGTATGCAAATATGGATACTTGACATATGTCAAACGTGGAGCTACAGATCAGTAAAGAGGAATCTTTCAAAATCCATGGTGGAACAACTGAGTATCTGTTTGGGTGGGAAAGAATAAGACTGGACGTTATACTATCCATAAAATTTATTCCAAGTAAAGATTAAAGCTGTGAAAGTTTAAAACTTAAAAGCTCTCAGAAGATAATACAGGAGAATATCTTCTTTACTTCAGGCTACGAAAAGGTTTCTTAATTTAAAAGGACTTATACAGCACTAGCCAAACTTGATACATGTAACTACATTAAAACCAAGAAATTCTGTTGATCAACAGGCACCACAAAAAGCGAAAAACACATTCAAAACAGAAGATATGGGTATATTACAACAGTTATAACTGAATGACAAGTATCTGAAACACATATAGGGAAGTCCCTGGAGGTCTGGTGGTTAAGACTCCATGCTTTCACTGCTATGGGCCTGGGTTCAATCCCTGGTAGGGGAACTAAAATCCTGCAAGCCATGCAGTGCAGCCTAAACACACACACACACGTACAGAATTCCTAAAAATCAGTAATAAAACCACAGATCACCTAACAGAAAAAAACTGAGCAAACAACTTAGATAGGTACATAAGAAGAAAATTCAAATGACTATGAAAAGATGCTCAACTTCATTAGTAATCATGAAAATGCAAATTAAAACCATGAGACACCAATATGTTTTTCAAATTGGCAAAATATTAGAGTTTAAAAATACTAAGAGTTTAGAATGTAAACAAAGGGGACTTTCACACATTGTGTTGAAATTACAAATTAAAATAATTTTTAAAAGCAATTTACCATTATCAAAGTTGAATGTGTGCATACCTCACAACCTAGCAATTCCATTCTTGGGAATTCTTAAAAATATTTGTGCACTTGAAAATATGACACAGGTACAAGAGCACTCACCACCTAGTTATTTGCGTAACAGCAAGAAACTGAAATCTACTCGAATGTCCATCACAACTAGAATGAAAAAAATTGTAGTACCTTGTGACCATACATTGGAATACATTACCACAATGAAATCTTATGAACGACAGCTAACAACTTGGCATTAAATTGACAAATTCTGAACTAAATTTTTTAAATCACATAAAATACTCATATGAAGTTCAAAAACAAGGAAAAATAAACTACATTGTTTAAGGATATATGACCTGGGATTTAAAATTATGAGGCAAAGCAGGAAAATGACAGTCACAAAAGGTCAGGATAACAGCCACTTCCACAGATTGGGATATGTTGACAGGGTGAGGTAATGGGAGGCCGTTCTTGTTTGTTGGCCTGGGCAATGACAACACAAATGTTTACTTCATAATTTTCTTAAAACTGCGTATGTTTTATTCACTCTCCTGTATATGTGCATAAAAAGAAAAAGTTAACAACTGTATATGACTGCTATAGTAATCTCTTTCTTTGTGGGGGGCGAGTCACACAGCACAGGAGATCTTAGTTCCCTGACCAGGGATGGAACCTGTGCCCCCTGCCGTGGAAGCGTGGAGTCTTAACCACTGGACCCTTGATGGCAGGAAAATTCATGCTACAGTAACTTAATATGATAAAGCCCCAGAGATTGAATTCTTTGCATCCTAGGAGGTCCCTTCCCTCTCTCTTTAGTATTCCTATCTTTTGCTCTTTACACTCAAACTATACATTTTATCTGCCTTACTAGACTCTAAGTATCTGCCCACTGAATGCTTGGAGATAATCTGAAAGAGTTAAGGCAAAAAGAGAGGAAAAGGTGAAGTTAAGGGGCGGGGAAGTTGTGGGAAAAAACAGTAAGGAAAGAACTTGATTTATGACTACATGAAAACACCCAGGACATCAGATTTTTATTTCAATGCTTCAAGGAGCCAGGAAGCAAAGGGAGAAAGAAGTAAGTAAATCATCCCTTGTCCCTTCTAACCCAGGTGCTATAAAACAAAGCAGAAGCTCAACATTCAGAAAACGAAGATCATGGCATTCGGTCCCATCACTTCATGGGAAATAGATGGGGTAACAGTGTCAGACTTTATTTTGGGGGGCTCCAAAATCNTCTCAGCGGCCACAGCCAACCGCCGCCGCGTCCCAGTCAGCTCCAGCCCGCGCGCCCCCGACCCCGCGCACGCGGCCCCGCCCCGCGCGACTCCCAGGCTGCAGACGAGCAGGCGCGCGCGCACTTACCTCCCACGCCCCCTACCGCCTGCGGGATCCTGCCCGGCCCCGCCCCCGCACGTGACGCCGCCAGCGAATACAACGTGCGCTTGCGCGGACACGCCCCATTTCAATTGCCTCGGGCGGACACGCCCCGTCTCATCGGCCTCAGGCGGCCCCGCCCAAACTTTTCTTCCTCACTTTACGGCAGAGCTGGGAGCCTCTGCCTTAGAGGACTAGAGAGGAATGTCGCAATGTTGGGGGTAGAAAACTCTGGATTTACGACTGTAGCTCAGCTTTTCCGGCCAGTACAGAGCTGTTTGGAGGCTGGTAGGGGTGGTGAGGCCCGAAGCAGGTAAGAAGCCTGCTCCGTACTTTGGTTTGTTGGTCTGTGGGTCCGGGCAGGGGACCGCTTTGCGGTCCACGGAGATCTAGCGTATCTGTGCCCCATTTTCAATTATGGCAAGAATTCTCAGCGACACTCCTGTTAGCTCCCTTTCCTGGTTTCCACACACACGCCCTGTATTTCCCCGCCCCCGACCTCCGTTTCCTAGTTCTACTTTTCATTCATTCCCTCAGACTTTTCACTGAATGGTTTCTGTGCGTTGGACTCCAGAAAGTCAGAAGCAAATGAAATAGTTTCAGCTTTCTGAAGCGCTCTGTCAGAGACGAGATAATTCGCAGTGGTAGTAAAGTAAAATTAAAGTACAGAGAAAAAACCTACAGGATACTCTTGAGCATGATTGTGTAGAAAGACCTGAGGAACCCCTTCCAAGGTGACCTTTGAGTCACTCTTAATTTTTGTTAAAAGGCTAGCGAGCAGTAGGTGGTCAAAGAAATAGGAGAAGAGATAGAAGCAGAAAGTACAAAAGCATGTGTTAGTACTGGCCGAAAGAGTAAAAAGTTAATCAAAGAATATAGCTGGTGAAAACCATGCAAGTGTAGGCTACCCTTTGAAAAACATCGTTGTAAAGTGGTTAGGGGCAAGCGTGTGGGCCACAAGACTTTTCAAGATGGGAGACTTGGGCATAAAGGTATCATGGAACTGAGAAGACAATTTATTGGTGTGAGTAGTTAACTTAAAAAACCAAGAATACTCGTGGCTTTCAATCTTGTATGCACATTAGAGTCACCTGGGAAGCTTTTTAATTATAAAACCAATGCAGTTGCTCCACCTGAGGCCAATTAAACCCAGGTATCGGTATTTTTTTTAACTTCTGAAATGAGTAAGGCTGTGGGTTAAAAACCACTCAACTAGAACAAAGGAAAGCAATGAGAAGTAGGGGAGGGCAGAAGGTTGATAAAAGTGGCCCTGTAACATTAAGATGGGAGTCATCTGATGAGAGAGAGTTGGAGATGGAATGGGAGCTTGGTCAGAGTGATGAAGTTTTGAATAATGGCTCTGGAAAGTGGGGGAAAGAGTCACTCCTGCCTTTCCCTCTGACACAGTTCCATCCTTCAGTCTTAATCGGGTCCACCTCAGTTACTGCTCTCTTTCCTTTTTCCTTCCATCCAGGGTTGATCAGCTGGGGATCCAGGCTTCCAGCTCCAAGCCATCCTCATTTCTTTACCCCAAAAGATCAAAGCTAGGCTAGTTTATGAGATTCAAGAGCAAACTTCAGACCCCTAGAGATGAGTACAGTACACAGTGCCTTGCCAGTTTAGAAACTGTCTTTTATAATTCATCAATCATTTAAGTAAAGAATGAGAAAGATTTAAGAATCAGCCCTATTAGGACCTCATAGTATTAGGAAAAACAAACCTTTAAAAGAATTCTTTTGGCAGGCAGAGAAAGTCTGTGTAAGGCAAACCCCAAGTCATTGAATGGTTTAACTAGGGTTAATTCGAAAACTTATCAGCCACCAGATAAGAGTGAGTCACCATTGTCTGGTGTGACTAGAGTTTAGTATGAAAAGTAGGGGTGGGACAGAGATGAAGATAAAAAAGGTGTGAACAGATAATGAAGAGCCTTGAATTCCATGCTAAAGTGTTTAGATTATATTCTACAAACAAGCAATATGTATAACAAAGATGTATAAAATACATAGGAACAAATGAAGTTATTTTTATTGAAAGTTGTAAAAATATGAAAACGTGCGTGATGTAGTTACATATTCGATTCCTTACACGTTAAATAACATCAGGCAGCAGGTCTGTTGTTCACTCGCTCAGTTATGTCCCACTCTTTGCGACCCCATGGACAGCAGCACGCCAGGCCTCCCTGTCCTTCACCAACTCCTGGAGTTTACACAAACTCATGTCCATTGAGTCGGTGATGCCATCCAACCTCTCATCCTCTATCGTCCCCTTCTCTTGCTTTCCATCTTTCCCAGCATCAGGGTCTTTTCTAATGAGTCAGCTCTTCCCATCAGGTGTCCAAAATATTGGCGCTTCAGCATCAGTCCTTCCAATGAATATTCAGGATTGATTTTCCTTTAGGATTGACTGGTTGGATCTCCTTGCTGTCCAAGGGACTCTCAGGAGTCTTCTCCAACACCACATTTCAAAAGCATCAATTCTTCAGTGTTCAGCCTTCTTTAGGGTACCAGGTCTAATTATGTAATTTGAAAATAGTGATGAGTATAAATTTTATTTTGAGACACCTGTAACAACTTTAATGTGATTTGGAAGTATATTTCTATTGGTGACAAAGACACCAGTAATATGAGGATTATTGCCTACACTTACTGAAGATGTTAAATTTCAGCTAGAGGTTATTGAAAAGATGCAGTTTTTTCCCCCTAATCCAAGTTCATGGAACCGTTAATTCTAGCCACCTTCTGATCCAAGGATCCTAGATTTATAAATAGCTCACTGTAATGGTTTTAAACAAGATCACAACAGATCAAGTAAGTGTTTTGGAAAAGTACTTGAGCAGTGTTCACTTCTCAACCTTTCTGTTGGAATCAGCATAGGGAACTGGCAATTTCTCTTCCTATAATTTAGTTGCAGTAACTGCTACTAATCTACTGTTGCCTAATAATTTGAGAACTGAGCTTGTGGCTATCTCTATAGGATAAGTACAAGGAAGTAAATTGGGAAAGATAGGTTAGGGCTATTTTTGTTGAAATTATTTAATGCCATGCTGTAGTTGTACTTAATTTTGGTAGACAATGGAGAAATGTTTAAAAACTTGGAGCAGGATAATGAAACTAGAGTTCTATTTGAAAAATAATTATCAGTAATGTACAGGTTACATTCTATCAGAAGATAGGAATGAAGAGGCTAGACCAGCAATTAATTAAATTTTTTAAAAAACTAAATTTTATCATAAAGCAATCTCTAAAGAGTCTACTAAGTTCCTTTATTTTCCCAGTGTGACCAACCTAAAGGAAAAGATTGGACTAAATTACATGCCTTTCAACAAAGAGGTGCACACCTGTGTAGAGACCTGTTAGCATTTTTCCAGGTCAAGAGGCTAGCCCTTTCTTTTGTAGTATAATGATAATATTAGAACATCTAATAAGCAGTGACTTCACCATGTATCTGGGCTTCCCTGGTGGCTCAGACAGTAAAGCTGCAGTGCGGGAGACTCGGGTTCGATCCCTGGGTTGGGAAGATCCCGGGAGAAGGAAATAGCAACCCACTCCAGTACTCTTGCCTGGAAAATTCCATGGACTGAGGAGCCAGGTAGACTACAGTCCATGGGGTCACAAAGAGTGGGACATGACTGAGCAACTTCACTTTACCATGTATCTAGGTTCCTAGATGTTACAAGGCCTTTCTTGGTTATATTTCCATCTACACCTGTGAGTCCTACAGTTGTGACTTTTTAAGGTCGACTTGTCTCCTTGCCAATTCCTTAAACCTTCTTTGCTGGGTAAATGCATTAGTAAACAAAAAGGATGTCCTTAAGGCCTAGGGAACCCATCTTTTTGGAAATTGACCATTGCCAGACTATAGAAAACTTAATGCTCAAATCCCAGTTACTCCCCAAATGATGTGCCTTTTTAACCATATTATTAAAAACATTAAATTTGAGGCCCAGGTATTATTAAACCGAGTAAGTAATGTCAAGTTTTCTGAACCAAATTCTATTTTCTTCAGCATGACTAGTTTATATTTACTTATCTACCAATTGGTATGGTTCAAGTTTCCTTTTCTTAGGGAATGGGGGAATAGGTCTGTTTTAAAACAAGGAGAATTCTTGAAATTTCTGAGGGATTTTCATTACTTACAGAAAATCTCTGAAAGTTCCTTTCTCTGGCTTCCAATTAGATGACTACACCTTTGAACATTCATCCATTATAAAAGCACTAGAACACAGTTGTGATACTGAAACAGTTGTCCTGGTTACAGTAACTATTTTTGAGCATCTATATTGTAGATTTAAAAAATCTTAGACTTGCCTTCCCTCATGGCCAAAAAAATAAGTAAATACTGTCGCAGAGTAGTGTGATAGGTTAAATTCCTTCAAAACAGTAACTTCTGGATTTGTGGCTATAATTTTCCCATTACTGTTTGTTGTAGCAACTTTACACTTTACATTAACAGCTAAAATATGTAGATGCTGGAAATGTTTAGTCCTATTTAATAATATGTAATTCAGACCTCATCAGATAACTCAGCAAGTATTTGTGTTAATTAACATTTAAAGATAAATTCTGTATGTCACAATTGGGTCCCATCAGACCCTGCTTTCCTATCAGCACAATAAAACATTCATTATTTTATTTGTTCATAAAATATTTATTGAGCACCTGCTATTCACCAACCACATTTTTGAGACTCATTAAAGAGGAGTTTGTACTAACAGTTTACCTTTTAACTATGGAAAAAAATAATTTACCAGGCTTTGAAATCTACAAGACAAATAATTTAAAAACGATGCCTTTTTCATTCTCTTTTAAACCACATGTTTGCATATTGCTACTGTGTGTGCAGTGATTATTTTTGAAACCAGGCAGATTATAACTTTAGCTTGACCACATCTTATCACCTAGGGTATAATATTAGCTATATACTAAATAAAATTCTGTCTACTCCTTTGTAAAATATATCTTACTCAAACCTCTCATGAAAAGTGTCCTCCCCATCCACTATATTTACAATCCAAGTCATTTCAAATTTTGCAATTAAGTCATTTCTCAGAAAATTTAAACAAAATGATTTCCAGAAAAGGCTGGTATTTACACCAAGTATATAGGAAAGGGAGAAGAAAATTGTGACACAACTATAGATGGAACTTTTGAAGTGTAACAGTAGACTAAGAATAAAGTTTGTTTTTTCTGATCCGTGACCCCTTAACCATGCCTAATAAGTAACAGAACCATAAATAGAGAGCCTCAGTGCTAGAAGAGATCCTAAAAGGTTACTTAGTCTATCTCCCTGACTCAAGGGAGGGCCAAATGGAGTTTATGGCTGATGAGTTACCAGGCATCATCATCATACCAAATGGTTTTTCTGCTTTGAGAGCTGAATTCCTCTGTTGGTAAAAGATTCATGTGAGAGGTATATTGTCCAAATTTATAAATAATTTGGGGCTTCCCAAGTGCCGCTAGAGGTAAAGAATCTACCTCCAGTGCAAGAGATGTAAGATACCTGGGGGTTCAATCCCTGGGTCGGGAAGATCCCCTGGAGGAAGGCACGGCAACCAGCTCCAGTATTCTTGCCTGGAGAATCTCGTGTACAGAGGAGCCTAGCAGGCTATGGTCAGTGGGGTCGCAGAGTCAGACCCCAACTGAAGCAACTTAGCACACATGCATAAATAACTTATAAAATTGAGAAATCTTATGTTTTTAACAATCTTGTGTTTTCATGCACTGAAGATAGCAGGCATGAGTGAAAACTAATCTCTGTCTTCAAGAAAGATATAAAATCTTGATGGTAATTTTTACATGCCACTTGATAGAAATCTCTGGATGGGTTAGGCTAGCATTAAAAGGAAATGTTTAAATAGGGGAAATTGAAACCAAAAAATAAGGCTTCAACTTCCTTCCTGAAAATTTTTCTGCTTAGTCTGACATGAAAAGCACATTTGGTCTTGAATGTGATTCATTTTGTGAAATTCAAATGGAATTATACTGAAAAGTTGGGTGCTATCTAATTTTAATGAACATCAGATTATATTTAAATATTTGTGTTTGAAACTTTGTGCAAGAGAAATTAGACTTACTGTTTTTTTCCTAGAGGACATAAGTGAGACCAGCGAGTCAAAGAAACATATATTTTGTGAGTGTGTGTGTGTGTTAGTCACTTAGTCATGCGGACTGTAGCCTGCCAGGCTCCTCTGTCCATGAAAATCTCCAGGCAGGAATACTGGAGTGAGTTGCCATTTGCTTCCCCAGGTGATCTTCCTGACCCAGGGATCAAACCCACGTCTCCACATTGCAGGCAGGTTCTTTACCGTCTGAGCCATCAAGGAAGCCCCAGATAGATTTTAGGTGACTGAAAGTGAGAGGTTCTACATTTCTTTCTTGAATGAATGAAAGTAGCCAAAAGTTAGAAGAAAAAAAAAGTATTAAAATCCTATTCTTAAAACTGTATGATTATAGATAGCTATCATCCTTGACTAATTTTGTACAAATTTTTATATAACCTTTCTTTTCATAGCATATTATGAGCATCTTTCTATGTCAATAAATTATTTTTTAATGGCTGGAAAGTATTCCATTAAATGGAAACCCTGTTATTTCACCAGTCCTCTTTTAAACCTTGGGATTATTTCCAGTTTTTCTTTTACAAATATTACTGTGGTAAACATCCTTGTTAAATTTTTGCATGTATCCTAAAGTTTCACTTAAGATGAATTTCTGAAAGTGTAATACCTACATATTTCCAAAATATTAAAATATAATGGCAAATTATCCTTCAAAAAACTCACATTAGTTTATACTCCTGTTTACAGTGAGACTGCATTTTCCTGTAGTTACTCAGCAATGCCAGTTATTATCAGTTTTCCTATCTTTGCTAATTTAACAGGTGAACAATGAAATCTTAATTCAACATACATTTCTTTAATTATGAATAAGATGTTGGGTATCTTTTCATGTGTGTATTGGCCAGCTGTATAAAGTGTTTTTAAGCTCTATTTTCTGTTAATATTTTTGTTTCACTTTTTAGCATTTAAATTTCACTCGATCTGAAATAGAATTCAATATGAGGTCTGAAGTAGGGATCTAGCTTCAGTTTTTTTCTAATCAAATGATTAACAAATTGTCCCAGTGTCATTTATTAATAAAATTTCCCAGTTAGCATATCCCAAACATCACTGCACAGTTGGTGAGGGGTTAATAGATATTACCAAAACAGAAAACAAAAAGTGTTCCGTTGGTCAAAGGAGCTGGGAAAGAATAAGACTGAGAAAAGTTAAGTTTCTGTATTGCAGAACCTCTCCTCTCCTAGCCTCTAATATGCTTGTGTGCATCTTGAGTCAACAATAAGGAGTTTGGGGATGTAGCATTTCCCTAACTTACTTAACCATGTAATCTTTTTGTTTCCTGAAATGCCTGTAAAATTCTATGAAACCGTGCTGTCCAAAATAGTAGCCACGGGACTTCCCAGGTAGTCAAGTCGTTAAGATTCCATGCTTCCAGGGGGCTCAGTCTCTGGTTGGAGAACTCAGATCCCATATGCCAAGAGGTGCAGCTGAAAAAAACAAAATAGTAACCACTGCCCACATGTAGCTATTTAAATTTGAGTTAAAATTAAATCAGTCCAGTCTCACTAGCCCTTTGCCAGTGCTCAATAGCTTGTGTGGCTAGTGGCCACTATATTGGACATTGCAGATGAAGAGCATTTCCATTGTTACTGAAAGTCCTACTGGATCGCACTGCTGTAAGACATAGTGATCAGTGAAAAAGTGGAATAATTCCTAAATTTCTCCCACTGATTTGTAACGTCTTCATCATCATCATTTAAAATTTCTGACTGCATGGATTTGTTTTTTTACAGTTGTATTGACTTAGCTATTTCTGCTCTAATATTACACAGCTAGTTGTAAGTCAAACTCCTGCATGTTTTTCCCTGAGAATAAAAATGAAAAATTCCTTCCTGGGGTAGGAAGTTAGACTAAAAGGAATGAAAGTCCTTTATACATCTAAGGGGCTTCCTTGGTGGCTCAGCTGGTAAAGAATCCTCCTGCAGTGCAGGAGACCTGGGTTTGATCCCTGGGTTGGGAAGATTCCCTGGAGAAGGAAGCAGTTACCCACTCCAGTATTCTGGCCTGGAAAATTCCATGGGCTATTCCATGGGGTCGCAAAGAGTCGACACAGCTGAGCAACTTTCACTTACACTTCTAACAGTCAACGGTAAAAATTTCTTTGCAGAACATGATTTATGTTAGGTGAGTATCCATTTATTCTACAATTATTATTTACTGAGCATATGCCCAACAAGTTTTGTTGAAGGTCCAGGGATTGAGAATGGTAAGCAAGTTTAGGCAGAGAACGTTCTTTATTCTCTTATGATCATGGAGCTTATGTTTTTGGCCTCAGGGAGAGGGCGAAAATATTAATGAAGAAACAGTGAAAAAGAAACTGTCAGATAACCACAAGTGCTGTCTATTTCATTTCCACAAGGAATTGAAATTAGAGGACAAGAGTGGTGGCCTCGTGTTTTGGATGAACATGGGAGAGCTCTGTAAATAAGTGGCATTTAAACTGAAATCACCCAGCACATGGTGCCAACCACTAGAAGGTTCAGGCACAGCTAGTAGCCCAGCCCTCAGGAGGAAGAAAACATGGCATGTTTGAGGAAAGTTGATGTGGCTGGAGCTTAGTGGGCAAGGGGGAAGAGTAATGGAAACGAGGTTGGAGAGGTGCCTAGGGCCGTGTAATCATTGGAGGGTGGGGTGGGAGTTGGGAGGAAGGGTTGTAAGCAGCTAAGGTGGGAAGTTTACATTTTTTCCTGAGTGTGACAGTGTACTGCCAGAGGACAGGACAGGTGTGAGCTCACTTAAATGTTTAAACAATTACTCTTGACAGCTGTATGGTGAATTTACTGGAGGGGTCAATAGTGGAAATAAGGAGACGTGTTAGGCTCTATCAAGATAAGAAATATTGATGGACTTGACTGAGGTGAAAATGGAAAGATGGAAATGGAGTGAAGATGGAAAGTGTTGGGACAGGTCCAGAACATTTCAGCTGTAGAATCAGCAAGACTTATCAATTGGTTTATTAGGGAATCTGGTTCCTAAGAATTAGTGATTTATGTTACAGGCCTATCAAGTATGAAAGTGTTAGTCAATCATGTCTAATTCTTTGTGACCCCTGGGCTATACTTCAGTCCATAGGATTCTCCAGGCAAGAATACTGGAGTGGGTTGCCATTCCCTTCTCCAGGGGATATTCCCAACCCAGGGNCCTATCAAGTATGAAAGTGTTAGTCAATCATGTCTAATTCTTTGTGACCCCTGGGCTATACTTCAGTCCATAGGATTCTCCAGGCAAGAATACTGGAGTGGGTTGCCATTCCCTTCTCCAGGGGATATTCCCAACCCAGGGATCGAACCCAAGACTCCTGCATTGCAGGCAGTTGGTAAAGAATCTACCTGCAATACAGGAGACTCTGGAGACGTGAGTTCAATCCCTGAGTCAGAAAGATTCCCTGAAGTTCCATTGAAGTGTCCAAGCCAGCAGAGTAGGGTGAATGAAGCAGAGATAATTGCTTTCCTCTGGTGCAAAAGTACTCTGCTAATCTCTTATTTTAAAAATCTGTGCTGGTATTGCATTTTATGCTGTTATATCCATGTTTATATTAATAATTAAGGTATTATAAGTCACTGATTAAAATATTTTTAGTATTTAAGATATTAAAAAATATTTAAATTGCTTAGCTCTTTTCCCCCAATGCTAGTAAAATTGAAGCTCTAGGAAGATGCATTGGAGTTAGCCTGTGTTTGATTTTTGGTGTGTGTTTGTGTGTGTGTATTGAATCTTGCTAGCAGCTAGCCATGTGTGTATAGGAGTGCTGCCCACATTTGTGAGCAGTTGCAATTTGATACAACTTAAAAACTGAAGGGAGTGAGGAGGGGGAAAGGAAATTGCATTTAGAAACTACTGACTGTTAGAATCTTCACTTAAAATGAGTAAACAGCTGCACTTTGCACTTTACAGTGTTTAAAAACATAACTGAATGAAGCTGTTCCTTTTTTTTTTAAGGAACTCTTACTGAATAATTTGGGGGGGAATGAATAAAGGTCACAGTTCTGGGATAGTAGATTTTCTTTGGGGCTTTACAGTAAAGCTTATCTGGATCACTACTTTTATTTTAACCACAACAGGCATATTATCCCAAAAGTTATGAGAATTGCTACATACTTTAAAATGCTTATTAATTAAAATCTTGATGTATATTTTTGATCTTATAAAATGAATATTTACTCACGCATCTATAGACAGTTCTTATATCTACTAATGCATTTCCTCATCAAAAATTCCAGTTGAATCAGCAGTAATACCTCTAGTTAAAGGTTAATCTCTATCTTAAAAATATTTTAACAAATAGCCTCAATGCTTTATTAGACCCCTAAAAGCTCTTAAAATTAATTCAACCTAGGCATTTACAACAGATTACATTATAGTGGTCTAGAACAGAGAGTGGCAAAGTTTTTGTCTGAGAGGCCAAACAGTAAATATGTTAGACTTCACAGGCTACTGAGCTCTTGAAGCTGAAAAACAGCCATAAAAGACTTCTCTGGTGGTTCAGTGGTAAGACTCCTCACTCCCATTGCAGAGGGCCCAGGTTCGGTTTTTTTAAAGTAGCCATAAAGAATATGTGAACTAATGAGCATGATTTTGTTCCAGTAAAACTTTAGAGAGGAAGGGAAGATTTTAAAGATGAGAGCTTAGAATTGTAGAATCCTATAGCTAGAGGTGGTGGTGGTGGTCAGTAGCTTCAGTCATGTCTGACTCTTATGTAACCCCAGGCACCTCTGTCCATGAGTTTCTCCAGGCAAGAATACTGGAGTGGGTTGCCATTTCCTTCTCCAGGGAATCTTCCTGACCCAGGGATTAAACCCACATCTCTAGAGTCTCCTGTGTTGTAGGCAGATTCGTTACCACTGAGCCACTGGGGAAGCCCATAGCTAGAGGAGGAATCTTGAAGAAATCATAGAGTCACTTGGAAACATCTTAAAAATACAGGTGCTCAGACCCTCCCCCCAGAGATAGATCATGTGTTTAAAATTTCCATAGATGATTCTGATGTCCCTCCCTGGGTAGAACCACTATTTATCTGGTCCAAACCTCACTTTACAGATGAGAAAACTGAGACTCAAGGGTTTTAAATGTCTTCTCCAGAGTCAAACAACTGGTTGATGGCAGATCTCAATTGAATCCCAAGTCTGCTGACTCCCAACCTACTGTTTTTCCTACTGAACCTGCAGCTTCTTGCCTTACTTATATCAGCAGGAAATCAGAATGATTCTTGTTGAATTATAATTTTCCCTTTAATTTTTATTTAATTGCCTGGTTTTCATAACAAATATTTAAGTCATATGCACTTGAAGGATTTTAAGATGAATATTAAAAAATAGTCTCTTGTTAAAATTAAATATTTGGGGAAGTGTTCTATACTTTGAATTCAGTATTCACTTAGCTACAGAAGTTGGAAGATATAATAAAGTAAACCCCATACCCACAAGGTTTGAGTATGCTGATGACACACTAACAACATTGCTTCACTCTGGCTGAGAGACTACTTTTCTGTGGTGTTAGCATTCACCTCTGCTTATGTCAAAGGTCAAGTTCAATGCACAGTCATGCCCTGGCCGGATCTATCTTTGTGCCTTCATATAAAGAGACAAACAGATGCTTTATTTTCAAGAAGTCTTTAAGGTTCATTATTACTACCCAAAATATATGGGGAATGGGAAAGGAAACATGTTTTCCTTGAGAGCTTGCCGTCTACCAGAGAACGTGCTAAGTCTATTCAGTCATGTTTCTAATTCATAAAGCAGCTCTGAGACAGGTTTTATTACCACCTCATTTTACTCATGAGGAAAATGAGGCCGGAAAGAGGATGAATAGCTTGCCCAGCCAGTCGCACAGTTAGCAAGTGGAAATCAGAGCCCAAACTCAAAGCCTCCTGGCTCCAGAACATAGAACTATACTGTATTTTAGTTTTACACAACTATGAGGAAGTCATTGGCTCCCCAGTATTCCTATACCATCCACCAAGACCAAAAACATAGATCTTTTAATTGCAAAGGAATTTACTAATCAACAGAAAAAAAACAGACAAAACACAAAACTAAAGCAAAAACAGGGATATTACAATATAAAAATGTTATACGCCTTATTTCCCTTAATTTGTATTTCCTGACTCCCTTTAAAAGTATTTCATTCATCTGACAAACATTAATTGTACCTCAGATATGCTGGAGACAAAAGCCTACAGCACCAGGTATTCCCAGGTGGTCTCCCATCCAAGGACTAAAGCAGGCCCAACCCTGCTTAGTTTCCGAGATCAGACGAGATCGGGCGCATTCAGGCTAAGTACAGTACTCACTGCATAGAAAGGAAATATCCCTAGGATGGTTCTAAATGGCTCCTAGTTCTTGTGCTAGGCCTGCTTCCATCTCTTTTTTTCTCCTTATCCCATTAATGATGGGATCATTGCCCTTCTGGTCACTCCAACAAAATCCTCCAAACTGTTTCTTAATTATTCTCTCTTATCGACCCTCCTCTGATCCCTTACTGATTGTGTCTATAATATCTTTTACTCCTCACCTTTCTCCTACTACCATTTCCCCTGGTTTACGTCATATCCTCCTCCTACCTTTACTTTCCTTAAAAATCGAATTGATCTCTATCTCCAATGTCTCTCCCTACCAATTAATCCTATATACCATACCTGAATCATCAGTCTTTCTAAAGCATTGACATAGCCATTAATGGCTCCCCATTTCTTCCAGTATAAGTTCTAGACTTTACATCTAGAAATCAGTTTATTAGCACCTAACTTCTAATAATCTTCCTCCAACCTTCATCTACATCACTGATCCCACTTCATTCCAGCCAGAGTGGACTCAAAGGCACTTTCCTTCCCTCTGCCTTCTTAATGCCCTCCTCCATGCATCCACCTCTCTGCTTTTCAAGAACCCACTTTTATGCCACTTTCTCCTTGAAGACTTTCCTAATTTGAGCTCTCCATCCATTTCCCTTTTGAATTCATTTTGTTTGTGGTTTACCAGTTTTTTGCTTTTCAGTATAAACCACCTGACACATCTTTATATTTTCCACGACACCTACATTAGATGTGTGTGTGTGTTAGTCACTCAGTCGTGTCCAACTGTTTGTTACCCCATGGACTGCAGCCCACCAGGCTGCTCTGTCCATGAAATTCTCCAGGCAAGAATACTGGAGTGGGTTGCCATTTCCTTCTCCATCGGCATTAGCTACTTGATAGGTATTTATTGAGTAAAAGAGATGTATATATTCATATGGGTTCATTATAACATAGTAGGGTTAAGCTCAGTGAGGGTAGAAACTATGATTTTTATTCCCATTTTGATTTTCTAGCCCCTAGCACATAGGAAACATTCAATAAACATTTGTTCAGTATGATACACTACAGTTACCAGATGCTGGGATGTAAATTTCCTGATGACCCAGTAGATATCCAGAAATGCTACCGTATGTTATATTTTTTTAAATGTTAGTTACCTGTGTTTCTTCATTTAATGTTGACACATACCCTGTGGTAAAGGTCATGTATTAATATTCTCACTTTACGGAAAAGGAAACTGGCTTAAAGAAATGAAGTAGTTTTTTATGATGACATAGCCACTAAGTAACAGAATGGAGTCTAAAATTCAAGTCTTAAGATGTGAACTTTAGTGTCCATTTTCTTGGCCAAGGTGGTTTGACCAGTTTGGTTTCATTTGCTTTAGAATTGTTATGGCTAACCTATTGCAGTCATGCTATATGGAAGGAAAGTTATGACCAACCTAGATAGCATATTAAAAAGCAGAGACATTACTTTGCCAACAAAGGNTATTGCTGAAGCCTGGCTTGGAGAATTTTGAGCATTACTTTACTAGTGTGTGAGATGAGTGCAATTGTGCGGTAGTTTGAGCATTCTTTGGCATTGCCTTTCTTTGGAATTGGAATGAAAACTGACCTTTTCCAGTCCTGTGGCCACTGCTGAGTTTTCCAAATTTAGTAACATTTAAATTCATCTCTGAAAATTCATCTTTAATATAATTTGCCATTCTTATAATGCATATTCATTAAAGGGGCGAATGTATGGTTAATGATGTAGAGTTTGATAGAACAGTTATAATTTTAACTAATCTCAGCATTTAAAGAGATTTTAAGTCTGTGCTTACTATTTCATATGGAGAATTTCCAAATTTTTCATTCTGGTTGTTAAACTAGAGGGTTTTTTTTTTTGTTTTGTTTTGTTTTGTTTTTTAATATTTATCCTTAACCATGCATGGTTGCTAAACACTTTATATTTAATCTTTACCCCAAACCTTGTAAGAGCAACTGCTATTTATGATCCCCATTTTACAGTCAAGTATCATATTCAACAGTAAATATTGTCTTCTGCCTCTCCTTCAGCTTCTGGAATTTCTGAGCAGCCCTGGTCAGTACAAGATGGACCCAGTAGTCTTGAGTTACATGGACAGTCTANATTTATGATCCCCATTTTACAGTCAAGTATCATATTCAACAGTAAATATTGTCTTCTGCCTCTCCTTCAGCTTCTGGAATTTCTGAGCAGCCCTGGTCAGTACAAGATGGACCCAGTAGTCTTGAGTTACATGGACAGTCTACTGCGGCAATCTGATGTCTCACTACTGGATCCTCCAAGCTGGCTCAATGACCATGTTATTGGGTTTGCCTTTGAGTACTTTGCCAACAGTCAATTTCATGACTTCTCTGACCACGTCTGTTTCATCAGCCCCGAAGTTACTCAGTTCATCAAGTGCACTGGCAACCCAGCAGAAATCGCCATGTTCCTTGAACCCTTGGACCTCTGCAATAAGAGAGTTATATTTTTAGCCATCAATGATAATTCCAGCCACGCAGCTGGGGGAACCCACTGGAGCTTGTTGGTTTATCTGCAAGATAAAAATGGCTTTTTTCATTATGATTCTTATGGTGGTAGTAACTCATTCCATGCAAAACAGGTAGCAGAGAAACTAGAGGCTTTCTTAGGCAGAAAAGGAAACAAACTGGCCTTTGTGGAAGAGAAAGCCCCTGCTCAACAAAACAGCTATGACTGTGGGATGTACGTGATATGTAACACTGAGGCCTTGTGTCAGAACTTCTTTAGACAACAGCCAGAATCACTACTGCAGCTACTCACTCCTACATACATCACAAAGAAGAGAGAAGAATGGAAAGATCTCATTGCCAGACTTGCTAAAAATTAGCTGCTGAAATATGTTTGACTTTTGAAGTCTCTTTCTGCCTGTCCCCATGAATTGGATGACTGCAGTCTCAGTGCCTGAGGGAAGATGCCTAGGAGAGGAAAGCTTAGAATGCTTACTTTCTCCTGAGAGAATGTTGTCCTCCACATTATCCTAATGGAAAGCGTCACTTTAACCCTAACTTCAGAGCAATATGTTCTGTGAAAGTGTCTTCAAAATATGCACCAAAACTGATTAATTCCCTTTGGGGCTCCCTTATCCACATCGGTTTAGTCCAAAGAAAAAAGATTGATCTGTAAAACAAATTGAGAATATGTGAAATTTAGAAGCAAGAAGAAAATCATACAGCAACCAAAAACTTACTGCACAGCCCACATATTTCAAGAGATCAACTAGCTGGAACCAGATCAAGACCTAACGTAATTCAAGATTGACATTTTATCAATTACTCAGTTCTGTGATACCTCCTCTTCCGTTCAACAAGCAGAGGCTTTCCCATCTATAACCTTTGCCAATACTTGATAAAGATGGTGTTAGCCCATAGTCACCCATCTAATTCCTGGAGCCCTTTAAAAGAAAGGGGGACTCTTAAATAACTTTGTTAAAAATAATTTCTGTGGTGGACCTCTTGTTTTGCATCTGAAACTTAGAGTTCATTTATTTTTGAGATACAAAGGAAAAAAGTGACCTTTCTCAACTCTTTCACTTAATTCAAAATGCAGACAGTGTAATTTTTGAAATGTGGAAACGAGTAAAATGAAATGCTATTCTAAATTATGGATGTGTTTTTACAGTTATTTCAAATAATTTAAATGATACGTCATATACACATATTCTATTCTTAATGAGGATTAGATTGCAATGTATATGAGACTTGAAAGCCAAAGATTAGCTTCAGCTGCGAAACTTATAATTTCAGCTACCTTCCTAGCCTAACCCTGCCCCCAGCCCTCATGGCTCAAAATAACCTCACCACTCAGTGACCACAGAGGCAATAACCCAGTTCCTTTTCGTCAGGAAGGGAAAACCCAGTAAGTGTAAATAAGTACAGGTCACATAGCAGGCATAAGTTGAAACTAAAAGTCAAAGAGAAAGCTACCAAAAAAATTTTCATTTCAAGTCAGTATATTTAAAATAAATAGGGATACCTAATCGAAGCTGGGAGCAGGGAAAAAAAAATTAGGAACAGGCAATCAGGCATCAGAGGTGGAATAGGGAGGGAGGAATCGCAAAAAGACACAACTGCTGAAGCCAGGAGTGTAGATAATGATAAGGCAATATTGTTTCAATAACTGCTGGCTTAGGCATATAGTGAGACTGAAAAGCTCGGAGTCTTCTCTGGGAAAAGTTATTGTCTTTCTGATAATGATAGTGTAAAGTATATCTAGATGTCAGATTGTCTCTGTCTTAGAACAGGACCTTTGGGAGCAATCTTTCCTGTCTCCCTAAGACTCATCCCAGAAAGAAATTTTTTGACTGAAACTAGTACAGTCTTAGCAATTAAAACCAAAGATCTCCTTTTCCAGATACATAGCGTGATTGAATTGTACCACAAGTTAGCCTACTGTAAAAGTTTGAATATGTCATTTGTGTTAACATTGTAAATGACAGAACTTAAAGAGTCTAACTTGTAATATTTTACTCAGTAGCAGCCTGTTTAAGTCATACACCTGCATGACCATATACCATTGATGTTACATGGTACATAATAGGAAAAATCTTTTGTTGGTATATTGTGTTCCCTTGTTTTAGAGTCAGAAAGATCCAGTGTGTGAAGTTCAGCTTCAAAATATTCAGTAGTTTAGCAGGTTTTTCAAAGTAGGATTGAGCAGTTACCATAGTGAACCATGCTGTTTTCAGATATCCTGATATTTTTATCTTTAGTTTTTGCTGTATCCATATTGACTATATGGTTTAATAAGTATTCCATTGAAGTGGCAAAGTAGAATTTCTCAGTCATGTGACTATATACTGATACTAAATTTTTTCTTAACAGCACTTAGAAAAGAAAATATTTAAAGAAATTTACATTCTATTGTGTGGGAAAGAGCATGAATGTTCTGATCAATCCAAGCAGTATCAGTTATAAACTTATAGTTTCGGAGCAAGTTTGAGATTCAGTAGCCTCATCTGCAAAATGAAATTGTATTTGATTTTACCAATTTGGGTCCGCTCCCTTTTTTTTCTTGATAAGTCTGGCTAAAGATTCATCAATTTTGCTTATCTTTTCAAAGAACCAGCTTTTTGTTTTCATTGATCTTTTCTGTAATTAAGTCCCTCTGGTCTAATGTGTTATTTAAGGTTTATGTTTCTTTTTCTGTCTGGATGATCTGTCCATTGATGTAAGCACAGGATTACTGTTGATTTCACTATTTATTTCTGTTAATATTTGCCATATATATGGAGGTGCTCCTCTGTTGGGTGCATATATATTTGCAAGTGTTGTATCTCCTTGGATTGATCCCTTGATCATATGTATATCCTTTGTCTCTCATAACAGTCTTTTAAAGTCTATTTTGTCTGATAGAAATATTGCTACTCTGGCTTTCCTTTGATTTCTATTTGTGTGAAATACCCTTTTCCATCCCCTCAGTGTCAGTCCGCATGTGTTTCTAGATCTGTGGGTCTTCTGTAGGCAGCATACATACAGGTCTTGTTTTTGTATCCGTTTGGTCAGTCTGTGTTTTTTGGTTGGAGCGTTCAGTCTGCTTATGTTTAACACAATTATAGGTCTGTATGTTCTTATTGCCATCTTGTTCATTGTTTTGGATTTGTTTTTGTAGGTCTTTCCCCTCCCCCTTCTTTTGTTGTTTTCTCTTGTGACTTGGTGACGATCGTTAGCGTTATATTTGGATTCCTTTTTCTTTTTGTGTGTGTATATCTAGTATAGATTTTTGGTTTGCTCTTACCATCAGGTTTTTGTGTAGCAGTCTGTTACATATGTGATTGTTTTAAGTCGCTGGTTTCTTAATTTCAAATACATTTAAAACACCCTGCATTTGTGCTCTTCTCCTTTTATGATTATTGTTTTTGATATCATACTTTACATCTAATTGTTTTGTTTATCCCTTAAATGCTTATTGTTGATATAGATGATTTTATTACTTTTATCTTTCAACCTCCCTGCTAGCTTTGTGTGTGGATGATTTATTACCTTTCCTGTGTGTTTGCCTTTACCAGTGAGCTTTTTCTAGATGTAGGCTTTTTTGCCTAGAGAAACTCTTTTAACATGTGTTGTAAAACTAGTTTGTTGGTGCTAAATTCTTTTAGCTTTTGCTTATCTGTAATGCTTTTAATTTCTCCAGCAAATCTGAATAAGGTTGTAGGTTTTCCCTCTCAGCACTTAAATATATCATGCCACTGCTTTCTTGCCTGCAGAATTGCTGCTAAAAATTGGCTTATAGCCTTATGGGAGTTCCCTGGTATGTTGTTTGTTGCTTTTCCCTTGATGCTTTTAGTATTCTCTGTTTATCTTTCATTTTTGTCATTTTGATTACAGTGCATCTTGGTATGTTCCTCTTTGGATTAATCCTTTATGGCACTCTGCTTCCTGGCCTTGGGTGTCTCTTTCCTTTCCTAGGTTAGGGAGGTTTTCTGCTATTATCTCTTCAAATATTTTCTCAGGCCGCTTCTCTCTCCTTCTCCTGGGACCCTCATAATGCAAATATTAGTGTGCCTGATGTTGTCCAGAGGTCTCTCAAACTGTCCTCATTTCTTTTCATTCTTTTTTTCGTTTTTCTGTTTAACAACAGTGATTTCCACTACCCTCTCTTCCAGCTCAGCAGTCTGTTCTTCTGAATCATTTCATCTACTATTGATTCCTTCTAGTATATTTTTCATCTCAATTATTGTATTGTTCATCTTTGGTTGTCCTTTTATATTTTCTGACTCTGTTAAAAACTTCTAACGTTTCTGTGCATCTCTTCTCCTCCATAGTTCTTTGATCATCTTTACAATTATTACTCTGAACTCCTTCTGTGCCTGTCCCCACTTCGCTTATTATTTCTGTATTTTTATCTTGTTCCTTCACCTGGACCATTTTCTTGTCTGACCAAGCTGCTGTTTGTATTTGTGTGTGTGTTTAAACTTTATTTTGTATTGGGGTATAGCCGATGAACAATGGCATGATAGTTTCAGGTGAACAGTGAAGGAACTCAGCCATACATATGTTTTTGTATATGTGGTAGGTTACTTACTTTTCCTGACCTTGGAGAAGTGGCCCTCTGTAGGAGGCATCCTGTATATCCTGGTAGTGCACTCCCCTCTCATAACCCAAACTATATGCTCTAGAGTTTCCTCCTGAGAGGTCCGCATGGGCCCTTCTGTCGTGGTAGGCTGACTATACGGCCACTAGTCTGTCTGGTTGCCACGCCCTACCTTGTGCAAATTCTGCTGCCTGTTGTTTCACAGGCCTGCTCCTGAGGTGGCCAGTTATGGAATCCTAAGGTGACCTGGGGCAGAGTCGGGGTCCTGAAGACTCTGGGACTGTTGCCCACCTACTGGCAGGTGAAGCCAGATCCTGGGGTTGGTGCCAGACTCCTGGCAAGCGGAACTGGTTCCTGAAGTCTGGCTTTAGGGCCCAAAGTTCCCAGAGCTGCTTTCAGATCATTGGTAGGAAAGCGCCAGTTCCTGACACAGTTGGGTATGGAGTCTGGAGTGTCCTGAAGGTTGTGTTGCCCTGCTCGTGGGCAGGGGCAGTGCCAGCCCACCTGGTCCCAAGGTAGCGTCTGGCCTGCGTTGCAGTCTCGTAATTCTCTTGCCCCACCCCCTCGTGGGTAGAGCCAGTCTCGGGCTTGTGCAGCTTTCCTGGTGCCTGTCCACCAGTTTGTGGAGCTGGGTCTTGGCCCTCTGGTGGGCTGAGCCATGTCTAGGGCCATGTCTAGGTGGCTGTGAGCTCTTTAGTCTCTAAGCTGCCTGTCTGCTGGTGGGTGTACCGTGTCCCCACCCAGTTGTTCAGCCTGAGTCATCCCCGCACTAGAGCCTACAGGGTGTTGGGTGGGGCCAGGTCTTGGCACTAATGAGCCAATATGGCAGCTGCCAGGAGTGTTCTTGTGCTTGAATGTTCCCCAGTATTACTACCACCACCATCTGTACCCCTTGGGTGAGCCACAGCCACCCTCACACCTCTCCAGGAGATTCTCCAAGATCAGCAGGTAGATCTGGCTTAGGCTCCGATCAGATTTTTGCTTTTGCCTTAGGTCCCAGTAAGCATGAGATTTTGTGTGCTTCCTTTAAGATTGAAGTCTTATTTCCCCCAGTCCTGTAGGGCTTCCATAATTAAGCCACACTGGCCCTCAAAGCCAAATGCTAGGGGGCTCGTTTTCCAGTGCCAGACTCCCAGGCTGGGGAGCCTGACGTGGGGCTCAGAACTGTCCTGTAGAAGAACCTCTGCAATGTTATTCTCCAGTCTGTGGGTCACCCACCCAGGGCATATGGGATTTAACTATGTCATGAGTCCACCCCTACTACCCAACTCGTATGGTTCCTTCCTTATGTCTTTAGTTGTAGAAGACTTTTGCTGGTAGTTTCCGTTATTTTTTTCAGCCATGGTTGTTGCGCAGATAGTTGTGATTTGGGTGTGCTTGTGAGAGGAGGTGAGCTCAGGGGCTTTCTACTCCACCACCTTGGTCGCTCTCCTTATTCTGATTTTATGGAAAAGAAACTTACAAGAGCTCAGTCATGTGGTCGCAGGTGACAGGGCCACGATTCTACTGCGGGGTCTCCATCTCCTCACAATGTATCCACCTGTACCTTTCTCCCTCTCCCGGAAAATGATAGCACATCTCCTTGCTTGAACATTTTAAATATAATTTTGTGTCGCTTTATGAATTTCCTAAATTCAGCAGGTATATTATAGAAACCAATAACAAGAAACTGTCTTTCTCAATTAACTGCTACGTGACAGACCCTATATAATAACTGGCTTTGTTTTATATATTAGGTCATATTTGGATCAGCTGCTGACATCGAAGTACTGATCTAAAACATTTAAAAGCCCTGCATTGTACTTTCAGATGTCATGAATCTGAAAGATGGGAAGTAGAACAAGAGTGGCAGCCTAGGCAATCGAAGTTTTCTTGTGTAAGAAAAACTAACATGTCAGAGTGTCAAAGGAAGTGGTAGCCAACCAAAGTGTCAGTAATAGGCAAGAGTTACCATTATTCAGGTACAAATTAACCCTTGGATCTTCCCACAGTTTGGGCTGAAAGACAAAAAGAAGAATTACTGCCTGCCTCTTTTTCCTCCATGTACCAAAACAGAGCAGCCTGTATTTAGAAGAAAACCTTTCGCACACAATGCAGGCTAGGACATGTTTCTCTCCACTAGGCCATGCTTTCCTCACCAGATCACACTCGAGCTAGCTCTCCGCAGCTGCTCCCTCAGTCTTCATTTCTCAAACCTGCAAAGCCCTCACCTCCTCCCACACTCTCCAGCTTCAGAGAGAAATAGGCACGGTCATGAACTTCAGCTTTCCTAACACCAAATCTATGAGTCTTTCCATCCCCACCTTTGAGCCTTCCTCATTCTTATGGCATGACCCCCAAGCTGTGGCAAATGCTTTCACCTGTGCTCAGGGATTGTGCGCAGACAGCTCCTTCACATGCAGCAGCACCAGCAGGAGTGTCTCGACTGGCTCCTTTGCATCAGCATTTAGAGGTATAGATGTATTAAATCTGCTTTAAATAAAGCATGACCTCGTGTCCCGCTGTAAATACTGACCTTTTACTTTCTTCGTCTTTACAGCCAGATCTAAAAGTGTCAGAAGTTTCTCACTTCCTGCCCACCTCTCAACCCATTTTAATCTAGACTGTTCCCATCACTCTACAAAAATTCTCAGTAGGACTACTAATGGTTCTCATTTTACTAGTCCTCCTAGCAACATTAAACCCTCCTTTTCAAACAACTCTTCCTTTACTTGATATGATATCTAGTTTTTCTAGTACTTCTTTGACCACTCTTTCCTAATCGCCAGTTTCTTGTCTACTTGCTGTAGATGCCCAGGTTTTGATTCTCAAATCCCTTTTCTCATTCTGTACGTACTTCCTAGGCTCTCCCATCTTTTTCCCAGGCCAGTGATAGATTTGGGCACATCTCTATCCTTCTCTCCTGAACTCTCCCAAACATCTACCTGAATATCCACTTACAGCCAACTAGACATTCTCCCTTGGATATTTCACAAGCAACTCAAACCCACCAAATCCCAAAGCTCAACTCTTTCTCCATCAAATCTGCTCTATCAGTATTTCCTACTTCAGGAAATGGTACCGGTGCACCACCCAATTCTAGCCAGAAATCTAGGTGTCACCCTTGACTTGTCCATCCCTCACACCCTTCATACCTACCAGTCTCGTTGCGTCTGTTCTGCATCTTAAACATGCTTTAAATCCATGTATTTCACAATACCACCGCTCTCATCCAGACAGCCATCGTCTGTCTCATCTGGACTGCCACAATAATTTGCTAAGTAGTCTTCTGGTATTCACACATCCCCGTGTTCATCCCCCAGTCCATTTCATATGCTGGCAATATCTTTAATACAGTCCACACTGTGGACTGTAGCCCGCCTGTGGACTGTGCCCCAACCCTGCAGACCTTTTTGTTCGTCCAGCATAAGACATTCTTTTCGCCACTTAAAGCCTTTCTACTTCCTGTTCTCTCCCCCTCAACTCTCCCATACTCTTCAGCAGGAAAACGCTTATGTAATCTTCATCAGGGAGATCTTCCCGGGTGTGCCAGACTAGTTTGCTTCCCTTGTTTAACAATACCCTGGGATCATGAACCCTTTAGTATGCTCAAATCCCATATAATCTTTGGCGGTACATCTCTTGCCACTGAACTGGCAGTCCTGGAGACCAGGGACCATGTCTCCTCGCTACTGAGTATCTGCCGCTTAGTGTAGTGCCCGGCACGTGGACAGTGGTGGGTGTGTGTTGACTAAGTACAGATATATTGAACAGAGGCAATTTATCAGAAAACACATCATCCTTCCAAGGTATTGCAGCAGAAATCAAAATACCTTGTTAATCAACATAGCTTTTCATGCTTGCATAAGACCAAGCTATTGGGGGGACAGTTTGACAAGCTTAAGCAACTTGACAGAAAAGAAGGAACTCAGCATGTAAATCTAATTCTCTGATGCATCTGCTGATTTTTTTTTTTTTAGATATTTTCACATTTTACATAGTTGTAATTCATGCATAAGCAGTATTTTAATTCTGCTTTTTACATATTTCCTCCCTTAATCAGCATCTACTCATGTTTAATGGTAACCTGGAGTTAACATCAAGTTAGTAGATCTTAATTTTTTTAACCATTTCCTCACTGTTAAGTGTTTTGGTTAGTTCCAATGTTGTTATGAATAACAGGGCTACACTCTTAACAAGTAACTTTTTCATTGCAAACTACCTCTTTGAGGAATACAAAAGTGGACCTGAGACATCAGAGCATATGAGCAATTTATAATCCCTTCATAGTGATATCCAAAGAGTTCTCAAAGGAGAATCTGTGTGCAGTACCATTAAAAATGTATCAGAAAAACCTATATCTAATTCTGTGTAGCTCTACCAACATTGGGTTTTATACTTATTTAAGTTTACTTCTTGAAGTTTAATAGATAATAACTGAAATTCATTAAACTCTTTGTATGTGTCAAGGACTTACAAGGATTTGATGTAAATATTCCCTTTTAATGATAACCATAAAGCTTGGTCATTATTAAAAGGGAATATTTACATCAGTAATAACCATAAGGCTCTAAAGGGCTTCCCTGGTGACTCAGACAGGAAAGAATCTGCCTGCAATGCAGCAGACCCGGGTTCGATCCTTGGGTTGGGAAGATCCCCTGGAGGAGGAAATGTCAACCCACTCCAGTATTCTTGCCTGTAGAATTCCATGGACAGAGGAGCCTGGGGCTAAATCCATGGGGTCGCAGAGTCGGATACAACTGAGCAACTAACACATACAGCTCTAAGGTAGATACTACTGTTATCCTCCTTTTAGAGATGAAAAGACTAAAGCCTAACAGTTGCCTAGGTGAACTTAATGAGGTTTAAGTGTGGATGTGCTGACTCCAGAACTTCTGCTCTTAACCATCGTGGCACACTGCTGTGTGGTTTGTTAGTGGTAGTGGTTTTTTTTTTTTTTTTTTCCTGTTTTACTTACCCACAAGGGAAAATTGCTATTAAAAAGAAAAACTGAATACAGCCTCTCTAGACTTCAGGAGTGTCACCTAATTTATTGCTAGAGAGTGTTTGTTGTTTCATTTGAGGTAAATGCCTAGATGGACCTCTTTGATTGAGAAAGGTCAGCTCCCTGGGTTTAGCCTAAGTGGGCCAGGAGGATACAAAGAGAGATCAGTTACTGCAAATAATAAGAGGAAAGAAATCTGAATTTTCATTGGATGCCCTTAGAAAAAGAATGAGGCCTAGGAAAGAAGTGGGGGGAGGTTGATGAAAAGAACTGAGATGGGATACATGCCAGAAACATGGCAGGAGGCAGGGGCCTACTGGAGGACATGGCCGGTGAGGAGTTTCATGAGACAGAGCGTGGCTGTCACATTTTATAAGCAGTCACATGTGCACTGAATTTGACGTTTTTGGTTTTATGCCATAGCCTTCCACTAGCTCTAAATCTTTCGTGCAGGTTAGGTATATTGGATTTTCTTGGTGGTAGATCATTTGGAGGAGTGAAGGATGAGGAGAGTCACATCATGGGCAAAAGGGCAAAAGCTAAAGGAACAGGAGACATCAGTCAACCAGACTGCATCATGGAAACTTGCAGAAATTCAGTCTCAGGACTGACCACAATGGTTGGAAATGGGGCTCAGGCCATTTTTGTACTGAAAGAATAACCCCTAAGCATTAAATTGCTTGGAGTTGTCCAGGTTGGAAATTTCTGGGCTACACTCCAATGAAAAAGAACTTTCACTGAGCCATGGGAAAAGAAAATTTTGGTTTAACAGCATTTGTCAGCCCCCTGCTTGCCATATGATAATTAGCTTCCAGAACAACAAACTCTTCTGAGTTTCCTCCTGCTTTATCAGGCACTCATCAGTTTCCTTACTAGTTCCTCCTTTTCTTCCTGATCTCTCGACAGCGTGCCCCAGGGCTCAGCCATCCCTACTTTCCTCTATACACAGACTCAGTCCCCTGATGATCTCATCCAGTCTCCTGCAGTTAAATACCATCCATATGGTGACAGTTCCCAGACTTACATCTCCCAGACCTCTCTCCTGAACTCCAGACCCATATATCTATTACCCACCTGACCTCCCTACTCCGCTGTCTAAAACTCATCTCAAACTTCACATGTTAAATAAATAGTACATTTCTCATCTTCCAAAAACTGCACCACTAATGGCTTTCTCCATCTCAGTTGATGGCAATTCTGTCCATCCTCTCAAACCATAAAACATGAGTATCCTTTATGACTGTTTCTGTTATTCGCCATCTCTAATTTGTCAGTGAAAACTATTCTTACCATCAGAATATATCTAGACTCTGCCTGTTCCCACCTTCTCTACTTCTACCAGCTGAGTCAGTGCCACTGTTGTCTCTTAACGAGATGGCCCACAGTCTCCTAACTGACCTCCCTGCTCTCACTTTTCCCCTCTCACAGCCAGTGGTGATCCTTTCAAGGCCCCTATAATAAGAGCTTATTATTCACTCCTTTGCCTCTTATTTCATTCAAAGTAAAAGCCAAAGTTCTTACAATGGTCTTGGTTGATCTTCGCCGATTCCTTCTTTAGACAGAGATACATCTTAGAAAATCATAGCTCTTCATTGCAGACCAGGCTCTATCCATCCACTCTACCAATTGGCAAAGTTAAAAATGTTAAAAAGGTGAATGCAAGCCTAGTAAAATATAGATCAGTAGCTTCTCTGCCTGTGAACAGATTGTGCACTCAGCTGTGTCCGACTCTCTGTGACCCCATGGACTGTAGCCCGTCATGCTCCTCGGTTCGTGGAATTTTCCAGGCAAGAATACTGGAGCGGGTTGCCATTTCTTACTCCAGGGAATCTTGTCAACCCGGGGATCAAACCCACATCTCTTGCTTCTCCTGCAGAGTGGGCATTTCTTATTCAAAGTGGAGTTGAGTAAGATGTGACTTGAGGGTGAGGGGTAGAGAGAGAAATCCTTAGATCAGCCACTTTCTTGCTAATGAGTCTAGAGCACATTATGTGTAGTTTTGGTGTATCCTCTAGAGGTTTCTAAGATGCAGAATGATCTACTTCTGAAGCTTCCTTAGACCATTAAGTTCTTTGGCACTGATGATGAATTTCCTGTGGCAAGGAAATCATTTTACTTTTGTCAGCTATTCTAAATGTCAATAGATTGATGCAGTTGGTTATGAAAATACCTGCCAACATTCTGAGGTTCAGGCCCTCACCTCGTGCCTTCTAGACCAATGACTCAATCGGGGGTCACTTTGCCCCCCAAGGGACTTTGGCAATGTCTAGAGATGTTTTTGGTTGTCACAACTAGGGGTGAGAAGTGGGAAGTGCTGCTGGCATCAGGTGGGCCGAGGATGTGGCCAAACACCCTACAATGGACACAGGATTACCCCCACCACCACCACCATCAAAGGACTGTGCCGCCTGAAAAGGCAGCAGGTGCTGAGGTTGAGAAACCATGGTCTATTCTGACAGACTTCACTATTCTGACCTTGTGCTCCATTTCCCAACCAGCATTCCCAAACCACCATATTTATCCATCACTCCTAAACTCCTATAGCCCCAGTAAGCTCTTCATTGCCTAAAAAATCAGGTCCTTCCTTCTCATCCTGGCATTTAGATCCTGACAGGTTTTGCACACTTAGTATCCACTCCCCAGCAGAACTCTCCTCCTAAGCTGTCACCGGCACCACCCTCCGCACCACCGTCCTTGTACTGCTGTTACCAACTGCCCCCCCAAACGCACAGCCTGTGAGGATTCTCCCCACAGCTCCCTGATCGAATCTTGCTCATCTTCTGAGTCCCACACAGGCAGCACACCCCTTGCCACTGAGTCAGTCTTATCAGGGCTCACATGTCTCACAATGTCCCATAGCTATCCTCAGTAAACTCTTCGAAGGGGTCCATATGTATTTCTGTCCTATTGAGCTCCGTTTCTACAGCGTAAATTGTGAAAACTATATTGTTGTATTGAGAGGTTCTTGTGAGAGTCAGATGAGCATAAAAAAACACCCGGTGTGGGGCCTGGTACCCATTTTGTTGCTCAGAAAATTACAGAATCATAGTATCTATGGAAGCATACATCCAGAGGTCCATAGAATGTGCTTAACACATCTTTTAAACCTAACTACAGCCTGGAAAGAGCATGCATTCAGACGAGCCTGGCTTTTATAACTAACAGCAAAGAAAAACTTCCATCAGAAATCCTATACCAATTAACACGCCTTCACGCCAGAGTGAATCCGGGAGCAGTGGGTGTCACGTTCTCCCAAAGCGGAGCCTAAGCCAACCTTTCTGCATTTAACAAGTTAATGAACAGCTTGTGAGTAACACTTTGCCCACTCTGGCCCAATTTAGAAGGCTGCCAAAAGGCTAAGATATCAATATGCCACTCTCTGCTCTGCCGGGGTGCCAGCTGCCTTCTGCCCTCGACCATTGGAGAGGCTGATGTCCCGAGACGTGGCAGCACCAGGAGGATGAGGCTGCAGCCAGGGCCTGGCCTTTCCGCAAGCGGAAAAGGGCCTTGTCTCAGATCCTGCGAGAGAAGTGAGTGGGGCGCAGTATTCTGAGCAGCCCAGGTTTGGCTTGAGGCCAAGCACGGAGTGGCAAACAAGAAGGAACACATTCCGGGAAGGCAAGGAGCCCTGCCAAGCGAAGGCGGGCCAGCCAGCAGGGCCTGCCGGGCGCCAGGTGCTCCTCGGCTCTGGAGGTCAGGCTCACGGGGGATGAACTCGGGTTTCTCTAGATTATCATTTCAGAGGCTTAAATGCCTCCCTCCCCCTATGGAGCCACATAACCATTAAATTCGAATCCTCACTGCTCTGGGGTCCAGCCTCTTATCTCTAAATGAAGGCAGGAGGAGAAAGGGAAATCGCACAAGGTTTCTATAATTCTGCACCCTGAGGAAGAGAAAAGACACTACTGACCACAAGGGAAGAGGAGGAAAGCCGGGGGTTTCTGGGCCCTTGTGGGACACTGAGTTCCCCACTTGCCTCCCAGGCCCCCCCCTCCACACACACACAGACACACACACCCCCTACACTTGTTCTTCACCCCGGCCACTTGTACCTTCTCACTGACCTGACCTCAGATCTGCAGAGCCCTCGGGAATGCTTTCCTCTCAGTCACCTCAGGCCTTTGCCCCAGGTATGATAGAAGAGGGGAGAGGAAAGAAAGGACCAGCGGGAGCCAGGGAAACAGGACCACAGGAGCCAGCCCAGCTTCCCTCCTGCCACTGTCAGGGCCGGGGGACACCGGGGCGGGGGGTGGGGGCTTTGAGAGAGAAGCCCAAAGTCTGTCCCTCGAGCCTTGGTTCCAGTTCCTGCTGGACTTTGCTGCCACCTAGTGGCCCCCAGTGGCCTCTCAGCACCCTGAGGGTGAGATCCACCTAGGGAACTGACCTGGCCCAGCCCGTGGCTGACAGGTGAGCTTTGGTACTCTAGGATGCCCTGAGTCTGCGGTCCAGCTCCTTAGAGACAGGAGCAGCACAGGGTCACAACCTCTCCTAGTTCGATAGGAGTCCTGACGTCACGGCCACCAGATGAGAGGACCAGGGCTGGCTGGCTGGACACTTAGGAGTGGGTGTAAGGGCACTTTCTTAGTCCCAGGATCTCTCTGGTGGGATGCAGTTGTCCCAGAGCCCTCCTCACTCCTGAATGCCTTGTTCACAAGAACTCCTGCCTACTCCCACGATTCTCCCTGATCTGACTAAAGCCCATGATGCAAACTGAGTTTCCCACATAAAGTAATATATATACATATATCTCCCTCCATTTGTCCAAGTTTAAGGTAGTTGTTTCTCCCTTATAAAGCTAGCCCAACTTAAAAAATAGAAGATGATATGCCCGCAATTGTGATGATGCTATGGTCTACTCCCAGGAAATAGTGAATAGGAGGTGTATGATCACATACAGAGATTGAGCCATATTTTTCTGCATATTGCATCCACAGGTTTACTTTCTCTAACAAAAGAAAGCCCTTGGCTTCAGTAACCACTGACTCTACCAGCTCCAAATTTTCAGACCTGAGCTGCCATACCCATGAATGTATAAAATCACAATTCCCTTCTGCATACCTCTCCAACCTCCTATTTTTTTTATCGTGGTAAAATACACGTAAAATTTATCATCTTAATCATTTTTAAGTTTCACATTCACATTGTTGTGTAACAGTCATCACCATCTCGAGAATTCTGTTTATCTTGCATAACTGAAACTCTGTACACATGAAACAATAACTCCCATTTCCCTTCCCCAGAGCTCCTGGCAACCACCATTCTGCTTCCTGTTTCTGTGAACCGACTGCCACGCGTACCACATACAAGTAGAATCATACAGTACTTGTCTTTCTGTGATTGACTTCCTTCACTAAGCACAGTGTGCTCAGGGCTCATCCATGTTGTAGTGCATGTCAAGACTTTCTTCCTTTGGAAGGCTAATACTGCATTGCATGTCTGTACCATATTTTGTTCATCCATTCACCTTTCAGTAGACCGTTGGGCTGTTTCCACCTTTTGGCTTACTGAGAATAACACTGCTATGAACGTGGGTGTACAGATAGCTCTTCAAGCTCATATTTTCAGTTCTCGTGGGTATAGACACAGAGATGGAATTTCTGGATCAGAGGGTAATTCTGCTTTTAATTTTTTGAGGAACTGCTATGCTGTTTGCCACAGTGGCTGTACCGTTTCGCCCTCCTATCAATAGTGCATAAGGTTCCAGTTTCTCCACATCCTCACTAATGCTTTCAGGGATTCTTTTGTTTTCTTTGCTAGTAGCCATACGAAGTGGCATCTAATTGTGGTTTTGATTTGCTTTTGCCTAGTGACTCCAGTACTCTTGCCTGGAAAATCCCATGGATGGAGGAGCCTGGTGGGCTACAGTCCATGGGGTCACTAAGAGTCGGACACAACTGAGTGACCTCACTTTCACTTTTCACTTTCACGCAATGGAGAAGGAAATGGCAACCCACTCCAGTGTTCTTGCCTGGAGAATCCCAGGGATGGGGGAGCCTGGTGGGCTGCCGTCTATGGGGTCGCACAGAGTCGGACATGACTGAAGTGACTTAGCTTAGTGACAGTGATGTTGAAATGTCAATTCAGGTCCTTAACGACTTTTAAATAGGTTGTTTTGTTGTCACTGAGTTGACCTCTCCAACCTCTTTTCATGTCAGTCTCCCACTGACTCGTATTCCAGATTCATGCAGATGGTCTCTATTCCTCAGAGACACATGCCTTCTTTCCTACCTTTCACAGTTACCAACCCTTTGCCAGGAACATTCCTTCCCCAGCTCTTTTCATGACTGGCTCCGCATCTTCATGGAGCATAGTCAGAATCTGCAATTGCCTTGTTTGTTCATGGTTTACTTGGAACTCACGTTCATGTGGAATGCAAGTGCCACCGGGGACGCAGCGATACTGCCTGCCTGATCACTGCTCTGCCCTTGGCACCTAGTCTAGCACTAGCTCAGAATCGGGGCTCAGCATGTACTGAAGGAACAGACCACTCCTGGAGGGGTGCCTCCCAAAGAGAAAGAAAGGTGATGTGGCCCAAATTTGGATTTTTTTTTTAATATTTATTTTTGGCCATGCTGGGTCCTCACTGCTATACATGGGCTTTCTCTAGTTGCTGCAAGTGGGGGCTGCTCTTCCTTGCAGTGTGCAGGCTTCTCATTGCAGTGGCATCTCTTGCTGCAAAGCACAGGCCCTAAGCGCACTTGGGCTTCAGAAGTTCTGGTGCATAGGCTTAGTAGCCCTGCGGCATGTAGGATCTTCCTGGACCACAGATCAAACTGGTGTCTTCTGCATTGGTAAGCAGATTCTTAACCAGTGGAGACCAGGGAAGTTGCCCAAATTGGACTTTAACCTCCGAAATCTGGGCTTGATATCAGAAAAAGACACAGGAGTTTTCTCGCTCTGAGTTTGACTTTTAATTCCTGAGTCAGGAGCACAGTACTGTTCGAAGCACGGACCTTGCTTTGGAGTTGCCCAGCAGAAATGGGGAAGCATTCCCAGTGTCCACCCAGCCAAGGCAGGACACTGTGCTACGTGCTGTGGCCATCCAAACCATCCCTTACGCCTGACGTATGAGTCAGCTTAGCTAAAGTCCCATGAGATCTGCAGAGTACTTGGGATTCTGGGAATGACTTGGGCTCTGTCAGCCTCCTTGGTGCCAAGTATGTCAGTAAGAGTACCTTTAGTGAGTAATCAAAACCCAAAAATGAACTTTCCATACCACAGGATTAGAAAAATCAGATTTTTATTTTAAAATATTTTCAAAGTTTAATGCCATAGTGGAACAACTGAAGGATAGTTGAACCAAATTCTCAAGGAATTAGAGAAGCATCTGCCAATGCAAGCAGGTCTGCATAAATACACATGGTTTATAAATGAGCACAACAGAAGGTACCCTGGCCAAAGGAACGGGCTGGGGAACAGAAGGAAGAAACAGAGGGCCCTCCAGAGGGACAGGCACACTGCAGTCACTCAGAGCTCTAGGCCCCAAGAAGGCCTCCAAAGCCACCCACCCTACTGCACGCCTCTTGCCCTCTCTGAGCTCGAGGCATGGAGACTGGAGGCTAGGTTCACCATTGTGTTGGCATAGCCACCCATGACTTGGCACCTCTCATGACCTCTGGCTCAACCCAGCAAGGTTGAGAGAATGGACCTGTTCTCCCTGCCCTTCAGCAAGGACCAGGGAGGGGAGGCGTTGGGACAAGTAGGATTATTTCCCTGAAAACAGGGAGCTGGTTCCTAAAATAGGACGGGCATCCATCCAGCATGGCACTGCAGGGAGAATGGAGCCATGAGTTTTACCTGAGACATACATCTTGAGTGAAAGTATCCCCCAAGGCCAGGCTCTGAGCCTGATCCTAGAGCCTGGGATGAGAGACCTCCAGCCTGAGTTAAGGAAGTTATCACCTCCTGTCAGTCCCTCCAGTCTTCATTTGGGTTTTTCATAAACAGGGCAGTCATACTCCACAATAAATAATTTCCACCAGGATACCCGCACCCCCACCCCCACCAGTTAACTTGTCAGGTGTCTGATGAGGGAAAGAGTGACTATTTCTGACCCCAACCCCACCCATCACCAGGGACCTTCCCTCCTCACTAAGGCCTTTCCAGCACCTCCAAAGACACTGACTTAGCAGATCGGAGTCCCAGGAGAGTTTTAAGGCACAGAAGTTTTGTAGTATTGAGGAGACATTGTCAGAGGAGGAAGAGTTTCTAAGGCAAAGCCACCATGTCCCTTCTTCCTGTCTTCTACCTCTCTTGCTTCCAATGGTATCAGACAGACCCCCTTGGCCTGGTCCCTGCAGTCACAGGCCCACCTTGGACACCTCCATTTTACTCATGGAGAACAGAGCCCAAGGCGTGGAGGACCCTCCTGCATGGCCTGCTGGTGACATAGTGAGCTCTGCCCTGTGGTGGCCCAACACCATCAAGCCCATCAGGCTGCTGTTGGCCATGCCCAGAACCCAGGCAGTGAAGCTCCTGGACTGGGAGACCTCCAATCCAAGCCACTGCCCTTCCCATTCCCCACTTCCCACATGGGGCACCTTCGAAATGTTTGAGCACACCAGGGGAAGATTGAGTACCCGGTCTGTGACCACAGTGATCAAAAAAGCTCCGCTCCCCGTGTCTCACCGGGAAACAGCAACTGAGGACACAGAATGCCGGCCCTCTGTTCTCCACAGCCACTGCCATTCTCCCCTGCTGCAAGTCGTGCGCTCCCAGATTGAGCCCGCCTCCTCAAGAGGGGCCAGAACGGAGCCTCTGCATAGACCATGAACGCGCCCCTGGCTAGATCCTAGAATCACCTCACCGCCTCCAGTTTGCCCTGCATGGGCCCCTGGCCACCTGCAGAGAAATCCTTTGAGCCCCAGGACAGGAACTCTCGGGGGTCCAAGTGAGAGCACAATATGCCGGGAGAGAGTGGAGCCCACACTGCCAAGTTGGGCTCTGGCCGCTGTCCCATCACCGGAGTGGGCCATGTGCTTAGTATCAAAGCATGGCCTTTGTCCCTTGCAGTGGCCCCAAATGTTCTACCTGTGTGTCAGAACTGTTTCCAAGAAGCAAGTTAAAAAAATTTTTTTCACATAAGTGGCTGCTAAAGCTTAGTGTACAGTACTCCTTGTCTATTTCCAGAAACTTGGCTTTCTGTCTCAGTCCCAAAATTGTAGTTTTGTAAACAGGTACTTCAGACCACTCATTTAAGGAGGGAGAAGAGCCGCGGGGAGGAGAAGGATTCTGCAATATTTTCTCTCTGACTTGGTCTCAACAGAGCAGCAGCACAAACCAAGGGCATTGGTGGTGGCACCTTAGCACCCAGAGCATTCCTCTTGGAGGACTGGGGTCAAAGGCCAAGTGGCTGTTACCTGCACACAGAAGAGATGGCACACAGGTCAGACAAAGGGCCGAGAACACAGACAAGTCAGTGGGTCCACCCATGAGGGCGGGTCAAGGTGGGGTCCATGTACCCTGCATACCCTGCCCAACCTCGCTGAGGGCCAACAAATCAGCTCAAGGACAAGGCCAAGACCAGCCAGACTAGCAAGGGGCCTGGCCATGGGTGTTGGCTCCTGTCCTTCACCCTCGATCCCAGAAGCATGAGAAAGAGAAGGGGCATCACCTGTGCCCAGGGACTGAGCCGCCCCAATTCAGGGAACATAACTGCTGTTCTAGCTGGGAGATGCGGAACGCCAGGTAGGATGAAGACATGACCAAGAAGCAGATCCTGGAGAAAGAGGGGTAGGGAGGAGGTGAGTCTGTCTTCTAGAAAGGGGGCATTTCTACAGGATCACCAAACATAGGAGTAGGACTAAGCTAGTTCCTGCAACTGGAGGAGTTGAAGAACCCTTTGCCTACAGCTTCATTCAGACCTGGGCCTCTTTCTTCCCAGAGGCCACAAGGGGGTCCTGAGACTCATCCCCATGAAAGTGTTCCTGAAGCCCCACAGGAGTTCTGGGTCCTTCAGCAGAGCCCACCTGCCCTCTAACCAGCCACCTTGGTCCCACACCCCCTCTATGAGGCCACTAAGATTACCCCCTCAGGTGGTAGCCCTTCCCCCAGGCAAATGCTATGGCTGACAGTCAAAACCCTGCCAGCAGACCCAGAAGAAGGTGCCAAGGTAAGGCGAGGGAATCAGAGGCTGGCTGGCTATTCATAAAACATCCCACCAAGCTCACTGCTGTAATAGCTCTTAGGCCGAATGACAGACAAGCCTGGTGTCCCAGAAAACACCCCAGTGGTGGGCGGTGGGAAGGCCATGGCCCTCCCTTGGTCTAGCTGACAGGCCTCTGAGACTTTGCCAGACCCCTCCCTCCCCAATCCTCTGCAACTTTTTCTTTCTTCAAGAGTTTCATATGTTGCCCCTCCCCCACAGCCTTAACCCTAAATTACAAGTTTGAAGGAATGAAAACCGGAGATACTTTATCTTGCTCCGGAAGGGGCTGCTGCATGGCCACCCAGGAGCTTACAGCTGACACAGAACCTTCTCCCTCACTCTGGACAGTAACTTCCCTACACACCAAGGCCCCGGCTTTAAACACCCACACACCCAGGCAGATCGGGTCAGGTCTTTCCCCCCACCCCCCAACTCTCCAGTCACCTACAGCACAAAGAAGACCTTCAGGAGTGGGTAATCCCAGAGCTTGAGCTCCCCGTTGCTCGTGGGGCCCTCCTCCAGCTTGTCCTCCTCACAGTCAGAGATCTCTGCAAGAGAACAGCATTCAGCATCTTCCTGGGGCAGAAGCCAAGCCCCCAGCCCACTCCCAACCCCTGTTCTCTGAAGCCACTTGAGCTCTCTGCTTTCCGTTATGGATTTGCAGAAAGAAACTGCCCTCAGAAACCCTCCTAGCTCTGATGACCTCTTTGCACAGAAGTGGGAGGACAGAAAACCTTTTTGCAAGCAGGTGCCATGGACAAGCACGCTGAACTCACCAGACCCCAGAGGCTCCCTGGAGGGGAAGAAGCTGTCCGTGGATTCCATGGATGCCCGAGAGATACAAGGGATGCTATCTGGGAGAGACATGGACCTGGGGGCGGGGCACACTTTCCTCCACTTCATCTCGGGGATGAGGGCTTCCTGCAGAGAAGGCAGGAGATACTATCTCACCTTGGCTCTTGAGATCTCACTTGCCCTAAGGATCCACACTAGGTTTATCAAAGCCTGTCCGGATATTATCAGTATGGATGCCTAGCGAGCATGAAAGCAGACACCCAGAAGCAGGGAAATCACAGCCACAGCAATCACATTTCTCATCTGCTCCCTTGCTGTGACCAGCCACTCTTCCAGGGGATGGCCTTTTTGAAGACTGCTAGTATAAAACCAGGACATGAGGCAACCCAGGTGCATGCTCAGATCAGCTGAGTCCAGGAGAGTTCGCACTCTATCTTAGATGGAATAAGTCGTGCTTCCTGCTAATCTGGGCTCTGAATACATCACTGCCCTTGGCAGGGGCACTTAAGGTCCCCATCAATAAAAATGGGAACAGTGCCTTCCATCCCCTGCATGGCATTGTGCATATCACATGCTTGGCTAAACACTTAATAGTTACAGACAGAGACTTCAAAACACCCTGGAGTCATTGCTACCCCCTTACCCCAACTCCTACCCTAGAAACTTTACTTACCCAGGATCCCAGGAGCAAAAGAAAGGGCCAGGACCTTGGCAAATCGACAATGAGCCTGCCTGTGTTCTAGAATGATAGCCTTCAGAGCTCTATCTCAGGGACACCTCCAGCCCCTTGAAGGCCTTCTGACTCCACTAAAGGGAAGAGGATGGGTGGCTGGCCCTGTACCTACAAAGCTGTGGGGGTCCAACCTGGACCATGTTCTGGGGGCTGGGCATGTGTTCTGCTCAGAACGTCAACATAATCTGCCTAGGACTCTGCATGGCGTGGAGCGTGGCGGGTCTCGGGACACCCTGACAGCATGCCACTGGCTCTTGAGCCTGGTGCCCCAGTTTTGCACTGTGGGCCCCCCACCAGAAGGCCCTGAAGTCTCAAGCCACAGGCAATCTCAGGCCAGCATCTTCTGCTCCCAGCCTTAGTTCTCACCAGAGACTCGCACTCGGGTTCCTCTGGAAATTCTCTTACACACAGACTCTTCTTGCTTGAAGGCTGGGGACAGAAGGGAACAGGGGTTACCTGTCCATCATGGAACAGCCAAAGTCAGACATGGGGAAGTACTAACACTCTCCAAGAGAGCTTCACCTCCAGATGAGCCCTTTGGGCCAGATGGAGTCTAAAGTGTTTGCAGGGAGGATCCCTAGTTAATCCTGAAGCACAGGGCAAATCCAAGGGGATGTACTCCGCCACAATGCTGCCCTCCCCCTTCCTCAGCACAGGCCAGAGGGAGCTGAAGCAGCCACACGCGCCCATCTGTCTGCACCCAGGAGGCACAAGTGAGGGCTGCGCATGGGACACGCAGGGGCCCGATGGCCTCAGAGAGACGAGCGCACTAGCACAGACACCCGGCCCACGGACTGCCTCTGACTCACTGAGCCTGAGCCTCTTACTCCCCTCTCTGCCCCGGTTCCCTGTGCCCAAGGGATGGGCCACCCTCGCCCAACACTCAGGTCCCAAGACCTCAGTCCAGGCCTGAGCAGTCTCCCGGGCCCCAGCCCTGCCCCAGGCTCCATACCTGTAGGTGGGTGCAGACCCTTCTCAGCATGTCGTATACACTGTCCCGGGAGAGCAGGGACACAAAGACATACTGGAATAGAGAAACCAGAAAGGGGCGGGTTGCCTAAAGACGGGAGAGTGCCAGGGGCAAGCTGTGGGCTGCTGGGGCTGGGACGGGGAGACAGACAAGGGAGCACTGGCCCAGAAACTTACTGACCTTCTGGCTGGTGTTGGTGGTGATGGCCAGGCCGTTGGGGAGGAGCCGTGCCATCTTGTGCTTTTTGATCATTTGCACAGACACTACGGGAATGACCACCTGATGGGGGAAGAGGCAGGCTTCTCTCAGGACTCACCCCCAAGGACACAGTCCCTCTGCTTCCTGCTTGGGGCCCTGGCCACACCTGGCAGTGAGCCAAGCATGAACACCATGGACAAGTCTGGCCCATGGAGGAGAGTATCAGGACCTCCCACCGCCTCACATGGGCTCCCTTCCAGTTATCTCCACCCCAAAGGCAGCACACTCGACTCTAGGCTCTTTGCCCTGGTGAATCCCATACTCCAGTAAGAGTTCTTGAGCCACCACCTGGCCACTTTATGGCCCCAAAAGTGTGACATCCCACTCGGTTTGTGAAGGCATTTAGGAGGTACCCCATAAGCAGAGTAACTCGGCAGTGAACTCTTCAGGCTGCTCAGGCCAGATGTGGAGTCTCAATCGGGGCCCTGTTTGGATGGGGTGGGGCTACTGCCCTGACACCGGGTAGAATGCCTCGCAGTGAGAGGCCTCACCAAGTGCCAGAGTGCAGAGGGACAGGTCTGACTTGAGGTGTGCCCACAGGGTGGGGGTTTCTCTTCCCTGGGCTGAGCCCTTACCACTTATTACTACCTTGATATCCTTGCCAAAGAGGCTGGCATGGAAGCAGAGCCAGTTGGGGGAGATGTAGAGCCGGCCCTGGAGAAGCAGGTCCCTCTGGAGGGCACAGGAGCACACTGGGAAGTCACACGAATGAGACTGCCATGAGCAAGGCCCAGCCAGGAGCCCCAGGGCCTGGGTCCTCCCACCCAGAGGAGTCCAGAGTCCAACTCAGTCCCCTCCCCAATCCCAGGCCCCAACCACCCATTCCCTCAGCACCCTCGCATCCTTTCCTGAGAATCCTGACCACCCCTAGTAGTCATGTATGGATGTGAGAGTTGGACTGTGAAGAAAGCTGAGTGCCGAAGAATTGATGCTTTTGAACTGTGGTGTTGGAGAAGACTCTTGAGAGTCCCTTGGACTGCAGGGAGATCCAACCAGTCCATCCTAAAGGAGATCAGTCCTGGGTGTTCATTGGAGGGACTGATGTTGATGCTGAACCTCCAATACTTTGGCCACCTGATGCGAAGAGTTGACTGATTTGAAAAGACCCTAATGCTGGGAAGGATTAGGGGCAGGAGGAGAAGGGGACAACGGAGGATGAGATGGTTGGATGGCATCACCAACTCAATGGACATGGGTTTGGGAGAGTTGGTGATGGACAGGGAGGCCTGGCGTGCTGCGGTTCATGGGGTCGCAAAGAGTCGGACACAACTAAGCAACTGAACTGAGCTACTCTACCTACCCCTCCAGACTGCTAGATCCTTCCTCTTTCTCCACTCATGCCCCAAAAGAATCTGCCAGGTTTCTGCACTGTCCCCCAACCTGCATGTTCACCCCCATAGGCAGAACCTCTTGCCCTGCTCTTCCCTGGAGAGAGGGACTTGATTGTACAAATGCTCCAACAAACTCCCTGAGAGGTCTGAGCAGCAAAGAATAGTCACTGATAAGAGCAGAACAGAAATGAGATTTAGAAGCCCTGAGATTTAAGAAAATTTTCACAATTCAACTTCATGTCTCAAATCAGCCCAATCTTCTCACACTTCTAAAGAAAGAAAAAGACCAACCACTTGAAAGGGCAGCCAGTTCCCAGGGCTGAACTTGTGCCTGGAGGTTCTGGGGGGAGAGGCCCTGGGCTTCGGGCACTGCAGGATGGCCTGTCCCGCCATCCCCGGGAGGNCTGGGACGGGGAGACAGACAAGGGAGCACTGGCCCAGAAACTTACTGACCTTCTGGCTGGTGTTGGTGGTGATGGCCAGGCCGTTGGGGAGGAGCCGTGCCATCTTGTGCTTTTTGATCATTTGCACAGACACTACGGGAATGACCACCTGATGGGGGAAGAGGCAGGCTTCTCTCAGGACTCACCCCCAAGGACACAGTCCCTCTGCTTCCTGCTTGGGGCCCTGGCCACACCTGGCAGTGAGCCAAGCATGAACACCATGGACAAGTCTGGCCCATGGAGGAGAGTATCAGGACCTCCCACCGCCTCACATGGGCTCCCTTCCAGTTATCTCCACCCCAAAGGCAGCACACTCGACTCTAGGCTCTTTGCCCTGGTGAATCCCATACTCCAGTAAGAGTTCTTGAGCCACCACCTGGCCACTTTATGGCCCCAAAAGTGTGACATCCCACTCGGTTTGTGAAGGCATTTAGGAGGTACCCCATAAGCAGAGTAACTCGGCAGTGAACTCTTCAGGCTGCTCAGGCCAGATGTGGAGTCTCAATCGGGGCCCTGTTTGGATGGGGTGGGGCTACTGCCCTGACACCGGGTAGAATGCCTCGCAGTGAGAGGCCTCACCAAGTGCCAGAGTGCAGAGGGACAGGTCTGACTTGAGGTGTGCCCACAGGGTGGGGGTTTCTCTTCCCTGGGCTGAGCCCTTACCACTTATTACTACCTTGATATCCTTGCCAAAGAGGCTGGCATGGAAGCAGAGCCAGTTGGGGGAGATGTAGAGCCGGCCCTGGAGAAGCAGGTCCCTCTGGAGGGCACAGGAGCACACTGGGAAGTCACACGAATGAGACTGCCATGAGCAAGGCCCAGCCAGGAGCCCCAGGGCCTGGGTCCTCCCACCCAGAGGAGTCCAGAGTCCAACTCAGTCCCCTCCCCAATCCCAGGCCCCAACCACCCATTCCCTCAGCACCCTCGCATCCTTTCCTGAGAATCCTGACCACCCCTAGTAGTCATGTATGGATGTGAGAGTTGGACTGTGAAGAAAGCTGAGTGCCGAAGAATTGATGCTTTTGAACTGTGGTGTTGGAGAAGACTCTTGAGAGTCCCTTGGACTGCAGGGAGATCCAACCAGTCCATCCTAAAGGAGATCAGTCCTGGGTGTTCATTGGAGGGACTGATGTTGATGCTGAACCTCCAATACTTTGGCCACCTGATGCGAAGAGTTGACTGATTTGAAAAGACCCTAATGCTGGGAAGGATTAGGGGCAGGAGGAGAAGGGGACAACGGAGGATGAGATGGTTGGATGGCATCACCAACTCAATGGACATGGGTTTGGGAGAGTTGGTGATGGACAGGGAAGCCTGGCGTGCTGCGGTTCATGGGGTCGCAAAGAGTCGGACACAACTAAGCAACTGAACTGAGCTACTCTACCTACCCCTCCAGACTGCTAGATCCTTCCTCTTTCTCCACTCATGCCCCAAAAGAATCTGCCAGGTTTCTGCACTGTCCCCCAACCTGCATGTTCACCCCCATAGGCAGAACCTCTTGCCCTGCTCTTCCCTGGAGAGAGGGACTTGATTGTACAAATGCTCCAACAAACTCCCTGAGAGGTCTGAGCAGCAAAGAATAGTCACTGATAAGAGCAGAACAGAAATGAGATTTAGAAGCCCTGAGATTTAAGAAAATTTTCACAATTCAACTTCATGTCTCAAATCAGCCCAATCTTCTCACACTTCTAAAGAAAGAAAAAGACCAACCACTTGAAAGGGCAGCCAGTTCCCAGGGCTGAACTTGTGCCTGGAGGTTCTGGGGGGAGAGGCCCTGGGCTTCGGGCACTGCAGGATGGCCTGTCCCGCCATCCCCGGGAGGCAGCTCACCTTTGAGAACCACCTCCTCCAAGGGAATGTCCTTAAACAGCTTGTGGTACTGCTGGTTGTATTTACTCAGTAGCATCTGCAAAACACAGGAGCTGGGTCTGAGAAGTCCCAGAAGATCATACCACCAGAGGGCCCTGCTCCAGCCACCAGGAAATAAGGCCACAGGGCATGGGGGCCTACGGGGTCTTAGCCATGAAGCAGCAGGTGAGCAGCCAGTGGGTGAGGAGGGCTGAGTTCTGAGCACAGCTTGTTTCCTGCTGACCCGGGGTCTTAACAGGAAGCCCATGAGGGGAAGGGGACTCAACACCCACCCAGGAGGGGACATCCACCAGGTTTCCTGTGGCCACAGAGTCAACAGCCACCAAAGTCAGGCAGCCCAGGACCCCACCCCCAGCAGGGGGTAAGAAGTTGGCCTCCACACACTTACCCCTTCTCGGCTGCACTTCTTTATATCTTCACCCTTCAAGCCTTCTGGCCAGTACAGGCTGCAAAGGAGACAGGCCACTGCAGGGGCAAGGACCCTAGAGTCCTCCCCCCATGCATCCTTGGTTCCAGTGCTGCCCTGGCCTCAAGCCAGCAGCTTGGGGCAGAGATTGGAGACCAGGGTTCGTCTTCAGGGGCCACAGCAAAGTGGTGAGCGCAGCAAGCACGGAGCTCGCCCTGGGCAGGGACACTCCTGCTACAGGGAGGGGTTAGCTGTGAGCAGCTACCCCCCCGCCCAGAAGGTACAGGCAACCTGAGCCTCACCTCCCAGAGATGCCTAGAGCCGACCACCCCTGGGGTCAAAAACCCCCTCCCTTTTCTCTGCCCAAGGGACAAGCTGAGGAGCAGGCCCAGGATGAATGAGCAGGAGGCCAGGGATGGAGCGCAGTATGGAGAGTGGGTGGGGTGGAGGCATCAGACTCACAGCGCTGGGGCCTGGCCATGGGCCATGATGGAGCGGGCAGGACTGCCCTCCTCGCAGCCGCCTCCCTGGGCCTGCAGCTCTGCAGTGGGAAGCTGGGCAGACGAGCCTGACCTGACAGACGCTACCAAGGCTGGCAGAGGTGGGGTGGGGTGGTTTGCTGAAAAGCAAACCTTTGCCCTGTCCAGGTTGGCCTGAGGACAGGTGGGCAGAGAGGAGGATGGTAACCCGAGAAGCCTAGACTCTGCTAGGTCCCAGCGCCCTGGGCTAGGCCTGGGAGTGGGAGGAAGAGGCCCGGGGCAGCCTATGCCCAAACTGACCCCATGACGCAGCCTTAAGCCCCCTTTCTTACAGGTCACCTCCCAAGGGCTGCCCACCTCCAGTGAGATGTACGTCCATCTGGGAAATGGGCCTCACCTGGTGTCTTGGGCTCTCTGGACCCCGCCTAGCTTCTCCGTGTTCTTCAGAGAAGCCACCTTCCCGTGCATCTGTTCGTTGCTGAGGAGAAACGGGCCCTCATCAGGAAGGCAGGGTCTCTAGGGACACCCTTCCTGGCCAGCTCCACCATGCCCAGGGCGGCTGCGTCTGCCGCACACCCAACACCGGCCCTGCTATTCCAAGGGAGGCTGGGGGTGTCACAGTCTGGAGGCGGCACCCCAGGCAGGGGTTCGGGGCGGCTGAGAGAGGAGCCTCGCTCACCGGCCTTCCTGGAGGCCTGAAGTCCAGTTCATGCCTCGGTCGGAAGGAGAATCAGCCCCCCATGGAGCTGCCAGCCCCACTCAAGACGGCAGCTGGGAGGGAGGCACCTGACACCTGCTCACACCTGAAAGCAAAAGTCTCCGGACGCCCAGACAGGATTACCATAAACGCCCCAGTTTCTGGGAAAGGACTCTGAGCACTGGAGACCTTATCAAGGCTGAGCAGCTGATGCGGCGCAGGTGTGTGTGTGAACATCAGCCCACAGGTGAGTGTAGGCTGGGGGGTGGGGCTGCCACACACCAGGAAGTGGCCCTGACACCTTCGCACCGTCCACTCAGCCCTGAGAGCCAAACCATCTCAAAAATGTCCCATAGAGAGGGCCCGGCAGGGGGAGACACCTCGCCTCAGGCAGGTGGGGGTCCCCAAAGACTTTTCAGTTCATGCCTCCAATAAACAGCTCCAAAAAGCCTAGGGTTCACCCTTTCCTGCTCCTCCAGAGCAGAAAGACTAGGAATCAATAAAGCCTGAGCAGGCAAACTAGCTGAACGAGCCCAGAGGTGATGGGAAGAGAGGGTGGCCAAGGCAGGGCAATGTGGTGGCCGTGAATAGGTAACGGGGTCTTGTGCACTGCTCTCTCAGCAGATAAGGAGCTGGAACCTGCAGATCCCAGCACTCCATCCCTCTCAGCTGTGTAACCAGAAAATGTCAAAGGTCTCTTCAAGAACAGAGTTAGCGCCTCAGCCGAGATCTGCCAAGACCTTCAAGGTTATTAACCTGGCCCCCTCCCACCCTACCCTTGTAGAGACAGGAAACTGAGAGACCCACCAAGGGGCACACTGCACCGAGGTCACATGGCAAGGAACGAGATGATCTCACCCCCCAAATGGGCCCAGCCACGTGGGCTGGTGACCTGTGTCCTCAACCTCATGGAGAATCTTGGTGCACATATCATGTATTTCCTAATCTTGCAAAGTGACAGGCTGTGCTAGTGATTTGACTCCTAAAGCTAGGGCTTCCTAGGTGGCTCAGCAGTAAAGAATCTGCCCACAGTGCAGGAGACTCAGGAGACAGGGGTTCATCCCTGGATTGGGAAGACCCCTGGAAGAGGAAACGGCAACCCATTCCAGTATTCTTGTCTGGAAAATCCCATGGACAGAGGATCCTGGTGGGCTACAGCCCATGGGGTCAAAGAGAGTCGACACGACTGAGCGCACATGTGTGCTCCTGGAGCTAACTTCCGGATTTATTTGGGTCCATCACTACATTTCACAGAGACTCCCCCCAAAACCTTCAGCTTTTAAAGCTTATTATAGAAAATACAAAATATGTAAAGTATGCTGGACTCACGCATCACACTATACTCACGCATCATGTTATACTCACGCATAACGGACTCAAGAAATATAAAATATATAAAGTATGATGATCAAAAATCATGCATAATGGACTTCCCTGGTGGCCCAGTGGTTAACAATCTGCCTTCTGATGCCAGGGATACCAGTTGGATCCTTGGTCAAGAAACTAAGATCCCACATGCAGAAGGGAAACTAAGCCTGCGTGCCACAGTGAAAGATCACAGATGCCACAAATGAGACCCGACACATAAATACATAAATAAAAACAGTTCTTAAAAATCACCCATAATAAAGAAATTCCCAGGAATTCCCTGGTGTCCCAGTGGTTAGGATTCTGCACTTTCACTTTGGAGGGGGAGCTAAGATCCTACACACTGTAGGGCAGGGCCAAAAATAAAAAAAATTTTCCCCCAAGTCACACAAAGAAACTATTTATTCCTAAGTATATAATTTGTGTAAGTGGGATTATATATCACATAACTTGTATGCCCTGGTTTTGTTGCTTAACATGATTTCATGAGACATTCCCCATGTCACTGTTTGTTCCTTGGATAGATTCTCAGAAGTAAAATTAGTGGATAGAGAATGAGCATCTCTTAGGATCTTTTAGACTCAGTTCCAAAATGCTTTCCAGATGCTATACCAATGGTGAGCACGGCCTTCAGCACTATATGAGGGTGCCCACTGCCCTACATCCAGGCCCTACACTTGCTATGATCTTTCTCTCACCTTGCAAAATTGATAAATGAACATATATTGTTTTCATTTCTATTTCTGCTTACTGATAGGTTCAACATCTTTTGCCAAATATATTTTAACCACTGAGATTTCATCTGTGAAGTTCTTCATGTCTTTCTTATTGATTTGTCTCTACCTTCTTTGTTGAGAAGATTCATCCTTAGTTTATCATTTTTTGCAAACATTTCCCCTATTTGCCTTTTAGTTCTGTCTGTGGTATTGCTGCTATATTTGAGTTTAATTTTTGTGTGGCAGATTCCAGCCCTCTCTTTCATCTCTCTTTTCCTTTCTTGCTTTGAGTGCTTCGATAGGAGAGGCCCCCGAGGCAAGTGTGCACAAGTCGAACAAGCCTTCACAAGCTTGAACCCTACAGCCCAGGAACCCTGTGGGCCTCCAGGGAAGAGAAGAAAGATGTAGGCTCCACTCTAAGGAACACATTCCAGTCCACACAACCAAAGATAAAACAGGACCCCAAGAGGAAGGAGGAGGAGCTGGGCCATGGTTTCAGAGGCAGGAAGCCTGTCACTCAGATACTAGAAAGTGTGATTCAAGTTGCCAGGGCTGCAGGAGCTCAGATGACACACACAGTCAAAGTTACAGCTGGATTCCCAGAGAAACGGAAGCTGAGCCTCACCAACTGGGTGGGACTGCGATCCTGCTTGGCTTCCTCACCTAACCCTGCATGGATAATCAAGACTTTGCATGGATTCCAAACCTAACTAACTCATCCTTAGGTTCAAAGACCTCAGGAAGGGGCACCTGCCTTGGGCCCTTCCCCAGCCTAATGATGAGCCCTGCTGCAGGCTCTCACTGCCCCAAACCTCAGGCTCCTCTCAGACACCTGTGGGTGAGCTCTAACTGTCCATCTCCAGGCGCTCCAGGACACTTCCACCATCACCGCGGTCTGTGAGCCTAGGGCAACACCAGTGTGCAGTTCACATCTGTGACATGTGTAGGCAGTGTAAGTGAGATCAAGAACAGAAGCTGGAGGATAGAAAGGCCATGAGAATAACAAAAGAAGGCTGCTGTGATTCCCATAGCATCTCCATGAAGAAAAGAGGAATGGAAAGAGGGACGTCCCTGGTGGTTCACGGGTTAAGACCACGCTCCTGATGCAGGGCGCATGGACTCCGTCCCTGGTCAGGAACTAAGATGCCACGTGCTTACAGTGCACCAACATTTACTATAGTGCTGCCAAAATTTTTTTAAAAAAGCAAAGAACAGAAAGAAAACAGGGGAAAACATCTCAAATATGTTTAAACTAAAAGTAACCTCTTTTCATGTGATGATCATGGTGGTCAAAAGCCAGTCCTTCATATCCATCAATTAAAACCAGCTCCTCCTGGTCATCCTGATAATGCTATTGATTCACAGACCCTGGATATGGCCAAATTGCACTGGTTTCAAAATCATCTTCAAATCAGACTCTCTACTAATTCATCTTCTTTCCCATAGTATTTGTTTAGATGAGTAGAAATAAAGAGATGGGTGCAAAGTCCAATGAAAAGCTAGGTCTGGGGCAATGGTCGTCAAGAATTCACCAACATTTAAAAAAAGTAAAAGAAAAAAAAAATATATATATAGAGAGAGAGAGAAAGGACAAGGGAAAAAAAAGAATCTAAAAAGAAAAAAGAATTCACCAACAGAACTAGTCAGGCAGGGTCCGTGCAAGGAGCAACAACAGGGCTCTGATCCAGAGGAGAGAGATGGCAAGAGCAGGAAGCTGGAGAGTAGGGAGCCAGCCTGGGTCCCCCTACCCTGCTGGCAGCCTCTGTTCCCATAGAGAATCACTCCAGCAAGTTGCTCTTGCTCTATGGGCTGTGAACGACACCTGCTGCCCGGGCATCCCATCCCACCTCCACATGCAGACTATCAGGGGTCTTCAAATCCATATCTACTCTTTCAATCAAAGCTACAGAATACGTCCTTGCTGTCTTGAGGGGGGTGGAGCGGGGGAGGCTCAGTATTTTGGACATTAAAGCGGGTTATAGGGACTTCCCTGGTGGCCCAGTGGCTAAGAATCGCCTTCCAATGCAGGGGACGTGGGTTGGATCCCTGGTCAGGGAACTAAGAGCCTACATGCCACGCAGCTAAAAAAAAAAAAAAATTACCAGGCATCTGAGGGAAACAGCTAGAATAAAAGTTTGAGAACAAAACAAACCAAAAAAAAAAAAAAAAAAGCAGAAGGAGTTGCAAAGGCTTGAAAATTCCTCAGATGAGGCCCTCTCACCCTGCTGAGCCCGATGGGAAGGCAAGATGCTGATCTGGGGGATACAGCTGTACTTGCCCCACCCTTGGGCCTCACGCCCGAAAAACTCAGGCTACCTGCCCATCCCTTCCACAAATACCTCCTGAGCCTATCACCCCATGAGCCTGGTATGAACCTGCCCAGCCCGAGAGAGCTGCTGAGAGGGAGGGGGCAGGCAGCTAGCACTCAGAGGTGTCGGGAGAGGAGCCAGCCCCTCAGGACAGGGGAGACACAGAGAGGAGGTTAAGAGAGGGAGAGAGAGGCAGTACATAGGGAGGGACAAAGTCTCAAGGGACACCACACACACACACACACACACACACACACACACACACACACTCTCTCTCTCTCTCTCTCTCTCTCTCTCTCTCTCTCTCTCCCCCCCCCCCCCCGCCCCCAGACTCAAAATATCTGTACAGGCAGACACTCTCCAATCCAAATCCCTAACGGTGACACCTTATCCCTCCTGAGCGGCTGAGCCTGACATCTAGATGGATCCATCAAAGTGAATTCAGTATCATGTCCCCAGATCTGCTTCCCCTTGAAAGGCCCCATCCTCCACATTCCCCAAGCCAGAGTATTCAATTCACCCCACACCCCATCAACCCCCAGAACCCTGAGAGCCACGATGCCATACGTTGCCCCACTCCTGCTGCACCAGGCAAGCCCAGGCCACCATCATCTCTCTCCTGGATGCTGGCATCAGCTTCCTAACGACACCTGCCCCCCGCCCTGCCCTGCACACCTGGCCCTCTCCCACATCCACACTGCCAACAGAGCCATCTGCAGCCCAGATCTGAGCCTGCCAACCGCCCCCCAGCCCACCTGACTTTCCTCCTGGAGTTCCTGCTTGCCTCCTCAGCTGGCCTTCCTGCTTCCTTTCCAGCCTCACCCATGCAACTCAGTGGCGCCCCTTCACCCTGCATGTTGGCCCTTCCTGGGATTCCTTGCCATGCTTATCTACCTGGAGGATTCCCCAATCATCCTTCCAGGTTCAGCTCCTCTGGAGCCTTCCCAGGTTTCCTCCAGCAGAGCTGGGCATCCCTCCTCGGTGGTCCCTTGCCCCTTTTTTCACGCTGCTGCTCCTGCACTTACCACCCCAGTGCTTGTCTGTTTAGACATCTGAGCTCCACCAGGCGTGTGTCTTCTACGTCTCTGTACCCCCAGCACACAGTAGGCACCCAATGTTTGCTAAAGGAATGAGTATGAAGGAGAGATCAAAAAAAGAGGCATGTTGACACTTGAAGACAGAGAAGGGGAGAAAAAAAAGGCAGACAGTAAGTGTGAAGGAGGGACTTCCCCTGTGATCCAGTGGCTAAGACTCTGAGCTCACAATGCAGGGGGCCCAAGATTGATCCCTGGTCAGGGAACTAGATCCTGCATGTCTCAACTAAGACCCAGTGCAGCCAAATAAATAAATGATTTTTTACAAAAAGAGTGAAGGAGGTCCAGAGAATGATGGGTGCCCAGCAGTAAGGGGAGGGGTGGTGGAAGGAGCTGATGGGGGTCACCCACAGATGGGCCCTTCCAGGAGCCCCAGCTTGTGGAGCAGCCAGACGGCCCAGCCCAGCAGCACCAGGCACTCAATCCGCGCCGGCTGAGTAATCAAAGAGGAGCTCAGGTGGGAGGCAGAAGGCATACAGAAGAGGATAAAGTGGCTCAGACAGCACGGGATGGGGTATGTGGGGGAAAGCACAGGCTGGGCCATTCCTCCCCTCACAGTAGTGCGCACTGGCACTTCCTTGGCTTACCCAGCCCCCCGCCCACAACCCTCCCTAACCACTGCGCAAACCTCCCGCCAAGGCTCCTGAAGCCTCAGGCAACAGCAGTGCCCGTGGCTGATGCTGAAGTGGAAAACTTGGCCAGGCCCGACAGTATGAACCAGCTAGGACTGCTTGGTCACAGGAGGGTCCCCTTGGGCATCTCCTCTCCCAGGGTGGGTGTCCACACACTCTCCCGAGTTGTCTCCTAGTGGGCATCTGAGATGCTAGAGCATCCTGTGGGTCCTCTCAGCTCTTCTCAAGGCCAAGGACAGCTGCACTCTCTCCTGCAAGCAGCCAGGATGCTGGGCCCCCGTTGGTCCAAGGAGAGACCTCTTGCAAACAGAAAACACAGCAGCAGCCCCTGAGAATGCAACGCCACAGACCACGGATAGAGCCACTGAGGGACAGACACATCCTGGAAGGAACATCAGCCACTGGGGCTCCGTGGCCTGGACCTTAGGGCACCTCCAAACTCCCCCAGCTCTACTCTCAGCACACAGCTCACCACTTACTTCACAGAGAAAAGAGACCATTCTGTTAATTCTGCTGGGGGCACACTAGAATTACCTCTAGAGCTTTTTAAAAAACCATCCACACAAAAATGAAGCCTGAGCCATGTTCTCAGACCAATTAAATCAGGATCTCTGGGGATAGCATTTAGGTAACTACACGTTTTTAACTTGTTACTGACATTTCATTTACATATTAAAGAGTGCACAGAAAATAAGTGTACAGTGCAATGTATTTTGCCAATGAACCAAACCTGAAAACCTATCCCCCCAAAGCCCCTCCTGCTTCTTCCTATTGCCCCTACCCCCCATCTTGGGTCAGTGATAAACACCAGCCTAATTCCAGCAGCACGGATTGTCTCTGCCTCTTCAGGGACTTTCTATGGCTGGAATCATATGGTACATGTTCTTCTACTTGGCAACACACTTGTGAGATTCATCCACAGTGCTGTGTGTGGTTGCAAACTGTGCATTTTCACCAATCTTTAGAATTCCAGTATATGGACAGGTTGCAATTGATTAATTTTACCGTTGAAGGGCATGTTGCTGTTGAGTGTTCAGTTTTTGCCTATTACAAAACCCTTGCTGCAAACATTCCAGCACCTGTCTGGCAGACACAAGTATTCGTTCCTACGGATAAACACTCAGGATTGGAAATGCTGGGTCATGAGTTTCAACTTCAGACTTTTAAAAGCTCTCAGGTGATGTTAAACCCCTCCTTTCTTTGTGGTTCAAAGGGAGACGTGGACTTCCTGGTCTCCATGGCTAACCCTCCCTCCTGGGCTCTGGACCTGGGGCCCTGACCCTCCTGTGCCTCCACCTGGCCCTCCAGAGTTCCATGAACATCCTTGGCAAGACAGGGAATCACACTGTTAATAGAGATTTCTTTCATCTGTGAAAGTCGCAGAGTTCATTTACTGAGTCATGCCAAGGAAGTAAGACCTGCCTTCTCGTGTGGCAGGGCCAGCCTTAACGACACTCTGTCCTTCCCAAGAGTCTCCCTAGCTTTCTCTCGGGGCCACTTTCCCCACATACTGCCCCAAAACTGGTTAACAAGACCTCTCTCCAAGGGAAACTGGAATCATGTGGACAGAGTCAGGCTCATCAACTGAGCTCAGAGTCAGGTTCAATCAAAACACTGAAACTGGAAGATGAAAGGCAATCTCCCTTTGCAAAAAACTCACTCTATCATTTCTTACACAGAAGCTGCACCGCACTTATTTGCTAATAATTTTCTTATGTCCATATGCAAGACAACAACAGCTTCACCCTTTCCACCCACAAGAAAAGGTAAGACTTCCCTGGTGGTACGGTAGCTAAGACTCCACGCTCCCAACGCAGGGGGGCCTGGGTTTGATCCCTGGTCGGGGAGCTAGATTCCATGTGCCACAACTAAGACCCAAAGCAGCTAAGTAAATAACAGGTCTTTTTTTTTTTTTTTTTTTTTAAAGGCAAGGGGAGAGAATCCCATAACTGAACTCCATAGTGAATGTAAGGGATGGGGCTCTGAGTTGGGGGCCACATGCTGGGTGCCAATCCATCTGTCCTGCTCAGCAACCCTGGCAAAGGACTCAGGGTGTGGCAGGCGCGAAGCCTACTCACAAATCCTCCTTCCCAGGAGCTTTCTGAGAACCCCTGGGCCAGGAATATGCTTAGTTTCCCTTTACAGCCCTCAGCTGTTTCGAAATAATGGGAGACATGGAGGATCAGAGACCCGGCTTCCCAAGACTGCCCCGTTTGTACAGAGGACCCTGGCCGTGGCCAACGGAGCCACAAGTGTGCTCCAGACCTGAGCAAAGCCACCTGCAAGCCGACCAGCAGCCTCTCTAGACTGAAAAACTGAGCTGGCCCGTCAGGTTCTCTTTCTGATGAATCCTAACTGGGAGCTATGGGAGGTGGAGGTGGGCGGCCAGAGGCAGTGAGCTGGCAGGAGAGAGCTGCACGTGTGCTCGGCCAGAGTCACTGGGTCGACCTGGAGACTGGATCTAGAGTGAGGAAGAGAGTAGACAGAGAATCAGGTGGAGCCTTCCCTGGTCATCCCTTCCCTGGTGGTTCAGTGGCTAAGACTCCACCCTTACAATGCAGGGGACCCGGGTTCGAACCCTGGTCAGGGAACAAAGATCCCACGTGCCACAACTAACAGTTCAATGCTAAGACCTAGTGCAGCCAAGTAATATCTTTTTAAAAGAGAGAAAGAAGCAGGTGGGCTGTGGGCCAAGCGCTCCATCTGGGAGACAGCAAAGAGGGTCTGCTCCCCTCGCCTGCTCCTTAACTTTCAATTCTGCTTCCAGAGCCCAGGCTCCTGCAGCCAAGACCAAAATCTCCTACACCTGGTTTGCCAAAGATCACACGTGAGGGCAGATATACGATGTCCTTTAAGACACAAAAGACACAATGGGGGCAGGTGGTACAACCACACTTCACTCACGGGTGAAGGAGGGAAGCTCAGCTGGGCTCACTGGCAGAGCAGGGCCAGGACTCCACAGTGGTCTGTACCCACAGCTGGGGGTACCACACTCGCAATGAGCCTTCAGGGCCAGGAGAGGGAAGAGCACTCCGAAGAAGGTTCAGATCAAGTCTGGCCCTGTTAACGAGGGAGCCCTCAGGGAGAAGGAGGTGAAGGAATCTGGCTCATGATTTCCCCTAATCTCAGTCCAACTCTAGTCACACAACGGAGGTGCATCATCCCCATTACACAGATAAGGAAACTGAGACCCAGAGAGGTAAAGTTCCTTGCTCTTGACCACGTAACTGGAGAGTAGTGGAGCTGGAATTCAAACTTCAGTCTGGCTGAAAAATGCACACACTGCTTGGAGGGGCTTGTGGGCCCCAAATTCTGTCCTTTCCTCGAGTTTTTCCTGCTGCAGGGCCAGGCCCCCATCCTCCCCATAGGGCCAGTAGAAGGGGACTCGGGGAGGCAGGGAGTGACTCTACTGAGCTGAGATGACCGTGCAGGAGCCCCACTGGGAAGTAGGGTTCCTTAGATAAGACCCCTCCAGCAGATTTTATTTTCCCGACTCCAAGAACCAAACAAACTGGGAGAGCTAGTTGCTCAGGAGATGTGGGCTGGCCCCGCCCTCTTGGGGCGGCTGGATTCAGCCTGAACAAGGACCCCTTTGAGCTCTTGTGGCTAACAAGAACTCCTACCTCAAAAAATAAAAAAAATAAAAGAACTCCTACCTCCCAGGATCTCAGAAACCCTGGGTCCTCCCATTGAGTGGGAGCTGGGTGGGCTGAGAGCTAGGCCCATCCCATTGTCTTTCAGTAGTCAAGCTGTTTGGTGGACTGGACCAGCCCTGGTTAAGGGGCCCCACATCTTTTCCCTGCCCCCCCGACCTCCCGCCCAGGACTGGGCTCTCTCAGCACACCAGGATGGCCCTGCTCCTCATGGGGACAGAATTCAGGGGCAAAGTGCTCAGGCTGACTCCTCCCGTGCCTCTGGGAGCGGTGCTAATGAGCCTGTGCTCCCGGCCCTGGCAGGGACCCCACTCAGCTAAGCTGCTCCTGCCCCAGCTGGAAAGCCCCTCGTTGCATCCCTCAGCACTTCTCCCCGCGAAGTCTGGCCAGCCTGTGCCTCCAGGAACGCAGGGCACTCCCTCCTTGTGCCCACTCCCTGCGTCTGCCCAGAGACCTCCTTGCCGCCTTGCCTGTTGCTGTGGCTTGCCTCCTCACTTCCTGTCTTACCCCAGGGCCTGGCACAACTCCAGACATACAGTAAGTGCTCAATAACTGTTGACTGAGTAGACAAGTGCTTCCTGTAGGAAACTCCTCTGTGTAGTTTCTTTAGCATCAGTGGGGGCTCGGGATGCAAACCTCAGAACCTGGAGGGCAGCCGCTCAAGTTTGCCTCTGGCTCCCTCCCTGCTGACCCCCAGGCCCCTCCTCTGCTTCCTCCTCTGTAAAGAGGGGAGAATCCCCTCTCCCTGCAGATGGTCAGGGTTCCCCTGACGATCTGAGAGAGGTCACGGCCCAGTCTTGGTCAAGGGGCAGGTTCTCCCATCCTTGCCCACTGAGCCTCCCACCCCTGCCTGCACCCTGCCCGACCTCCCTTGTCCCCGAAGGATGCCTAGAGGTGAGCGCCCCATGGAAGCAGAGATGGAGGCACCACCAGGGCCTCCACTCTACCCACAAAGCTCCATACGTGTCCTATGTGACTGAATCTTTCTCCTGGTGACAGCAGCTGTGGAAGGGCCCTCGTCACACCTGGGGTGGCACCCACGAACAGTCTCCCACCCCCTTGAGCTCAGACCCAGGCATACTCAGGATCCCGTCCTCTCTTCTCCCCCTACCAGAGGTCTGAGACCAACAATTGGCCCCCTTCCTGGCCAGAGCGCAAAGACTTGCAGACTGAGAACAGTCACCAGGAGACCGCTGGACAAACGGCCGAAACCTGGAATCTTCGCTCCGGGAGACATCCAGGGTCTCCTACAAAGCCCAGGCTGCGATGGAGCGGGGAGCTGGTCCTGCAGAGGGACCGGCCCGTCGCTGGCCCCATCCCATTGTGCTCACTGCTGGAGCAGAGTCAGGGTGAGCTGGCACCCCTGGACCTGGTCACAGACCACTTTTTCTTGGCAGGCCACTTGGGGCCTGGCTGTTTCCAGACTAGAAGCTGGTCATTCAGGTCTAAACACAGACTTGCATTCACTAAGAAACAGAGCACTCCTGTGCTCCTGGGGGCCACCCTCCGCCGGGCGTGCTGAGCGGAGGGCCCACAGACACCCTCAGATGCTCCAGGCCGCCAGGAGGGGTGGCTGCTCCCAGGACAAGTCAACTCTGTCCATCCACGGATCCCATGCGGTGCACTCTGGGACACCCATCTCAGAATCGTACTAGCTTTGGAAACCCCCTCAGCTCTTCTCAGAGCACTGGGGGTCTTGAGAGGCCTCAGGGTCCCGAAAGGCCCTGGGCATGGGGACAGGGAGGCAGGCCTGAAAGAACCTCTCACAGCCTTGGGGAAGCCACTCTCTCCTTCTGGGCCTCAGTTACTCCTCAGCAAAGGGGCAAGAAAGTCTCCAGCCAGGAGAGAAAGCTAATGTTGTTTGAGGGAACAACGAAGCCGAGCCCAGGACTGGGTGAGCAGAAGCTGGCCACGGGCTCTCTGTGGTCAGAACCCGACCCCAGCAGAGGCTGGCAACAGCATAGCCCTCAAAGGCTGCCGGCCACTCTGCCTCCCTCCTCTAAACTCCAACTGAATGCCTGGACTCACTTAGCTCTGTGTAAGTGCTGTGTGTACGAAGAGGCATGAGGCAAACTACTATCCCCAAAATGCTTGGTGGGAGAGGCAGACGTGAAACAAATATTTATAGAGATCAATACATAATTATAACTGTGTAATGTGTACTGTGAAGGCAAAGCGCAGTGTCTGAGAGCGCCTCAGTCAAGGAGCCCTGGTTCAGCTGCAGAGAGAGGGAAAGACACCCTGGAAGACACAGCAGCAGCATCTGCCCTGATGGCAGCGGTAGTCAGACCAACGGGCTGGCGGGGGCGAGGAGGGTTGGAGGGGACTGGGGAGGGGTCATTGTAGAGCAGGGGCTCCCTCCCACTGGGATCTGATGATGATCTGAGGCAGAGCTGATGTAATAATAATAGAAACAGAGTGCACAATAACTATAATGTGCTTGAATCATCTTGAAACCACCCATTCCCCCGACTCATCTGTGGAAAATTTGTCTTCCATGAAGCTGGTCCCTGGTGCCAAAAAGGTTGGGAACCACTGTTTAGAGGGTTTCTGATGTGCAAAGGCCCTGAGACCAGATGTATATAGCACGTAGGAGAAACATAAACAGAGCCTTTGTGTCTGGAAGGTGGAGGTGAGCAGTGAAGTAATGAGCGACGGGGCTGGAGAGGTAGGCAGGGTAGATCACGCAGGGCCCAGTGGGCCCCAGCAAGGGTTTTTGTCATTCTCTTAAAAGCTAGGGGGAACCAATGAAGGGATTTAAAAGGGAAAAGACACTATCAATTTTGTATGTTTAAAGAGTATGGAGCAGCATCTGTTTGAGCTGGCATACGTGGACATGATCACAGATCACCCTAAGACATAGATTTGTTTCAAATACAAAACGGTGTGGGACAGGGGGAGCAGAGGATGAGTACTGATGAAACGGGGACAACCTTATGTTGGCAGTTATTTTAGTTGGTAGTGATGGATACATGGTCACTGACTCTGTGGTCAGAAGAACTCTGATCCCAGGGGAAGTTGGCAGGAGCCTAGGATGGAAGCGGGGGGGTCCATTCTACAACTTTCCTCCTCTTTTTTTTTGATACCCAGAGAGTGTCTGTGATTCTTTTTTTTTTTTTTTTTTNAACAAGAGTTCAAGAGATGTTAGCTTTACGAAAGGAAACCAGTGTGGCAGAAGCCAGCACAGGTTGCAAAGCTGCAGCGTCTGGCTCTCTGCAACCCCATGGCTTTCCTGCCCATGGAATTCTCCAGGCAAGGGTACTGGAGTGGGTTGCCATTCCCTTCTCCAGGGCTTGTAAAGCTATTGTCCTCCAATTAAATATTAAAAAGAAAGGAAGAAAACAAAAGTACATAGGGTACAGAGAGAGATCTGAGCTCAATATATTGAGGAACTGGGAAACACTGGGCATTGTGCCACCTTGGAAAGGGCTTCTTCGGGAGGCAGAGAGCTGCCCTCTTGCTGGGAATGTGCCCTCTGAGCCTGGGTGACCTGTCAGAGCAGCTGTGGAAAGAGCTGCTGTCCTCCAGCAGAGAGTGAGGCCGCGGGGCACCTCCAGCCTCTTTCATCCCCAAGACCCTTTGGTCCAGAACAGTTTTTCAAGCCAAGGCCATATAGATTCAGCAATACTTTACCCCAGAAGAGACTTAAAAACTGCCGTTGATTCTACCGATTCCCTATTTCTCCTCACGTCCTTTACAGCCGTGTGACTGTAAACAGCTTACTGAATCCCACTCTGCCTCAGCCTCCTCATCTGTAAAATCAGATTAATCATAGAACCACCCAACAGGGTTGTAGAAAGACCATTTAAATGTGTATTTATGAGGTCCTCAGAAAATACTTGGCTCAATTCAAGTGTTCAATCTACAAGGATACTTTGTACCATGTTGTAGTGAATATTTTATAATAACTATAGAGTATAACCTTTAAAAATTGTGAATCATGATGTTGCACACCTATAACATATAATATTGCACATCAACTATACTCAGTAAAATAAATAAAAATTTTAAAAGTCAAAAAATGCAAGTGCTCAATAACTTAGTTGCCATTATTATTCATTATTACTGTTTTTATTCACCAATGGTTGGTTTACCCTCCTCTTTTTGCTATCAGTACTCTAATAAGGTGGTTCTTTCTTTTAAATTTGCAAACTCTGGTGGACTTTGCATAGCTCTATTATCTCTATATGAAGCTAAACATTTTGAAGGAAAATCCAACTGAAGTTGTCAATATCTTTCCTAAGATAATTACATTATGTACCTTCATATATTACGGGAGATATCACATTTATCTAACAGTAAATTACTCTTACTACTTTTGGTGTCCTGATACTTACCTTCTGTTTTCTGCCTTATGCACAATAATTAATTCATAAAGTAAACTATTATTACTTTATTTTCTAAGCATGAAAATTACCGTTTCGGCTGTCATAAGGAAATACCACTAAGTATGTAACACATACATGTATTTTCTCACAGGTCTTGAAGACTTAAAAAGTCCAAGGTCGAGTACCAACTGAGTCAGTGTCTGTCTGATGAGTGAGTTCTTCCTGTCTTGCATATGACCACCTTTTCCCTATGTCTTCACATTATGGAGAGAGACAGAGTTCTGGCCTCTCTTTCACTTTTAATAAGGACCCTAACATATCAGGATTAAGGACCCACCCTTATGACTTCATTTAATCACAACCACTTTCTTGTAGGTTAGGGCTTCAACATATGAATTTGGTGGGGGGTACAATTCAATCTACAGAAATTACCAAATTTCCAGTTTCCATGGAAATGCTAACCAATCCCACATTTCACTGTAATTTTTAAGCCTGTCTTTACTTTTCTTTTGGGATTCCCTGGGGGCTCAGATGGTAAAGAATCCGCCTGCAATGTGAGAGACCTGGATTCGATCCCTGGGCTGGGAAGAGCCCCTGGAGGAGGGAAAGGCTTACCTGCTCCAGTATTCTGGCCTGGAGAATTCCATGGACTGTACAGTCCATAGGGTAGCAAAGAGTTGGACACGACTAAGTAACTTTCACTTCTCTTACTTTTCTTTGGATATCAGGCTTTTAGCACAGTCGTTCATCTTTGACCCACAACAGATGTGTTGTCCCTAACTAAAAGCATATTTATTTTTTTCTAGTTGCCTAGTCTATAATTTTGAAGTTACCAGTGACCTCTGTCATCCTTTTTCGAGTCACCACATTTTACTCACCCATCCTTTGAAGCAACTCAGCAACATCCCTCCATTTTTATTAACCCTGTCACCACCTCACTCCAGGGCCCTAAGCACTTGATGGATCACTGTCCCAGCATCCCATCCAATCTTCTTGCCTGTGTGACCCTCCCTCTAGAGGATAATACAAAGGCAATTACTCTAATAGAACCTTATCTTGATTTTATTACTTGCTGAAAAGTCTGCGTTTCCCGCTGTCCATCATATTCAGTTAAAGAGCATCTCCTTGGTATTCCCAAACCTTGAGTTTTAGTTAGTTCTAATGTTTCCAACAACTTTTCAACACATATCTTCCATAAATTTTAAAACTGGGGAGAACTGTATTAAGAATCTGGAAAAATAGTCAAAGAATATGTTTTAACCTATTATTCACTAATCTTTACTTTCTATATGGACTTTTTTCTTGTATACAGAAACTCCCCAGCAAGACTGCATTTTTTCATGGTGTCATGAAGATCATCAAGTCTAGTCCAGTGATAAAAGGCTCAAAGCACTTTATATTTCAACCCCTTAAAAAGCCTTTTTTTTTTTTTTTTGCTAGCACAGCTATAGAAGATTTTCAGAGAGCACCTTCTAGCTCATTTTTTCTCAAACACATCCTTTGTCCAGAGGCCTTTTGTATCTCACTATGAGTGAAAAGCTTCTCTCCTGACATATCTTCATCAAAAGATTTCTTTGGACTAGACGAATTTTGCTGCTGAGGAGACAATAAACACACCTACAACATCTGCAAATGCTAGCAAATTCCTTCTAGAAGTTTGTATCCATGGTCAAGTGATTTTATAAATTCTTCAGGATTAAGCATTTGATGTGGTTCAGGACACGCCACTCCAAAATACAGAACCTCTACATATTAAATAAAAATCTTAAGTCGAAAGAGTTTTCCCAAAACGTAGAAGCAGAAAGATCACTCTAAACTCTCCCCTTTCATCCTTCTTTCCTGAAACAGGTCCTAAAACTCCCACATGAAAGGTGTGCTCCCGGTACCAGGAAAGACAGCATTGTCACCTGCAACAGGAACTTTGGACAAACACTCTGTGCAAACAAACCTTGTTAAACTAATGCTTATTTTCCTGTTATTTCTGAAACCAAGTAGAACCGTGTGGGGCCCTCCCAGCTACAAAAGCCCCTCTGTGTTCCTTGTTTCCTACTCATAGAAAAGGATTTTGCCTCTCCTCTCCTAGGCCTTCTCTGAGTTCCAAAAAGTAGACTAGAGCAAATTACTAATTAGGGAAGTGAGGGGATGGAGAAACAAAGCAGTCAAGCAGGAAAAGCACTGATGATTCAAAATAGTTCANGGTTGGGGTGGGTGGAGAGCTATTTAATGAATATAGAGTTTCAGTTTTGCAAGGTGAAAAAGTTCTGGAAACTGGTTGTACAACAATATGAATATGTATATTTAACACTATTGAACTGTACAAATGAACTTTGAAATGGTTAAGATGGTAAATTTTACGTTAAGTGTTTTTTAGTCCACGATTAAAATTTTTTTAAAGAATTCTTAAAACTGAACAATAAAAAGACAAATGATCCAACTAAAAATGGGCAAATGTTTACATAAACACTTTTCCAAAGAAGATATCAAATGACCCTTAAGTACACAAAAAGATGCTCAACATCATTAGTCATCAAGGAAATACAAATCAAAACCACAATGAGATGCCACTTTACATCCCCAAGAGGCTCTAATTTATATCAGGTGTTGGTGATGATGAGGAGCAATTGGAACCCTCATACATTGCTTCTGGGATTGTAAAATGGTGCAACTGCTTTGGAAAACAGTTTGGTGATTCTTCAGATGGTTAAACATTTACTATATGACCCAGCGATTCTACTTCTAGGTACATACCCCCCAAAACTGAAAATATATATGCACACAAAATCTTGTACAAGAATGCTCATAGCAAAGGGAAACTTCCTACCCTAGTGGAAGGAATATAAATTGGTGCAGCCACTATGGAAAACAGTACAGAGATTCCTCAAAACTAAAAACAGAATTCCCATATAATCCAGCAATCCCACTCCTTGGCATATATCCAGACAAAACTACAATTCAAAAAGACACATCCAAACCTATGTTCATAGCAGCACTTGGCTGCTATTTGTAATAGCCACAGCATGAAAACAGCCTAAATGTCCATCAACAGGTGCATGAATGAAGATGTGGTATATACACAATGGAATACTACTCAGCCATAAAAAGAATGAAAGAATGCCATTTGCAGCAACATGGATGGACCCAGAGATTATCATACTAAATGAAGCAAGTCAGAAACAGAAAGACAAATACCATATAATATCATTTATATGTGGAATCTCAAATAAGACAGAAATGAACTTATCTACAAAACAGACTCACAGGAAAAAACAGAACTGTGGTCGCTAAGAAGGAAGGCAGTGGGAGAGGGATGGACTGGGAGTTTGGGATTAGCAGATGCAAGCTATTATATATAGGATAAATAAAAACATCCTACTGTATAACACAGGGAACTATATTCAATATCCTATAATAAGCTATAATGGGAAAGTGTAGTAAAAGAATGTATATATGTATATAACTGAATCACTTTGTTGTAAAGCAGAAATTAACATCACAAATCAACTGTAATACAATTTTAAAGTTTTCAGAAAAGGAATGCTCATAGCATTATGATAATTATTACCATTACTATTATTATTACTATTACCATTACTATTATAGCCAAAAAAATGGAAACCCAAACACCCAGCTGATGAATGGATAAGCAAAATGTGGTATATCCATACAGTGGAACATAATTCAGTCATACAAAGGAATGAAGTACTGATATATACTGCAACATGATGGACCTTAAAACTTTATGCTAAGTGAAAGGCCAGTTGCAAAAGACCACACATTGTATGACTCCATGTACAGGGAATGTCCAGAACTGGCAGATCCACAGAGACAGAAAGTAGATCAGTAGTTGCCAGGGGTTGGAGGAAAGGGGAAATAGGAAGTGACTAAGGCGCATAGGGTTTATGTAGGGAATGATTAAACTGTTCTGGAATTAGACAGTGATTGTGGTTACACTACTTTGTGAATACAGTAAAAGTCACTGAAAGGCACATTTTGAAAGGATGAATTTTATGGTGTGTGAGTTATTTCTCCATGAGAAGGGTGGGGGTTGGAGAGGAGAGTAGGGGACCTCAAGAACTGCAACTCTTAAAGACTGGGTGGAAGGGGTTTCCCTGGTGGTCCAGTGGCTAAGACTCCACACTCCCAGGGCAGGGGGGCCTAGCTTTCATCCCTGGATGGGGAACTCTATCCCACGTGCCACTACTCAGAGTTCCCAAGCTGCAACTGAGCATCCCGCACGTTGAATGAAAATCAAGATCCCAAGTGTGGCCACTAAGACCTAGCACAGCCAAATAAATAAAACTAAGTACTTTTTAAAAAGAAAAAGTCTGTGTGGAGGAGGAAGAGGAATGCCCCAAGGAGTCTAAGAGAAGGTGGACCAAGAGGCAGAAAGAAAACCAGGTGTATAGGTTGTCGTGGAAGCCAAAGGAGTGCTTCAGACAGGAGGAATGGAAAAGCAGGAAGTTTGCTGGGAGGCCAAACTGCAGGAAGGCTGAAAGGCGGTCTAACTACCAACCAGGAGAGGATCCAGGCGGTAGTGGGGAGTCTGAATCCACACCTAAAGGTCTGCTCCTCCCTGCTCCCTCCCACGCTGGTGACTGCATCCCAGGGACTGACCGTGAGCACAGGCCCCTGAACACAAGTGAGGATGCTGCCGAGCACAGCCGGAAGCCTAGGTCACCGGCCAGCTCAGCGCCACACCGGCCTCGGATCCTGCGAAAGGCCACGGAGATTCTGGGGGATGGGAAAGAGAAGGGACTGTACGTACCTTCCTACCCAAACTGAGCGGGGGTGGAGGGAGCTGACGCTGCCGTTGCCCGAATCCTCCCTGCCTGGTCCAGCCTTCCCCAGCCATCCTCACCTGACACTCCTCTGCCCCTGGCGTGTCTCTGCCGCAGCCCGCGAACCACAAGTCCATTTTCTGCGTCTGCCCTGGAAAGGGCTGAAGAGCCCGCAGGCACCCGGCGCCAAGAGCGCAGCCACACCCAGAATTCCAGCAACGCAGGGCCCGTGCCAGAGAGCCCGCCCCGCCTGCCCGGCGCACCCCTCGATGGGGCCGGTGGGTCCCTAGGCGGAAGAGCAAAAGCTTGCGTAGACCAGGGGCTGTTGCAGTAGAGCACCTCCTGCACCCTGGAAGCGGAGCCCGCGCCCCCTCCAGCACCCACACCCGGTAGTTGGTCGGGATTTGGAGTGTCCCAGGCAGGATCCAGCTCCTCGCCCCGCCCAGGCTTCTGCTAACTAGGCTCCCCCAAGCCGTGCCGTGCTTGTCTAAGGGTTCCGATTCCTGGCCGATAACCTAAAGAGCTTACTGCATCCTGGGACCTTCTCTTCCAGGGAGAGCCCCAGACTGTTCAGCTAGTGGAAAATCCCTAAGAAGGCTTGCTCTCGCCACTGTTCTTCGGCATTGTTCCGAAAGCTCTAGTCATTGCACAAAGGCATGAAAAAGAAACAAAAGATTCATATATTAAAAAGAGATGATTATTCTTTGAAAGATGGCAACGTGAACTACCTAGAGAATATATATTCAACTGGAAAAATAATAAGAAAATGGCCCAGATATTCTTATATTTGGACACTGGGCCAGCCAGAGCTGTGATGAAGATAGACACATAATAATACACTCTCACAGACTTAATTGTTATTCTAGCGGTTACAACATCAACATAAAAATCAATAGTTTCTCAGCAGACATGCAATAAACAGTTATATTTGGGGAAATTATTCTATTCATGTGGCAACAACATGTATAAGTTACCCAAGAATAAACTTTTAAAATGTAGAAAAATCTAAAAGAAAACCACAGGTATTTTTAAAATAACATGAAAGGAGACTTGAATAAGTGGAAACATAAACTGTTCCTGAGCGGGAAGATTGAAAGTTTTAAAGAAGCGAATTTATCCCAACTGTCATGCAAGGGTTTTGCCCTACCAGATGTCAGAACAAACTACAAAGCTGAAACAATTAAAATATTTACTAGTTTAGGAAAAATTAATAGATCAATAGACTATGAGAGGGAGGCCAGAGCATGATCTATGGGTATCTGAGAAGTGAGTATATAAGACAGAATCACGGGACTTCCCCGGCTGTCCAGTGGTTGAGACTTCGCCTTCCAGTGCAAAGGGTGTGGGCTCATCCTGATGGGAGAGCTAGGATCTCATATGCCTCAGGGCCAAAACCCAAAACCCAAAACAGAAGCAATACTGTAACAAATTCAATAAAAACTTTAAAATGGTCCACATCAAAAGTGAAATCTTTTTCAAAAAGAAACTGTTTCAGATAAGTAAGGGAAAAAGAGATTGTCCAATAAATGATATTGGAACAAGTGGGTACTTCATACCATTCATAAAAATACACTAAATAAATTCCAGGTAGATTAAACGTCCAAATATTTTCTAAAGCAATAACATAGAATAGAATATTGCTATATAAAGAAACATCTTCCTAAGCAAGATATAAAACCCAGAACACATAAAAGAAAATATTTAATTGCATAAAAATTAAAAACCTCTGTACATCAAAATTTAAACTGACAGGGGACTTCCCTGGTAGTGAGTAGTTAAGACTTCGCTCTTCCCCTGCAGGGGACACAGGTTCCATCCCTGGTTGGGGAACTAAGAGACCACCTACTGCGCAGTGCAGCCAAAACAAATAAATAACAAATAAAAGGTGAAGTAAACAGATGCAAAGAGTCACGACTGAGTGACTGAACTGAACTGACTGAAACAATATTAAAAAATTAAACTGAAAAAGGACTGGCATTTTTAAATGATAATAACTCATCTACGTCCGTAAGAAAAGGCAGACAATCTAATAGAAAAGTGGGCAAAGAATATGAACAGGCAAGCCACAAAAGAAGAGAACTCTCTCTTACCTACTTTACTGATAAACATTAAAAAAAATCAGAGTGCTCAATATTACCAAGAATGTATGTGGAAAAATAAGCATTCTTATTTTCCATGAGACAAAACTAAGTTAACCTTTCTGACATATATCAAATGCTTTAAGAAATGTAAATCCTTTGATGCTAAAACTCCATTTCATGCAACTTGTTATAAGGAAATAAATGGACAAGTAGGCAAAAATTTATATTCCTATAAATTAAGAGGAAATTAAATAATTACAGGGAAAAATGTAGAAATACCAAAATAGTATTTTATCAATATAAGGTCAATTTCTATGCAACTGACTAAAAGAATAGTGTAGCTGCATGTGCTAATATGGAAAAAAGGTAAAAAATGTATTGTTTAGCAAAAAGTATACATAAGTTAGTAACCAAGATATAACCCATTTATGTGGAAAGAAGGGAACTCTTCTATACTGTTGAAGGAAATGTAAATTGGTACAGTGACTATGGAGAACTGTATGGAGGTTCCTTAAAAAAACAGAAATATAGCCACCCTGCAATCCCACTCCTGGGCCTATATCTGGAGAAAAACATCATCTGAAAGGATGCACGCACCCCAGTGTTCATTGCAGCACTGTTTACAATAGCCAAAGACAAGGAAGCAACCTAAATGTCCACTGCCAGAGGAAGGGATAAAGAAGATGTGGTTCATGTACGCAATGGGATATTACTCAGTCATTAAAAAGAATTAAATAATGCCATCTGCAGTGATGTGGATGGACCTAGAGACAGTCATATTTAGTGAAGTAAGTCAGACAGAGAAGGAGAAATATCATATGACATCCCTTATATGCAGAAGCTAATAAGAAATGTATAGATGAACTTATTTACGAAACAGACTCTCAGACTTAGAGAATGAATTTATGGTTGCTAGAGGGGAGAAATAGGGGGAAAGGAAAGTTAGGGATTAACAGGTACACACTGCTATATTTAAGATGGATAACCAGGACTTCCCTGGTGGTCCAGTGGCAAAGAATCTGCCTGCCAATGCAGGGACATGAGTTCAATCCCTGGTCCAGGAAGATTCCATGGGTCACAGGGCCATTAAGCGCATGTACCACAACTACTAAGCCTGCGCTCTGGGCCCACAAGCTACAACTACTGAGCCCACATGCCCTAGCCCTAGAGGCCAAGAAAAACCACCACAATGAGAAGCCTGCACACCACAATGAAGAGTGGCTCTCGCTCGCTGCAGCTAGAGAAAGCCTGTGAACAGCAGTGAAGACCTAGAGCAGCCATAAATAAATCATTAGAAGTTTTAAAGACACTTAAAATGAATAACCAACAAGGACTTACTGTATAGCATAGGGAACTCTGCTCAATGTTATATGGCAGCCTGGATGGGAGGGGAGTTTGGGGGAGAACGAACACATATATATGTATGGCCCTTTGCTGCTCACCTGAAACTATCACAACATTTTTAATCAGCTATACTCCAACATAAAATTTAAAAAAATAACCCATTTATAAAATTAAAAATTCTATATAAAAAAAAGAAACAATAAAAAAAATTCTGTATCAAACAATAGTGATGATATCTCAGGGAAGAATTCACTCTCAATAGTTTCTGTTTTGTCTGAAATTACTATAACAGGGGTGTAATATCTTTAAAATCAACAAAAATAATAAAGATATTTAAAAATAAAGAAGTAGAAGTGATATCTTTTTTTACTTATTAAATTTCAAAGGCTTAAAAGTATAATAACATCTATGGTTGATCAACATTTTGGTGAATGGACAGTCTCACACTCCTGTGTAGGAGAGCAGTATGTGAATAGATGCATACGTTTACATGTAGATACCCGACAGACCCATAAATTCCACTTCTAACAATTTACTCTCAGGAAATAATTGGACACAAATTTAAATGTATACAAATATTCACTGAAGTGTAGTTAAAAAAGGAAAAAAAATAGAGCGTGAACAAAGTATGGTTTATTCATACAATAAAAGGCTATGTAATGATTAAAATATTTCACTATTAAAACATTAAAAGTAAGCTTAACACAAAGGATAGCATTATATAACGTTGAAAAAAAATTACATGTATCTAGAACAGCATGCATACTAAAATATAGTGGGGACTTCCCTGGCAGTCCAGTAGCTAAGACTCCACACCTCCAATGCAAGGGGGCCCAGGTAGGATTCCTGGTCAGGGAACTAGATCCCACACGCCATCACAAAGAGTTCACATGCCACATCCAAAGATCCTGCATGCCACAGCTAAGACCCGGCACAGCCAGATAAATCAGTATTTAAAAATAAATAAACAACATAAAAATTAACAATGTGCTTTCCCAGTAGATTTTAAACATCACTTGAGGGAAACACTAATTTAGGACTTAGAGACTGGCTCAACCGCCATAGATTATTAAACCCTCCAGTCCAAAATTCCAACCAAGCATTTGTAAACTATGAGAATATGTGGTTGTGGTGGGGAGAAGGCACGCACCAGCCTGCCCTGTGGTGGCTTGTCTTCTTGGGAATAGCACCTTCTTTCTGTGCTTTGGCCAGCAGGGACTCCGTGGGGAAGCAGGTACTTTTTTTTTTTAATTAGTTTATTTTTTGTTTTTGCCTGAGCCAGGTCTTCACTGCTGTGTGCAGACTTTCTCTAGTTTCAGCAAGCAGGGACTATACTCCCTAGCTGTGGTACATAGGCTTTGCGTTGTGGTGGCTTCTGCTGTTGCGGAGCGTGGGCTCTAGGGCATCTGGGCTTCAGGAGCAGTCACCCATGGGCTCCGTTGCTCCATGGCATATGGAATCTTCCTGGACTAGGGATTAAACCTGTGTTGCCTGCATTGGCAGGTGAATTCTTAACCACTGGACCACCAGGGAAGCCCAGGTACTTCTTGATTACAGAGGAAGCTCTATCCCCTTCCTTGATGTCCCCATCTTTCCCTTCCTACATTAGTAAACAGCTGGGGAATTAATCAAAGCTTCACGGGCTGGTGATAACAGGTGGGGACAGACTCGTGCCCTGCAGCCCAGGTGAACAGCAGCACAGCGAGCGGCCAAGGTGACTTCATGCCAAACTTACCCTTGCTTAAAAGAGGGCTGCAGAATTGGGTTGAATTATTTTCACTTCTCAGGAAAGAAAAAAGGAAATTATTTTCTGGTGTCTGGACTCAGACCCTGGATACCAAAGTGGAATGCTTCATGGGTCTCAACACCATGGGCTTTCCGTAGGTAGTCATGGCAACGAAGTAATTACGTAAAGAGATAAAATACCTTCAAAAATCAAGGGGGAAACAGGCTAGTTAGCAGAATCACTGACTGGCTGCACAGAAAAGCCCTTTAAGGAGCCTACAATCCGTTCTCCTTACCTTACAGTGGCAAAGCAGGCCCAGAAAGATCTGACTCGTCCCAGGTCATAGCAAAATAGGAACTTCTGACAAGAGAGGCTCTTCATGCTGGTCCGATAAGTATGGTATGTGGCATTCAAGGGCCAAAGCCACAATTTAACCAGATTAAGGACTAGGAGGGGCCACCCAAACAGGCATGTGGAAGAACTTCAGGAAGTCTGGCTGGCAGAGCCCATCTTGAGTACTGCTGACCTCACCCTCAGGGATCTTAGGTGGATGGATTGGCACACAGATCCTCCTGGTCTACACTAAAGCTCCAAGGATCCAGCTAAGCTCAGAAACATCAAAGCAATGAGTAACATCAAGGCCTGGATAGGACCTGGATTGACCCCACTATGCTATTCAGAAAATTCTCCCAAAGGCAAGTCAGGAATGAGAACTTTGGTTTGGCCCCTGCAGAAAAGCTCCTGGAAGCTCAGTAGCAGCTTCTGTCAGCTTTGTGCTCTATATCTGCCCATTTGTCCCAGAGATGTTCACTGCTTAACTGGTCCTATAGAACCTCAGACCCGAGTGTCTGTCTGTGCGATCAGAAGACTACAGAAGGAGTAAACCCTCCTTCTCACTGCAGAACGGGGGTGGGGATGGGAGATATACACCCTCTACTCCTCTCTTCCTGAAGCCCCATAAGTCTTTGCTTTGAAAGGAACTGGACTTCAGAGTCAGCTAGAGATGTACATTGGAGCAAAGGCATTGTGGATTGTTAGGACATTCTTTTCCCTAGGAGTCCAATTCCTGTAAGGGTGGGTGGGGCAGGCAAAGCCAACAAGGGCAAATGCCAGCTGTGTAGGACTTCACCAGCTTCTCTGAGGACAGGACAGAGGGAGCCCTTAAGCCTTCTGCCAGCTCCACGTACTTGTGTGGCTTGGGCACTGGGTCACACTACATCCACACAATCTGCCCCAGGGCTGGATGGCCAGGGGTGCCAGGCTGCCCTTCAGAGCTCTGGCTGTAGGGTTTGGGACCTGGACAAGGGCAGCAATTGAGGGCTCCAACCACTGACTCCTTCTTCCCCAGATAATCCTACCCTCAGGGGCCCAAGATATCAGGGGGCAGAGGCCACAATTCTTGATCCCACTTGAAAAGCCACCTTTCACTTGCGCTGCCTCCCTACCCCTTGACCAGCTGCAAGAACTTTCCTTCTTCCACGAGTGACTGTGGAACAGATCTCGAGGTTGACAGACTGGCCCCAGCCCGCCCGACGTGGACGGGCACGACGCAGGGGTGCGGCCGAGTCGTGCTGGGACAGCTCCACGCTGCCTCCTAGGCAGCAGAGCGCCGCTACAATTGCAGACCCGGTTAAAAGCGAGGCTGAGCTTTCCGGGGGCCGGAAGGGAAAGACTAGCCCTTGGGTTGGGGGTAGTTGGGACGGGAGGTCCATATGGCTAGGGAATGAATGAATGAGCGAATGAATGACCAGCGACGGCGGCAGAGAAAGATGGTGGTGAACCACGGGAGGTATCCTGAGGAGGGTGCCCTCGACCTCCCTCTACCGTCCCATCGGGACGTCCATCATTCCCGATGTTCGAACCCCTCGCAGGAAGCGACGGCAGCCTGGCATCCCGCCCCCGCGCAACACCTCGAAGCCTGGGAGGCGCCGGGGCCCGCACGGCGCAGCTCTGGAGCTGAGCCGCATTCCGGCAGGGTGGAAAGTTCTGCCCCGCGGGCAGACTCCACCAAGGCGCGGCGGGCGCCGGGTCCCGCCGGGTAGCGTTCCTTCGAGGCGGACTCCGGGCTCTAGAGCCCGGTCCGCGGATTGCACCCACTTACCTGCTCGCCCCGGTGGCCGCGATCGGACTCAAAGCTGTCATCGCCGAGCCTCCAGACAGCGCGGGGGACCGAGTGCCCACTCCTGCCTGCCTCGGAAGACACGCCCCCGACCGTTTATTGGCTGCTCGCGCGGGACGGGCTCAGCCCATTGGCTGTTCCTCCCTCTCTCCAGATCCAGGTGGGGCCCCACGCTCTGCTTAGATCCTACCTCTCAGCCCACGGGACTGGAAAGTCCCGGAGTCCTGGGCCTGGGTCTGCATCCTTTGCCCTTCCCAGCGAGGGCCTTGGGTACTTGCTTCAAGTTCTTCCTCTTTAGCCATTTTAGTCTCGGAGCCTTAAGCCCTCTGCAGCAGCCCATTCCCGCCCTCCTCCACCTCCCAACCCCAAGCTCCAGGTCAGTTTCAGTTTCTCTCCACACCAGAGAAGTGAGTAGGGAACACCAGGGGGGATTTTGACCAAGAGTCTGCAATGATTTCATCTGTTTTCCCCAGAGCTGGGGATTTCGCAGTGTCTCCCAAAGCAGAAAGCCTCTGGAGGTGTCTGGAAAGGGACTGCAGATGGCCAGAGTGGGAAAGCACAAGCATTAGAGCTCACGGTGGGGTGTGAAGATCAACCTGGTATGTGGGCCCCTTCCCTCATCCCCACCAGGAAAGGCTTGGTCCTTGGGAGTGGTCAGGAGACAGACTAGGTGCAAACCGCTCCATTCTCCACCCTCTCCTTGCTGAGCCTGCTTTGCACGGAGTGAGGACTTGGGAAAACAGGAGAGGGCACAAATATTCTGGAAACAGAACCTAGCCTCAACCTGGACCTCTACTGCAGGATGACCTAGGGGGAAGGAGCAGGACAAGGGTCACTTCACTCCTGGTTTACCCAGAGCAGGGGGGGAGCAGCCCTTGAGGCTGCCTTCTCCAATCTTTGGTCTAAATAAGCTGTTAAAATTTCCCCAGCTGCAGGATCTTTGAGCCCCCAGAGCTCTGAAAAGTGGAGCCCATCTTCAAGGTGGCCAACGACTGCTCTCCTAGCACCTTGGCTCCCTGGGGCCCAGGATGGCAGTTGGCCTGAGTCTTAACAGGAGCGCTTCCCAGGAGCCATGGGGCTCTTGCCATTTCACCCCACTCAGAGGGCAGAGTTCAATCATGCCCCCATCCCCAACAGAAGAGAGGAAACAGGTGCTTCAGCTGTTGTTTATTGACATACAGGTAGGCTCTATAGCAACACGCCTGGAGGCAGCTGCAGTAGTGGGGGAAATGGAAGATGGGGGTGGAGTGTTTGTCTGCAGCATCAGCTGGGTGGAGTGAAGGAAGAGTATACGGTGCACAGGTGAGGGAGGCTGAGGGGGTTGGAGAAGCCAGTAAGGGCCAGGGCCAGAGTCTACTTAAACTGGAACCACTGCCCCATACCCTAAGGCCCCTACTCTTGATCCCGGGCCAGGGTTGGGAATTCTCTGGTATCCATTTTCTACAGGAACTGAATCGGGTACACGAAGGAAGGGAAGCAGGAGCTGTTGCCCTCTGTGTGAAGCTCTGGGGCGTCCAGTCCTGCCTGCATCCCTCCTTCATCCCTTGCCTGGATGCAGTCACGTGACGGGTGGCCCAGCTCTGAACTACCCCACCCGAGCAGAGTCTTAAAACCAGCCAGGTCTCACAGAGGTATTCGTCTACCCTGGCGTCCCAGCCCACCAGTGCCACACCACAGCCCCGAGTGCGCACTACAAGCAATGCTGCCCTAATAGACTGTTTGGGGAAGAGGGGGGGGGACAGGGGCTGGAGGAGGGGCTTCGGAGTCCATCACGGCACAGGAACCACACGCATAGTGTTGGTGAAGCCGGAACCAGGGCGCCACCCGGTCAGCACAATGACCACGTCTCCCTTCTTGAAGAAGCCTCGGGCCTTTCCTGGAAGAAGAGAAGAGAGCTGGTAAATGAAAAATTAAGCCAAGAAGGTATACACTTGGGAGTTCAGTTCAGTCCGGTCGCTCATTGGTGTCCGACTCTTTGCGACCCCATGAATCGCAGCACGCCAGGCCTCCCTGATCATCAGCAACTCCCGGAGTTCACTCAAGCTCACGTCCATCGAGTCGGTGATGCCATCCAGCCATCTCATCCTCTGTCGTCCCCTTCTCCTCCTGCTCCTAATCCCTCCCAGCATCAGAGTCTTTTCCAGTCAATCATCTCTTCCCATGAGGTGGCCAAAGTATTGGAGTGCCCCACAAATGAGGAAGGTCTGACAGGCCTTTACTTTCTTACACCACAAGGTGGCGCTAGCCTCACAGTCCAGGCAAATGAAATGAGGGAGGCCTTGGTNAGTCTTTTCCAGTCAATCATCTCTTCCCATGAGGTGGCCAAAGTATTGGAGTGCCCCACAAATGAGGAAGGTCTGACAGGCCTTTACTTTCTTACACCACAAGGTGGCGCTAGCCTCACAGTCCAGGCAAATGAAATGAGGGAGGCCTTGGTAGTATTTCCTTATCACTCAGATGGCAGAGGGAGCAGGGACCTTTGGATATCACTCATTTTCTACTCAAGGTGGAGAACCCAGCCCAAGGTCACAGCTAGCTGTTTCCTCTCATCCTATGACACCCTACTTTTATACTGTGACAAAGGCTATTTGAGTACATAATCTAAATGTGTACTGGCCCCAAGTGTAGGAGATCTGGTTAATTTTATGGGAAAAAAAAAAACAAAACACAAAGCCCTCAGTAATGAGCAAGTGCCAAAGAATGGTCAAAGGTGATTATCCAGGATCCTTTGGTTTAGATCCCACTCCTGAAGAACCTGAGGTGAGAATCTGGGCTGCTCAGCCCCTCACCTCCAAGGTCCTCTCCCCACCCTGAGCTTAGCCCAGGACTCCAGGGACTGGGATGAAGGAACCAGAGAACATTCCCAGTGAGGCCAGCTCTTGCCCGCAAAGGCCGGCATGTTCCTCTTTCAATAGGGTCTCAGAGAAGCCAGTGCTCTAGCACCTTCCCCAGCCCTCCACCAGGAGCCCTACTCCCAGACACGCACCGACATTCATGGCCAAGTTCACCCGGAGGTCCACGTCCTCAGCCCAGGCTTCCTGCACTGGGTCCTTACACACCACAGGGAAGATGCCGCGGTACAGGTGGGCCTGGCGANCCTACTCCCAGACACGCACCGACATTCATGGCCAAGTTCACCCGGAGGTCCACGTCCTCAGCCCAGGCTTCCTGCACTGGGTCCTTACACACCACAGGGAAGATGCCGCGGTACAGGTGGGCCTGGCGAGCTGTCTGGCGATTCCGGGTCACAGCGATGATGGGGGCCCGGGGGCGGTATCTGGCCACCTGATGTGCAGACCTGAGATGGGGTAGGCAGACAAGATGGTTCAACAGTCCCCTCAGGGACTTCAGCAACAACTCACCCTGGAATCCAACTCTGCCAGCCTGAGGCTCTGGCCATTTCAACATCTGCTCCCAAGACTGAGGTGTCCCATCACCCTGTTATCTGCCATAGCAGATTCTTCACAGCTATGCTACCCTAAACCCCTCCTACAGGCCAGGGCCACAGGATCATACTGACCCAGCATGGGTCACTTACTTACCCACTTATCCCACATGGCCTATACTTGGCAGATCCCCCCACCCCCTGAACTCTTCCATTCTGGCAGAGGGAGGCAGCCCTGTCCAAGCTCACCACACCCTCTTCTCTTGCTGCCAGCAACAGATACAAGCCAAGCTGCATGTGAACAGCACCTGACACCTGACATCTGCAAAAAAAAAACAACAACCCAAAACAGGAGAGACCACCAGGCCACCTGGGAAATCTGCAAGACAAGCCTTCCCTACTGCTGTGCCCTCTCCTGACCTCACATGACCCCCAGGACCCTTAAACAGTCCCAATAACTGGGCTGTAGAGCCCCAGAGTCAAACCTGAGTATCTAAGCAAGGCTGAGGGTTAGAAATTAAGTGCTACCCAGAAGGCAACACTAGGGGATGGGAGTGTCAGCGGGGGAGGCTCTGCCTATGAAGGATCCCCTGGAGGGAACTGGACCTCTAAAGCTCAAAGGCTGGATGCTTCCTTCAACACTGACACTGTACACTGGTAGGGGCTGGTGTCTCAGCTGTTGGAGGGGCCTGCCGGCAGGGGGACCTGAAGCTCAGAAGGCAAGCTGTGAGGACCGCAACAGCTGTCAGGGAAACTTAAGCCATGTCACAGCAGAGGATGCCCTGCTTAAGGCCTGGCCTCCATACAAGGCTTTCAAAGGGAAGCAAGTGCTGAAGTCAGGACTCACTCAGAGTGAAACCCCAGAAGACTGAACTAAAAATAGCCAAGAAGCAAAGGTTGGGCCTTTTCACAAAGGTCAACCCTGACGGCTGGAGCTTTCTACCCTAAGCCCTCTACTGCGGGACTCAGCACACATCTCGTGTCCTGGTCCTAAAGGCAGTCCCACCTGCTGCTCCGTGGCGCTCAGGGGGCACCCATCTACTCCTCTCCACCCACCTCCTCCGGAAACGCTAGCTGCCCCGGGGAGGAGCAGCACAGACCCAGGGAGCAAGGGACATTAACTTGGGTCCTGGATTTGGAAGGGACTCAAGCCGGAGGCCAAGTAGAGGTCTCAGCCTGGCTGCCTAGCCCGAGTGCCAGCAAGACAGCACAGTGACCTTTCCTAGGCAGCAATCACTTATCTTTGGGACTCAAAGACAGATGGGACAGGCACACCAACCAAACAGCATTGTCAGCAAATGGCATTCTGTTTGCAAACTGGACTTTTAAAAGAGCACTTAGCTAGAAGAAGCAAACCTGGTAGTCCTTTTTAAGAACAGCTTTTCAATATCAAATAACCGCTCGTTGTCAGGCTTCCTGTAGTTATCTAATTAAGTCTAGCTCGTTGTGAGGGTTTAATAAACTTGCTTTGGACCCAAATGGTTCAAAACGCCCGTAAGTGCTGCCTGGGGGGCTGGGTGGTGGAGCGGGAGGGGGCTCCTTCCCTGCAGGGTGCAGGCAGAGGGGTCTTACCTTGGCTCGATGCCATCTGAGCCCTGTGCAGTGCACTGCTCCCAGGGCCCCCAAGGAAAGGGGCCACCGAGCAGGGCATCCCCAGGGAGCTGCTGCCGCCTCCTACCTGCCAGACTTGGTGAGGACGATTATGGCCCCACTGCAGCACTTGAAGGATGCCTCCACGGCCCCCACGGCGGCGGCTTCGGTGGGGTCGCTGGTAATGGGTGACAGGCGACGGAGCTCCTCGAACAATTGCAAATGGTAGATGGCAGCCTCTGCCTCACGGGCAATCTAGGGGCAACATCCGTCCAGAGGGACGAGGGGGACAGAGCTGTCAGAGCCGTGTCACACGGGACTGAGAGGGGAAGACTCGCAGACAGCTGGGGAGGAGCGAGTCCCTGGGTGCAGGGGCCAAGAGCAGCCCAATCACTGGAGGGTCTGAGCCGGGTGAGATCGAGACTCGCAGGAACCAGCCCCTCACCAGGTGCCTGTGACATGGCTGTGTCTCCTGAGCTGGAGGATCCTGTGGCCCTGTCCTGCCCTGACCTCCCTGGCTGGCTTCCTGCAGACGAGAGCAGTGTCCCAGGCTCAAGGCTGGCCCCTGGCTGTCGTCTAGAGTGGCTGGCGCAAGAGGCTGTTTATCCTACAGTTACCTGCCCTCGGGGCCCTACCTGCCAGACTCCGTGAGAACTATCAAAGCTGCCGCTAAACACTTATATGAGGCCTCCACGCTGCCCATGGCCATGGCTTCCATGAGGTCTGTGGAGTGACTTGAGGCTCGCGCAAGTTCTTCAAACAGCTTGCGGTGGAACATGGCTGCCTCAGCCTCACGAGCTATCTGTAAGGTTTAGGGGGAGGGGAGGCAAGGAAGAGGGAAGAAGGAGGGGGGAAAAAAACAAACGAGAGACAACAAAATGGAAAGACAGAACGGGGAATTAATGAGAGGAAGGCACCATAGGTTAATTGGCTAAGTCTCTCCTTCAGGCAGATGCAAAGAGGCAGGGTGATCGAAGCCTGCTCGGGGAGGTTCAGGCGTCAGTGGCTACTGTCCCTCCTCCATCAGAGGGGAAACAGGTTCTTCCATTCTGGAAGGATCTTTCGATTTTGGTAGGTCTCTCTGATTGGCGGCGGGGGTGGAGGGAGACGATGTGACGCCAGGCTCTAACGCCTCAGCGGGGAAACATGTGGAGGCTGGGCGCCCCCCCCCGGCAGGACTCGACCACGCTGCCTCATGACACAGCTCGCAGGAAGGAACAGGCGCCCCTCCTCACATGGCTGCCTGGTTACCCCAGGGCTTAGTGCCTGGCCTCCTCCATGCACACATGGAATGCTTGCTTGGCTTCAGACACAGAGATGCCACCTGCCTTTCCAGTGGCCTACGGTAGAAGCACACTGAGCAGCACTAGAAAGCTGGGGTCAAAGCCGCGGACACGTGGCTTGACCACATTCTAAGCGGGCAGGTGGAAATTGGCAAGCTTGTGAGGGGCCCTGAACAGCCATGTGAAGAGACGGGTGCCTGTGGAAGCACACAGGTGAGCTCACCAAGGCATTTGATTAAAACTGAGTGATTGCAACACCCACGAGAAAGCCAGTGGGTTACTCATAGACCACCTGCTCAGATGACACCAAGAATTAGAAAACGTAAGCTTTAGAGGGTTATGATGCAGTCATGAGCGTCTCAGACAATGATGGGCGAGGGAAGAATCAGTACCGCCATCTCATCAGTCTGACAGGATGAGCGAATGAGTGGCTGAATTTGCTGGGTTAAAGGGCTTCTTCCTGCAAGGATGGAAGGCATGCAGCCCAGAAGGACAGGGCGCACGGACAGGAAAGATAGCCATAGCTGGTACTACCTAAACCATAGCTAAGAACATCAACTGCATCAGTTACAGGAGAAAGCAGTGGACAGTTAAGAGGGGAAGCTACTGGCCAGTATTAACTGGTGGCATGGCCAGGAGGACTTACCTCCCGAATAGGGCCATGCAATCCCAATCTCACAGTTCTAAGGTGTTTGTTCAAAGAAAAGATTGGGTTTGGAAAAACAAGACATGCTTGCAGAGCCCGGAGTCTGGTTCTTAGTCTCTGACCCCAGGACAGGCCCCACAGGAACACCTGTCCTGATCTGCTAGATGTGCTCTAAGAGAATGCTGGCTTCAGAGTCAGCTGACCTGGGTCCAAACTCAAGCTCTATTATCATGTGCCCACATCCATTAAAAGTGGGGTGACAGCCACCTCACTGAGGTTAAGAACCTGTTAACATTTTATAATAGCAGTGCAATTTAACGCAAAGGGTGTAATTAAACATATCCCATCTAATTCACTTCTTAGGTAAGGCCTTGAGAGGTCAAATGACGTGCCCAAAGACACAAAGTCCCTACAGTCTATCATGTCAAGGTCTCAGAGGCCGTGGGGCCACATGACTAACTAAGCAAGGCAGTTATCGTTACATATATATGTAATTCTATATGGAAACCCATAAACATTAACATCAACCACTCTAGAAGGGGCCGGTTCAAGGTTACTATCTCCCAGGAGAGAGGAAGTACTCACTGGGACAGGTGAGAAGAACCGTGAGCCTGCCGTGCATGAGCATCAGGACAGCAATCATGTCACACATGGGGTGGCCATCAGCCAGAAAAACAGCTGTCCCAAGGGCAGGCACTGGTCTCTACTGATTTCATTATGGGCAAATCCACCCACAACACCAAGGACAGACCAGAAGACACCTGTAGTCAAGATGTCTTGTTTCACCCCTGAAAAAGTATCCACTGTAACTGTCATGTCTTCTTTGGAAGCCACTTGAGTCTAATCACTTAGAAAGTGAAGAAGGAAAGGATGGTATCTAATCCAGAGTTTTTTTTGAGGGGATGCATTGGAGGGATGTTACACAAAGGGCTTGGAGTCCTCTGCTGGCTGGAAAATGAACAGGAAGGTTAAAGAAACAGTTTGCTGAGCTACACATTATCAGCCACCTAGGACCCTTGTGAAAGGTCACCTGTAGCGCTCATTTCCCCAGGCCTGTGTTCCTCTTTAGGATGCTTTAGAGCAGAGGCAGCCAGGCTGTGGGACATGGTCCAGCAGAAGACCCTGGAAAAGCTAGCTCTCACAGAAGGAGCCGCCGCCCCTAGGGCTCCTCCAGACACTCTCACCCCAGGGCCAGCTAGGATCAGCCAGCCTTCCACCTGTTTCTATTCGTGGGCCTGTCACCCTTCCCTTAAACCCTACTTCTAGGGTGAGTGCAACAGCTCAGCAAAGCAGGTGCTGCTGCAGGTTCCATGCAAGGCCAGCTCACAGCCAATCAGTGCAGGTGACAGCCTCCAGTGCAGGCCCAGAGGACCCTGTCGGGGAGGCACTGGCTGGGACAGGTGGGGAATCAAAACGGAAGCCAAACACAGGCCAGCTGGGAGCAGGAGCTCTTGGACTTTTCCAGAACAGGGCAGAGGGGCTTGGGTCCTCTACACTGTCCAGGGGGAAGCAGTACAGGTGTCCCAGGACTCAAGCAAGGCAAGGATTCACACCTGAAGATAGGAGTGAACTGTGCTACATGCAATGAAGGAGGCCGCCTCCAGAACAGAAGGGGCTAGGAGACTGGGCAGGAAGGCAGAAGAACCCAAAAAAAAAAAAAAAAAAAAAGGACACCTCCAAGATCCCAGCACACACTTCCTCACTCTGCTTGTGACTTGGAGGGCACAGAAGTGACACTACAAGGTGTCCCCATGTGCCAGAGTTCGCCTCCACCCCCAGCAGGAGAACCTACCAGGTGCTGCATGCGGACAGCTTCCAGGGGGTAGTCCCCTTTGGCCGTCTCTCCGGACAGCATGATGCAGTCGGCTCCATCCAAGACGGCATTGGCCACGTCACTGCCCTCCGCCCGGGTAGGGCGAGGCTTCTTGATCATGCTCTCCAGCATCTGGGAGGGGACAGAGCATTTGTGAGACGTGGCCTGGGAGGGCTTCAGCTACAAGGTGACCCCCTGGAGAGCACGGATGTACAGAGTCCAGCTTTCTGTAGGTGTGTGGGGGCAGGAGGGCGGGGAAGTAGCCGTGTGTATGATGTGGGGCAGGATCCACGGGAAGAGACCAGGTAACCTCCAGAGCCTCCTTGAACAAGGATGCTCGCTCAGGGAGAGACACACACCTGTGTGGCACAGATGACGGGCTTCCCAGCTCGGTTGCACCGACCAATCATCATCTTCTGGGCAAGGAAGACCTTCTCTGCGGGGATCTCAATGCCCAGATCACCACGTGCCACCATGATCCCATCACTGGCTTCCAGGATCTCGTCAAACCTGACAGGCAAGTTGCAGAGACACAGGTTATACAGAACAAGGGCCTCGCATACAGTGACACAAAGTTTCCTGGGATTCTCTAACTTGGCCATTCTTGCACCCAAGACAAGTACCCATGACATCATCACAGGGGTGTTCCAGCTATCTCAGTCCCCTAAAGGGGGCCAACAGTTCTGCCCGCTGGACTCTTCAGCACCAGGATGGACACTTCACTGTGGGGAAGGGGAGGGGGTGAGGGGCAGGATCTCCTCCAAAATCCCATGGATTCACTTCCTCTCCATCTCTTTTTTCCCTTTTTATTTTACATTGAGGTATAGCTGGTTAACCATGTCTTGATAGTTTCAGATGCACAGCAGAGCGACTCAGCCATACACATTTGTGCATCTACTCTCCCCTAGACCCTCCTCCCACCTAGGTTGCCGTATGAAATTGAGCAGTTCCCTATGCCATACAGGAGTCCTTGTGGGTCATCCATTTTAAACACAGAAGTGTATACAGGTCTACCCCAAACTCCCTGACTCTTCCTTCCTCCCATCGTTCCCCTCTGGTAAACGTAAGTTCATTCTCTGTGTTCACCTGCATCTGATGAGGCCCCTCTCAAGGTGTCTCTTTACCATCTGCATTTCAGTCATCACTGCTGGGACAGAAACGGAACCCAAGGCGGCTGGCTGCTCTTGACACAAAGGTCCATGGCCTCTTCCAGTCAAGGATACTGGAAGGCTGCTCCTTCAGAGGTCCCTCCCCAATGTGTTGAAGGCACGAGAATATGGCCTTGCCTGGCCTGAAGCCAAAGTCAGCAGGTGCCCATGGCTTATCAGGATGGCAGAGGGAGGGCCCCAAATTTCCCAGTACGACAGACATTGACACAAAGCTGAGGATGGCAAGGCCGCCACAGTGGGCAGCGCGGCTCCTCCCACTCTTCCCACGCACACACCTGACCACTCAAGTAAGCCTGGGTTGTCAGTAGTGCTGGGTTTGAGTAGGGAGCCAAGCAGGGGTAGATGTCACCCAGCTGGCCTTACTCGTGTGGCTCTACCTGGTGAGCACTGGGGAGGCAGTGGAGCAGGGCCGGGACCATGCAGAACCAGAGGAAGACGGCATGTTTCCCCAGGGAGGTGGACACCATGCCAGAGCTGACCCAACCACCAGTACCACTGCTTGCCAAGTGAAGGAGCCCCCTCCTGAGAGCCTGCTGTCTTCCCCCTTGGTGGCCCCCAATTCCAGCAAACTTGGCCAGTGTAGGAGCACTACCCATGGTTCTTGAGCCCAGGAGCGTTGGTGACCCTGTCCCTCTCCAATGCTGTTCCCTGGAACAATGTCAAGATGCTAGCACCCCAATCATCTGTGAAGCTTTTTTCCTCCCCCTTGAAATACCAATACCAATGTCAGGTGTGTGCACTAAGTCACTTCAGTTGTGTCTTGATTTTGAGACCCTATGGATGGTAGCCCACCAGGCTCCTCTGTCCATGGGACACTCCAGACAATATTGGAGGAGGTTGCCATTCCCTTCACCAGGGGATCTTCTAGAACCAAGGGATCGAACTCACGACTCCTACATTGGCAGGTTCTTTACCACCAGGGCCACCTGGCAAGCCCAGCAGTATCACAGGATATTCTGAGTCTGGGTCTGAAGTGAGTTTGAGAGGTTAACTCGAATGGGCAGGTGGCAGGCTACACCTTTCTCTGCAGAGAGCTCGGTTGGGGCTGAAGGAGGCAGGGGACTTACCTCCGAACTCCCTCATGATTCTCGATTTTGCTGATTATCTTGATGTTCTTTCCTTTCTCTCCCAGGACCTTCCTGACTTCATGGACATCAGAAGCCTTGCGGATGAAAGATGCAAACACCATATCCACATCCTGCTCCACCCCAAACTTTAGATCCTGGATGTCCTTTTCTGACACAGCAGGCAGGTCCACGGCAGCCCCAGGGAGGTTCACACCCTTCTTGCTGCCCAAGGAGCCACCATTCTCCACCTCCGTCACCAGGAAGTCAGGACCTGTATGGAATGGAATAGGCTGGGGAGGCCGAGCCCTGGGCGCAGGTGTCCCCATCAGGAGGCAGGCTCTCCCTAGTCCAGAGAAGGAGCTCTGTGCTCCTTCTCTGCCTCCTATGTGCTCTGGGAAGGAGCACACACTGGGTGGTGGAGCCAGGTGTGAACACTGCCAGGGTTCACACTCCAACTCAACAGTGGGCAAGTCCATTAACTCTCTGTGTCTCAGCTGCACAGGCATAATAGTATCTACTCATTAGGTTGTTTCAAAATTTAAACAATATCTACATGTAAAGAAAGAGCTTAGAGCAGTGCAGATCACTTAAAGGTTAGCTATCATTCCCAGGAACACTGGAGTCCTATAGACACCATGTTAAGTGGATAAAGGAGGGAAGCAAATCTTCAAATAGTGAGGATGGGTAAAAACGCTTCTCATCTGTTCTCCAAGAGTGCAACAGAACTGCAGTGAAATCTGTTTTTGAGGACAGGAGTTTATTATAAAAGGAACTCCTGGGACTTCCCTGGTGGCCCCGTGTTTAAGAATCCACTTTGCAATGCAGAGGAAGTCAGTTTGATCCCTGGTGGGGGAACTAAGATCCCACAGGCTGCACAGCCACAAGAAATGAGCCCATGTGCCACAAACAGAGTCCAGTGTTGCAACTAAAGATCCCATGTGCTACAACTAAGACCCAACGCAGTCAAAATAAATATAAATAAATAAGTAGATTATTTGAAAAAAGAAAGGAAGTCCTGAGACTATATAGATTCAGTCTCTCTGCCAACCAAACCATCTTCCTATCTTCTGGCAAAGAAATTTAGAGATGGGAGCTGGTTTTAAACAATCAGACCCTGACTTCTGTCCCTACCTTTCTGCTTCACCAGCAGAGAAATAAGCCCGTCATCCACGTAGATCTTGCTGCCCACGTCCACCACCTTGCAAATGTTCTTGTAGTCCAGCCACAGGATGTTCTCGTCACACTTTTCCATGTAGGCATTGTCCAGGGTGATCTTCAGTGTGGCTCCCTTCTTCAGCTCCACCTCAGCGGTGCCGCTCTGCAGCAGACAAGAAAGTAAGCCACAAGTCCAAAGCTGGGCCTTCCTGGCAGGAGAAAAGCCTTTTCCTCTAGGGAACCAGGATTAAGTTTCAGTTCGAAGTAACAATAAAGCCTTTCCTAACTTAGTATATTTCAAGGAAATACCCAAGAATAACCTACAGTGTTTCAGTTATACTAAAGAGGAAGAGATAAGCTGCTCCCTAAGACTTGGAAGTAGGTTTTGAGTGTAAAAGAGGTTTCTTTCAGGTACTGTTTCTCAGCAAAGCAGGTCAAAGGAAGACTTTCTACACTGATGGATAAAACTCTCATTTACAGACCTAAACTCTGAGAAACGTGGCTCCTGGGCTCTCTGGGTCCCCTACGCCTTCTCTCCTGCTTCTCCCCGAGATACTCACGCCTTTGATGAGCCCGGTTCGGATCTCAGGTCCTTTAGTGTCCAGGGCCACCGCCACTGGCCGATAGAGAATGGGGTCTGAAGCAAAGCTTTCCGTGGCTTCACGTACATTCTTGATGGTCTCTGCGTGGTACTGGGGGAACAGAGGGGAGATGATAGTTCCACATCTGTCATCCCACACAACGGGATCTAGGATTAGCGCTGAAGCTGATCACCAGTATTCTAGACCACTGCCTCTATCACTGAGCATCCTCTACCTGCTTACATCAACCTCCTCGCCTCTACCCACTTCTTGTCATCCCTGAACACCAAGTTGAGTTCTCTGTGCTATATAGCAAATTCCTGCCAGCTCTCCACCCACTTCTACCAACGCCATCACCCAAAGGGCAAATCTTAGGAACTTTAGAATATTTACACCCATACTTTTAACGGTTTTTGGTGGCAATGCATGTCAACATAAGAGGCTTGTCTCCTCCCTCTCCAGCCCCTAGGATTCAACAAATATCCTCAGCAGATAAAGCAGACAACTGGGGTAAAAGTCCTTGTATCTGGATAATACTGCTCTGGCACCAGTTAGAATGATAGATCTGATAATTCTGAGCTCTTCTCTATCGATTACAACCGCAATTCAAACTCAGTTATTTACTTAACCTGACGCGGCCCAAGTTAAATACGTTGCTCAAGTCATGCAGGCCTGGTTCTGACAATCACTTCCTCCAGTCTGATTAGAAAAGGAAATGGAACATGGAGAGGTGGGAATACGCCTTTCTCTGAACTAACTGACCTTTGCTATTTCTCACTTGCAACAAATCCTGGCTTCAGTCTCACCTCGGAAGCCCTTTCTCTTTTCCATTGGCCATTACTGTTTGACAAAAAAAGGGGACTCAGAGCCAAGATGGCAAAAGTCCCAGTGCTATCAGTGTGATACTGCTGATAACACAGGCTCCCAACTCAACACTCTATGGGCCTCATCCTTCACCCACCACCATCCGGGCGAGTGGCACCTGAGAGGACGACACGTCTTGCCCACAAGAGCTGCCAAATGCGGGGGCTGAGACACTGTGGCAAAGCTGTCAGGAGACCAGATGCGATAACAACAAAAGCAAAAAAAAGAGATCAGATGGTAGATGTTCCTCTGAGAGAAGGTCAGAAAGCAAATCCAATTTCTGTTTAGTAGAGTATTAAAAATAGTCAGAAGCTGGAAAAGCATGTCTCAGGAGTTTGTCAAACTATAACTGTTTACATTATATATATTTCAGATCAGTTTCCAAAACTCTGATTCCAGGGGCAACACAATATCATCCTGGTCAAAAACCTCAATTAAACCCCCAAGGGACTTCCCAGGTGGTCCAGTGGTTAAGACTCTGTGCCTCCAAGGCGGGGGGCCCTGGGTTTGTTTGATCCCTGGTTGGGGAACTAAGGTCCTGCCATGCCGTGTGGAAAAAGAAAACAAATTCCAACTCTGGGAATAAGAGTCAGAGCACAGATGACCACCAAATGCCTCTTGTGGTTTAAGAAACTAACCCCCCCGAGCCAGCCCCCTCCAACAGGTGCAGATACCATCCTCTCCCCCTGCCGTTTCAGAACTGTGTATTATTTTACCGGATGGAAGAGGCCATAAAGCCTAGTTAAAGGTCAACTTCCTAAAAGCTATTTCTGCTCCTTCCCCTGCACACAGCAGACCCAGGCACAAGTCAGCAGGAGGGATCAATTGTGAATGGACCTTCACTGGTGTCTCTAGCTCTCTCTCTGGGCTAAGCACAGGTTTGTAGGAATGCCTAGTGACTGCTGCGAAGGACTCTTCACCTTTGGGGAATTAAGAATGCCATCTGTGGGCTTCTTAACCTGCCCCAGGGTGCCTGCTGAGCGTAGCTCCCCTGAACTTGGTCAGGTCCCTATGACATTTGGAGGCTACAGGCTGTTTATGGAACACGGAGGGAACCTACGAGGAACACTCTCATGTTTCCAGAAAGGAGGCGTACAGTTTTTGGATTGCATTTCCTGAGGCTTTATTTTTAGTTTAAACTTATCACCAACTTCCAAATGCCAGAGGGCAACCCCTTACCCCTTGACCTTATAGGGCAGCATTTTCTTTATCCTAAACAGGAAATACTGAGTCCAAGAGGAGCAGGAGTCTGCCTCCTCCATTAGTCTTCTATCGATGCCAGTATGAAATCCCACGGCACTGTGCCTCAGGCAGCCCACGCACTCCTCAAAATTGGCTTGTTCTGATCTTGGGAACAGAAGCGCAATGGAGCACTTCCCAATCGCTGTCACCTGGTCCCAGGGGTCAAGTCAGCTCATAAACAGCCCCAGTACTAACATACTCCTCCCAGATCACTGGACAAGTGTGCTGACTTTATTTCAATGTCCCAGAACTCCTGGGAAGGGCAGGCTGGGAACATAATGTTGATGAAGTGGGGTACTACACGCCAGGACCCAGCCCTTCACTTGCAATAGTGGAAACCCTTCTCTGGGACCTATCCCGTTTATCATGGGTCTAAAATAAAAATGGGCCAGAATAACCTGCAGGGTGACTTACTGGTTCATCATTGAAATTATGAGCTGTTATAGAAACCCTGGTGCAGAAGTGTCAAGCCCCATGCCTTAGAGGGGATTCCAGGAAAACCCTTCCATTCTTTCCTTATCAAATGCTAACGGAGCACAGGTGTTGGGAAGAACCATGGCCGATGACAAAGCAGGTCGTCTTTGCTTAAGGAGANTTATAAAGTCTGACACTGTTTCCACTGTTTCCCCATCTAATTCCCATTAAGTGATGGGACTGGATGCCATTATCTTCGTTTTCTGAATGCTGAGCTTTAAGCCAACTTTTTCACTCTCAAAAAGGTATAAAAGTCCTTTCTAGACAATAGAGGTTGGGCCAGTCATTGGAAAGACTGGTTTCCCGCGTGTCTCCTCTTTAATTTCAGGCTGAATTTCCATCTGGAGTGTGGAGGCTCGCCATGTCTGTTTACTTGCCCTGACTTCTAAGATCTGTAAGAGAGAGAGCCCAAGGCGGGGCACTCTCTGATATTCGAACAGGCACCGGCGGCCTAACATAGATGGTGCAAGTTCCTTGTCTGGAACTTTATTGGCTTTCCATGTAAACCAAGTTATTCAGCATCTTTTCTCCACTTAATTTTCCTACTACACTCTTTCTTCCTAATCTAATCTTATACTTCTAATTAAATAAATAAATGTTTTTCCTCACCTACGCCATCCCCGCTTCAAATTACCCTGGATCCACTGGGGCTGGACCCCGACAGATTTGGTTTAACTTTTTGGAAATTGTTGTGACAATTTAGGTGATTTCTGTTTCTGGAAAAAATTTTTAAGCTTAGAGGGAGGTTGAGACCTATTTTTATTTTTAAGCATTAGTGTTTAAGCAATCATGAGGGAAAAAATACCACCTGGATATGTAAAATTTGTTAGCATTTTCTGAGATGGTTAAGCCAGATATAAAATAGTAAATAAGGAAATCAGTGAATAAATAAATCAATACTCCTACATTTGGGAGAAGGCACTAGCATAAATATATGCCTTAATATGATATGATATCTGTGTAAATTGATATATCAAAGAAAGCAAAAAAGAAGAAATTACTTCTTACATTAGAACAAGATCAAAAGAAATAGGATTAAATTGGAACATAAATGTGAAATTCTGGCTCTTTTAAAGGANAGCATAAATATATGCCTTAATATGATATGATATCTGTGTAAATTGATATATCAAAGAAAGCAAAAAAGAAGAAATTACTTCTTACATTAGAACAAGATCAAAAGAAATAGGATTAAATTGGAACATAAATGTGAAATTCTGGCTCTTTTAAAGGAAAAGAAAATTTAATCTCAGGAATGGTTGATATACCATACTTCATTCTACCTTGAATATCATGTAAAACATTATAACAAATGTCTGAACAGGTATTTGATAATAAATGCACAACTGGAATATTTTTGTCTCTAATACTAGTCTCTACGTAAAGAAATCAAAGTTTCTTGCAGGTTGGCTACTTCCATGTTTGAGGTAGGGAGAATAAGTATCATCCAGGAAAATCTTTATGTTTAAAAAGGAGTTTCTATCAAAGACATTTTAGAGATAGTTAGCAAAACTATTTAAAAGAAAAAAATATATGTGTATGTATATTAGGTTGCTAATTGTCAAAGTGTGTTATCATTAACACACAGACACAAGCACAAATAGTCAAAACAATAATTACAGTTATTTAAATGTAAATCTTCAAGGTATGTAAATGTCTAAAAGTCCATAGATGTTTTCAAGGAAGGTAGATGTAAAGCTTATACATTTATATAAGTGTATAACATTAATCATTTATGCCATTATAGTTCAAAATATTTATTTAATTCTTTAAGTTATAGTCAGTTCATTATTTTGACTCTCAGGAGTCTTNTAAATTTCCTCTTAGGAGACACACTATTTTCCTATGCCCCATAGAACTTGGATTGTTTTGTTTTCATTTTTCTCCAGGTATTATCTTCCCTCTAGTTTTTTCAGTGTTCTGTTGATAGTTTGAGTAGCATATTGTTTAGCCTCCACAAATTTATGATTTTTGAATTACTTTTCTTATAATCAATTTATAGTCTTATAGCATTACAGTTGGCAAAGTACTTGATCTGATTAAATCTTAAATTTGTTAAGGCTTGCTTTGCAGCCTAACATCTGATTTATCATGGAGGATGCTCTATGGCCACATTATAAAAATATGTATTCTGGTGCTTTTGCATGGAGTATTCTATATTCTATATATATCTACTAAATTCATCTGGTAATGTAACTTTTGATGTTCTTTTTTTTTTTTCTTTTCTTCTATTAACTGAATTTCTGTATTGTTGATCTGTCTATTGATGAAAGTAGATTGCTAAATTCCACTAATATTATTGCATTACTGTTAGCTTCTTCCTTTATGTCTATTAATATTTGTTTCATGTATTTTAGTGCTTCTTTGTTTGCTGCATATACATTTATATTAGTTCTATCATCTTCTTGAACTGATCCCTTAATTGTTGTATAATGCCCTTCTTTATCTCTTGTAACAGTATATATTTTTTTAAATGTGTATTTTCTTTGGGATAAGTATTGCTATTCCAGCTTTCTCTCAGTTTCAATCTGCATGAAATATCCTTTTTCATTCTTTTTCCCTCAGTTTGCCTATGTTTGTAGATCTGAAGTAAGTCTCTTATAGGCAGTGAATATATAGATGTTTTTGTGTCCATTGAGTCACTTTATATTTTTTGACTGGATCATTTGGTCCTATAAGTTAATTATTGACATTTATCTTTTTATTGTTATTTTGATAATTGTTTGGGGGTTGTTTTCCTAGCCATTTTTTGTTCTTCTTTTGTTTTCTTATCTTGTGATTTGATGAATCGTTTGGGTTATGTTTAGATTTCTTTTTCATTTTTGTGTGGGTATCTATTTTAGATTATTGGTATATAATATGTACCACATATATAGTTTTTTTTTTTTTTTAAGTTGCAGTTCTCTTACTTTATAACACATTTTAACAGTCTTGCATTTGTACTCTCCTCTACTCCTGATTATTGTTTTTGGTAACATATTTTACATTTAATTATTTTGTGTCTCCCTTAATTTCTCCCTTAATTTCTCACTCTGGATATCAATGATTTAGGTACTTTTGGCCTAATAGCTTTTTGTGAATGATTTTCTACATTTACTATATGTTTGCCTTTATCAGTATAGGATAAATGGTCTGGGGTGTCCCAAAACCTGTGTTGTTCTGCTAGTTGTAAGGGCCAGGGCCCAACTCATCCCAAGGCAGGATATGGCCTGCTAAATATCAGGCTGAGTCTGTTGTTTGCCCCTGTTGGGTGAGGCTCATCTAGAAACTATAGCAAGTTCCCTGGGAAGGGGGGCAGAACCTACGGCTCATGAGACTCTGAGACTGGTACCTGCCCAACAGTGCATGGAACTGAGTCCTGAGCCCTCTGGTAAGCAGAGGCAACTGTTGACTCTGGGGTCTTAAATCATCCTGCTTAATGATGCAGTGGGGCTGTATCCTTGCCCAGTTAAATTTTATGCTGAGACATTCTAGCACTGACACCTACAGGCTGTTGGGCGGGGCCAGATCTTGCTGTTAATAAGCTAGAGGGAGGATTACACAATGGCACTTGTTAGCTCCAGTGTTCACGTGGTAGAAGGCGCTGCCAGAAATAACATCCACCAATGTCTAATTCTCACAGTGAGCTGCAGTCGACTCCTGCCTTTCCAGATGACTCTTGAAGATCAAGAGGTGGGTCTGATATGGATTCTTCTCAGATTCCTCTTTCTGCTCTGGTTCCCAAAGTATGTGAGATTTTGTGTGCATCCTTTAAGTAAAATCTCTATTTCCCTGAACCCACTGGGACTCTCAAAAGTAAGCCTGTTTGCCTTCAAAGGCAAACACTCTGGCAGGTCATCTTTCGAATACAGGACCCCCAGCTGACCTCAACCTGAGGTTCAGATTTCTAACACCTTTTGGAGAAGCTCTGCAGTGTAGTTTTTCTCCTTTTTGTTAGTCACTTCCCTGGATATATCACTTCCCTGGTGGCTCAGAGATTAAAGTGTCTGCCTCCAATGTGGGAGACCCGGGTTTTATTCCTGGGTCAGGGAAGATCCCCTGGAGAAGGAAATGGCAACCCACTCCAGTATTCTTGCCTAGAGACTCCCATGGATNTGGGGGTAGGGAGAACAGTAGGGATGGGCTGGTGAAGACAACCTTCCCACTGATTCCCTACTTTTTCTTGCCTAGTCCACTGTGACTAAATAAACATGGCATGCCGAGCCTGTTTCCTACAAGCTGCCCCAGGGGCCACACCATCAAGGCTCACCTCGTGGGTTCCATGAGAGAAGTTCAAACGAGCCACATTCATTCCAGACTTAATCATCTCCTTCAATGTCTCCACTGCTCGTGAAGCTGGGCCTGGAAAAAAACAAAAAAAAAGTTTGAAAGTCATTAAGCGTTCATTATCCAAAAGAGGATTAACACTTCAAGTGTGCTTCAGTTTAAAGAACTTTTAACAACCAAGGTAAAATGTAGTCAGCCGTCTATGTTTTCCCTGAAGCGCAGTCAGATGTCCAACTACAGCGTTTTGGTTGAACAGAGCCAAGTCCACAAGATCTCTCCTAGGTCTCTGAGATGCTCAGAACCAGAGGAAAATGCCCTCTAAATTTTACCTTTAGAAGAACACATAAAGCATATGAATTCCTTCCTGCAAATTCCGATGAACTCAGTTTGAAGAAGGAAATGGCAACCCACTCCAGTATTCTTGTCTGACAAATCCCATGGACAGAGGAGCCTGGTGGGCTACAGTCCATGGGTCACAAAGAGCTGGACAGGCCTGAGCGACCAAGTCCATGACTTCATTTCCCCCGAGAGTCTCTCTGTCGCATTCTTGCTCAGAACCCAGGTTTGCTACATTTAGTCTTTTGGGGGGAGAAGAGCTCACTGTCTCAGGAAGCGCTTGTTTCAGAGGGAGTGAGCACCCACACTCACCAATGGTACAGATGATGCCGGTGTTTCGGGCCGTGATGGGCGGTGAGTCAATGTCCAGGCGGCACATGTGCTCCAGGAACGTGTCGGCCATGGCTGCGTGCAGCTGCTGAGTCTGAATGAAGGCCGTCCCGGCGTCGCTGTGGTGCTTCGACATGGCTTTTGATGGCTTGGGTCCAGAGGAACTGGAGAGAGTGTGATCTGTCTGAGTGGCTAATATATATCTTGGCACAGAAGCTACTTCCTGCTCACACATTAACTCAACAAGCATGCTCTGTGCACAAGCCACAGGCAGCCCCGCCACGCTCTGGCTACGTGGGTGCTCAAGTCGGGCCATGGGCTCACATTATCATGAGCAAGTAGGAAAGACCCCAAAGAATAAGTCAAAACCACATTCCCAATGAATGTACTTCCCAGGCACATGTTAGGCACACACCTCCCTCACACTGGGATAATGTCTATCTTGACAACTTCCCTACTAATCCTGTAAATGGCACCATTTATATGCACTGCATGTTTCCTCAAAAGGAAGTTTCCTCAAAAAGAGCCAATCTTCCAGGGATACAGACAACCCACCCCTAGCTTAGTACTGTGGTCAATCTAGATCTTTTTGTGAAAAGCTGTCTCAAAGCTATAAACATCTGCTATGGGGTGTGGCACCCATACTCTCTCTTAACAGTCCACACCCAAACCCAAAGTGACCTTCCTGGTCGTGGAGACGACCACTATTCAGGTAAGCCTCCTAATCCTGGAGTCCTAGGTTTCACTAACCCACAGGGACACATTAAGTCCATTCCTCGATTCACCCTAGGCTGGACAGTATGCCCCCGCCCACTGAGAGGCAAAAAACCCCCAATCCCTGGACAGGTAAGTCCAACCAGAACCAAGAATGCAAAACATTTTTTTCCCCAGGAATCTGTACTTAAAAACTACATCTGGTACCTTCAGTCAGAAGGACTTAGGCACATTCAAAGCAACTTGAGTCAAACCAAGGATAGCCACAGCGGTCCCAGCCTGGCTCTAACATGACTGCACTAGGAAGAAGTGAACACTGCTTGTCAAATTCTTTCCAGGCTGATCTTCTGACCCGCCACCCACTCCCTTTCTAAGTCTGGAAAGCACACCACTCACAGTAACAAAGACCATCTGTTCCAGGTAATTAGTCAGCTCAGGTCATAAGCCTGACCCAGGGCACAATGGCTCAGACCTTTGTCTTTCTTCATTGCTGACTTTACAACTAAACTCAGTCAGTTAGTCAGCTGATTATAGACGAGACTTGAGAAGCTTCCAGGCAGTGTCTGAAGACTCATCAGGTAAGCACGTGAGCCAGAAGCTTGCAGTCCTCATCAGAATGCCATTCCTTTTCGCAGGTTTTCAGGCCCAGAGCTGCTCCTTCTCAAATCCTTGTGCCTAAGTGCTGTAGCCGAGGCACAAGAACAAGCCTTTCTTTTGCCCTGTCCTACCTCCAAAATCTCAGGGCTCCAAACCAAGGCACCCCATACATGTAACCCTTTCTTTCTCCTCCTCCATCCTTGACTGTGTGGCCTCTCTGGGTGGCTGGAGCACAGCATGCATCCAAACCCATCTGACACTTTCAAATAGTCTGAAGCTCTGTGACCAGTTATACGTGAAGCTCCTACAGGTTGTTGAAAACTGATAGCTATAGATCCCCAACTACACCTTTAAAAACAAGAAACTAAGACACCAGCCAACTACTCCAGATGGCATATACACTGTTCCTTTTGATGTATATCTCCTAACTCCCCACAACATAACCAGATACCAAGATGAAAACAACACTCTCTCCTCCATGACCCAGTGGTTTTGTATCTCTTAGCACCAAGACCTTGGAGGTATTCCGTGTTTGCTGAATGTTTCAGAGCACCTATTAATGCCTCTGTGTCAAATCAAAGTTATAGCTGTGCCCCCTCCCCCACCAAATCTGAGAACTTCTGAATCACTGACAGGACGGCCTGGGCAGCCAAGGTCCCTTTCCATGCACTCAGGGTGGAAGCCGGGCTTACGCAGTAGCACCCACTATTACTGTGGTGTGTAGGTACCTCTGGCTGTAAAGGGAACACCACTGAAGAGATGGTTCCCTTGGTGGCACACCAAGGCCACTGGAACACACAGGTCTCACTGTGGCCTCCAGGCAAATGGAGTCATCCAGTGTGACCTCAATGAGTGGGTTAAAGTAACTCTTCTTAAAAATCATCACTTGGGGACCTCCCTGGCAGTCCAGTGGTTAAGACTCCACACTTCCATTGCAAGGACTATGAGTCTGATCCTCAGCTGGGAAAATAAGACCCCACTGCTGCATAGTGTGGCCCCCCAAAAAGGCATTAGTTGGATCGGCTCTAGACCTGAGACATCAGGGTCTCCTTGCAAAGACCCCCGGCTGGGGCCACTGATTATTGTGTCATACCTTGTGTTCTCTGGGCTTGGGCTTCCGGTGACATAATGCTCTTTTTTTGACTCAGGGCGGCTCCTTGGCCCCACTTGCAAAGACTGCTCGGAGCTGAGAAAGGTTTGCCCTGCAGAGCTGTACAAGGATTAAGGTGAAAGCTGAGTGCAACTAAAGCTCTTTGGGGTAATGGAGAAATCACCTTAATAACCAGGCATCCAAGCAGTGGTAGTTCCTAGAGATTCGGCTATGTTATAAATTAATACGCAGAAGTCACCCAAGAAAATTCTCAGATAAAAGAGCTGTCAGTGGCTCCTTTGCAATGCTCTATCCCCTCCCCATAACGTCTCTTTAAACCTTGGTTTACTAACATTTCACTATTGTCCCCCACTTTTCTTTGGGAGGGGAGGCACTAAATTAAACATACATAACTGGACCAGAAGGATACCCACCAAAATATTATAAGCATATTATCTGGGTGGTAGGATTACAGCACATTTCTTTCTTCTCTTTACTAAAAAGTTTACTGATACTACTTTCATAAGAAAAATTCTAAATGTACCTCTTTCAAAAATGACACATTTACAAGCGTCCTGGTAAAAATGTTGGAATTAAAACAAAAGTGAAGGTCCTCGTGCCACTATTCAACTGCCACTCTATGTACTTCAGGCATATTCTAAACATGGTGGAGGTGGAATAACGCATCTTGGGGCCTAGATCACAAACTCACAGCAGGATAGTTTCACTGACTAAGATGATCAACCTTAGGAATTCTCTGGTGGTTCAGTGGTTAGGACTCAGCCCAGGTTCAATCCCTGGTCGGCGAACTAAGATCCCGCAAGCCACATGGCACAGTGAGGAAAAAAGAAAGCCGAGTGACTCTAATATAGTAGTTACCAAAGGATGGTCCGTGAGAGCAGAACTTTCAAAGACATTATTTGCCTTCTTTAATGTACTGGTATTTGTACTGATGGTGCAGAAGCAATGGGCAGGTAAAACCTTGATTCGTCCAGAACCTCCAAGTTGGGGGGAGGAAAGCTAATATGGTCCATAAGACAACTCTGTGCCCCAAATCTGAGTTACATGCCCAAATCCAACAAACTCCTCTTCCTGTTTAGCCTGCCCTCAAGCATCAGAGCAAAATCTTTGTGACAAGGATATTCTAGTACAGAAGGGCTGCCCCAAGAACAGGAGATGCTATCAGCAGATACAATTAATATACTGGGCTCAACCACTAACCCTATTTCATCATCTCAGATTAAACCTGAGGTCTACAAGCTCTTGATATTTTGCTCACCCAGGCTACTAAGTACAAAAATAACAAGTGAAATTTTACTTGCCATTTGAGTGTGTGTATCTACCAGCAATCCAAAAAAGCTGGCTTGTCAGCAAGTCTGTCCAGATTCCTGAGATCTCACCATGTCCTTAAAGTCCACTACCAAATGAGAGACCCTGTCACCTGCCCAGGTCCCCAGCTGGGTTTCCATTCCTTCAAGCGTTGCCCCGAAGCCTCCCATGAGCCTCTTCTCCGGAGCACAAGCTGCCCATTCCCACCTAAAATACCCCCTAGACTCTCCCCCAGCCTCTGGGCAGCAGCCTCAGCCCTGGTTTCTCAGGGCCAGCTTCTGGGAAGAGCTCCCCCGTCCTCAGGCTGGCCGTCTGGACAGTGCCTGCCAGCACACATCGCCCAGTTCATGCCAGTCTGACTCATTCCTACATCCTCCTCCTCAGGGGGCACAGACATGCAAAGCCAACCTCCAGCCAGCAGTGGAAGCTGGGAGTCTCCACTGATGGCAGCGAATGCCGTGCCTGGGTACGGGAACCTGAATCTTGAGCCCGAGCCCCTGCTGGAGCATCCTCCTCAGAGACATTTCTCTTCTGTGAGAAACAAGACACCATCAGAGGCCTGAGAGCAGTTGAAAGGACGGAGCAGGCACAAGTGACGGCTCAGCTCCACGGGCCCCGACTCCTACCTCTCCTTTACCAAGTGGCTCCTAGTCTTCTGGAGTCACAGTTCTGTTCATGCCAGACACAAGTCTTGGATCACTCTTTAGAAACCAGGTGGTAGAAACCATAAAAGAAAAAATACCCAACACGTCACTGAGAGCCAGTACTGCTGGCAGCGAGTGCTGGAAGGATTCACGCTTCACTCCACCAATTTGAGCTTTCACAAAAGCCCACATCATTCTGCCCTAGTAAGCCAGCTTGGCCTATGAGCCCACATCTGCATAAGCCAATTTTTAACTAATGTGTGCTCTGATGCCAATCTTACTACACAGGCTGACTCAATGATGATGGCACCTGCTGCCCATGACTGTGACATCAATTTGCTATCTACATCTCCAAGTCTCCAAGCTAGCATGGAGGTCTGATTCCCAAATCTTTGGCACACCAACAACCATTAGAAAGTTTTTATCAGAGTATGTTGGACAGGGACTTTCCTGCTGGCCCAGTAAGACTCCAAGCTCCCAGGTTTGATCCTTGGTCAGGGAACTAGATCCCACAAGCTGCAACTAAGACCTGACCCAGTGATATAAATAGATATTTAAACAATGGTGGACAAGGCATTCAGGTTAGTCTGCTCTCTAGGAGCTCTCAGAAAAATATAATTCCCAAGACTGGCCCTTATCTGACAAAGGCAGAGACAAGATCAAAATGGGTGCCAGGCCAGCCACAAAACCTAATAAGGTCTGGAGTGAATATTCAGCTGTTCATCCTATTTGTTGTTGTCGGTCAGCCGCATCTTACTCTTTTGCCCAATGGACTGTAGCCCACCAGGCTCCTCTGTCCATTCAATTCTCCAGGCAAGAATACCACAGTCGGTTGCAACTTCCTACCTCCAGGAAGTCGGGATTGTCTCTTGCACTGGTAGATGGGTCCCTTACACTGAGCCACCTGAGAAGCCCTTCATCCTCCTACACAGTTAAGAGTAATGATAACAGTATATTTGCATATGGAGTGGGGCCAGGACAAGCAGTTCTTAGCTAAAAGATGGGAATATTAAGTCCATTCTCTCCTCAACAGGTCCCACAACAGAAAGCAAAGTCTGGTGTATCCATGTTACACAAAACAAAATGAGCCCACTGTAGGTTTAAGTAAAATTCCCTTGCTCTTTTATTCAGGGTTAGAAGTGACTTAAATATTATACACAGGAGCCCAAGGTCCTATTTCAAATCTGAGTGTGCAATAGGGCACAAAAGCTGATGCTAAACGAGCCCACCCCTATAAGGACCACTCAACTGCAGGGCAGGAAATTCTGAGTCAGAGAAACTACTACCATTTCAAATGCTGAGGATTTCCTGGTTTGATCACAGATGCCCAGAGAAGAGACCTGGTTTCAGTCTGGAGGAGGAAGTGGAGACGAAGCTTTTGCTGAGTTGTGCTCCTTACTAGACTTAAAATTATGAGGCAGTGCTTCAGGGCATGATACTTACACTCTGGAAGCACCAAGGGACCTGGGACCCTGATTCAGGATCCTTCCAAGTCAGGTACAACACCAGGGGGAGGGATAGCCTCAGAAAAGGGAGGCCTTGGCTCAGCACTTCAAGGAGGAGCGGCCCTCCATCAATCACAGCCGCAGGGAGAAGAGGAGGGGATGGGAGGAGGAAGGGCATGCCAGATCTCCCAGAGCACTGACCTACTTAGTATGCCTGGTCTCCCTACAGTGACCACCATAGGTTTGCTTTTGTTTTGAACTGAAGAAAGAAACATTAACATCTATATTTCTGCCACCAAGAACTGACCATTAATATTATCCAAGGAATCCCCTGGCAGTCCAATGGTTAGGATTCCATACTTTCATTGCCAAAGGCTGGGTTCAAACCTGATTGAGGAACTAAGATGCTGTAAGATATGGCCAAAAAAATTGTTCTTAACTCAGATTTTTAGACTTAAAAATATATATATATATACAATTTTACCCAATTCATCCTCTATCCCCAGGTGGCTCCTCCAACCCTTTCTCACTGCATCCTAATATCCAACAAAGGTCATGAATTTTCTATCCTTATACTTATAGTTCATCTAAGGGTGTCTTATCTCTACTCAACACTATGATACTGCTGCTTCTATAATACGCTAAGTAATACACAGAAAGACATTATCAAACAACTTGCTTTCGCAGCATATTTAAGATCTATCCACTTGGCACACAGCTCTAGTTAATTCATATGAACTGCTATACTAGCCCAGTGTGTGACTAGACCATTTATTTATGTATCCCCTTACTGGCTGATCATTTTCCCACTAAACCCAATTTTTCCTCATTAATCAATACTATAATATTTCTCCCAGTACATGTCTCTGTGCAGGTGTGGCTTCTATATCCAGAGGTGTATTCCTGGGCCACACGGTATGCTTGCTGTTTTACAAAATAGTGCTTAATTGCTCTCCAAAGTGGTTATATTAATTTACAACCAACTAGTAAAGTGAGTTCTTGCCTTCCCACACCTTTGCCAACACCTGCCATTGTCAGACTCTTACAGAGTTTGCCCATCTGATGGGTGATGTGTTAATCTGCTCTCTAACAAAATAACAAAAGAGGGATATCAGATGTCAGGATAGTTTTCTTTTGAGTCTTTACTTTCCTGCCTCTTAACTAGACGAAAACTTCAGTGCTCCTCCAAAATGTTGTATGGCTTGGTCTCATATGCCATGACGGCACTCATCACCTGAGAAAGAGGTGATGTGATACTAGTCACTTACAGTTAAATATTATCTGTTGGGTGATTAAATGTTTGGAAGGGCTGGGGCTCCTTTCAGATAATTTTTATAAGAAAAAAAAAAATTTTTTTTTAACTGCCATCAGCCGAGCTGGTCCATACTCTGAAATGCCAGAAGCAGCAACCCGGTCATTGCTAGTCTTGGCATCTTCCCGACTAAAGCCCTTGTCTGACTTCCAAACACAGCTTGCTGGCGTCAGGAAAGAGAGGCTTATCGGTCCCCAGGAGTTTTGCCTATAGGGAGAAGTGGGGGAGGGGACTCAGAGGCCACCAGAAGTACCGCAGCCTGGCTCTCCCTCCTACGTGCGGACCGGCACAAACCAATGTAGGAAAAACGGCTGCAGGGGTGGGGTTGTGCCACTTGGTGGCCCTGCCCGCCTCCCCTCCTAAGCTGAGCAGTCATAGGAGAAGGTCCAAAGGTTCAGCGGAGTCTGCACACACTGCCACTCACCACCCATCCTGGCTCACCTCCCCCAAAACAGCTTCTTTAACAAAGCCCCAGATAATCAGCCTATTCATTCATCTAGTCCTTGGCTAGTTTGTGGTTAGAGAGAGAGAGAGAGGGAAAAAAGCAAGTTTTTAGAAAGTATGGTAGAATTAAGAATGGTCTTCATTGGGAATTCCCCTGTGGTCCAATAGTTAACACACTGCGCTTTCAATGCAGAGGGCCCACGTTCAACCCCTGGTGGGGAAACTAAGGTCCCACAAGCTGTGACACAAAGCAACGTCCCCCTCCAAAGAGTGGTCTTCATTTAGTTCTATTTCTAACTGTACCAGAACTGAAGCTTAAAGTGATGATTCAAGGTCCCATAGGACTGGTCATGAAATAAAATCCCTTACATATCTCACAAGACCCTCACTCAACAGTGTTGCAAGACAACTCTGCTCCCATGGATGCCTCATTCCTGTGGTGCACCAGTTAACTTGGATTTGACTGTGGATATTCCAAATGATTCAGAAATAAAGTTAATGTCAAATGAGTCATTTTCCCCCACCTTCAGTGTTAGCTCTTAGCCAAAATAACACACCCTTACTTGCCTTTATAAAACCTGAAGACAAAAACCCCTGTAGACTTGTATTACAAGTCTGTAATGTAAGAATTGCATGTTTTTCTACCTTCCGGCTCTCAAACATTTCCCCATTTCTTTCACTGCCTCAACATTAAGAAATAAGCAGTTTTAAGAAATAAAATGGCACTTCCTGTGACCCCACATTAATGGCACAACACTCAGGGCACAGAAGCACCTCCCCTTAGGTGTTAGCTGTTTGGAGTAACAGCTACCAAACGTGCCAAGTCACTGGCACTGTAATTCCTAAAGACCCAATAATGCTTTTGGTTAAACTGTGAATTCAACGCTGAAATTATTTACTTCTTAATGCAGTGCTTAAAATGAGAGCAGCTCTCCTATATATAAGACTAATGTCCCCACATTTTGGCTCCAGTCTAGAAATGCAGAAATGAGTTCAAGGACGTAATATTTAAGTCATCGTTATTCATCTTCCCTACAATGCTTATTCCCAAAAGGGTTACCATATCCATCGCACAAGGCTCAGGACAGGTGTGCAGACTATCACTGGGGCCTGAGGCTCTGCCACGTGGCAATTAAGCACTGTCCAGAGAGCCTGGAGGCCTCCACTATCTGTCACCTAGCTGAGGCACTTTTAATTGGGAGGAATGCATACTTCATTATTTGACTCACTGAAAGGGGAGAGGGGATTTTAAACCCTGCAAAGACCACAGTGCAGTTTCCCCACTCACCCAACGAAGACAGTTCTCTTAAAAGCGGAAAAATTCAAAGGTTGAGTCATCTTCCCTACATCCTCCCCCACCCCACCCCCAAAACAGATCTGGTGATGTGTTAAGTACTCCTCCCCTCAGAACAGCTCCCCCTGCATTCCCCACAGCATCTTCAGGCAACCTGAGGGTCAATTATTTGCTAACAATGCTGTAGAGTCCCGACCTAGGGCCTCCTCTATACCCCAGGGAGTGGCCACACCCTTCATACAGCAAACAAGGAGCTACTGTCCTCTGCCTCTTACCTTAATCTCACACCAGCTGGCTGAGCAAATCCCAGAAAGCTACCTGGAGTAGGTGCCAATAGAATCTGAAGGTTTTAGCTTTAGGTTTGCAAGTTTGTTTCTAATCTTATAGCCAAAAGCTGTAATACCAAAGGCTGAAAGCCATCTCCCTTCTTGCCTTCCTTTGGCTAGAGGACCACAGAGCCCCTGTTGCAAGTGGAGAGCAGCAAAGTAACATTGTTAGTTACTTTGCCAACACTGTAGCAGGATCCCTGAGCGACTGGTTTCTAGGAGATCTCTGGTGTTTACATAGAGCCTGATTCTCAAAGATGAACTAGGACTGTGTTTCGGGATGGCAGCAAGAAGAGTTCAATTATAGATGAAGTCACTGCACTCAGTGACCAAAAGGAGGCATCTCACCAAATTAGACACTGCACCCAGTACTCAACATGTATCTATCTAAGTGTGTATATAGCGACCCACCCTTTCAACAACCAAGATGAAAAAAGTTACAATTTTCACATAGGAAACAGGTCCTGAGGCCAATTCCCTCTATAATTCGTATCAGTATGTAATGAGTTAAACCTGGTTCTGAAAGCCTGTTTTCAACTTCCCACTGCCTCTGTCCGTCATGTCTGGACTTCGGTTATCATGCTCATTTGTACGGGGGAGGATCAGTGTCCTGGGTTTGAAGAACACAGATAAGAAGCCAAGAGATGCCAACCCATTACTGGGTCTTCAAATAATCTTCAGACTGGAAGGTGCTTTTCCGCTTCATCAAACCCTGTGTGATGCCACCTGGTGAGGCCTCCTAGCAAACCCCGACAGGAAGTGCGTACCTTCCACGTGTGGAAGCACGTGTGTACCTTCTTCAAGGCACTTATCAGAGGTAACTTTTACATTCGTTTCCTAATTGGATTGAGTTCCGAAGGCTAGGACGATTTTAGTCAGTCTGGTCTGGTCTCCACAACCCTCCCACAAACAACTCTTTATATGAGTTTTTATTGAATGAGCGCGTGTACGTGGCACCAAGCTCTTGATAAATTTCTACTCTCCTCAACCCGCGGCCTCCGCGCTCTACAATTGGGCGCATGTTAAGCAACGAGGCAGGGAGCCAGGTGAGTGCCTCGAACTCGAGGAGGCCTCTGAACAGCATCCAGAAGCTTGTCGGGCCGGAGATGATACTTGGTCGGTAACGGGCCCGAAGGTCAGTATTTCCTGATGCGGCGCGGCATCAGGGCGGGTCCGGCGCCGCTACGTGCAGCCGCGCCTCGGCGGGATGGAGCCCGGGACACCGCCGCCCCCCTACGCCCCCCGGAGCAAGCGGAGCAGTGCGGCCGCACCGTCGTATTCTGGGCGGCACAAAACAGGAACGCGCCACTGGGCAGCCACCCGTTCTTCCTCTGCAGCGGGTTAGACCAAGGGTTATGTAACCCTCTAACTGCGCCTCCGGCCGCCACTGCATCCATCTCCGGGCCGCCTGGGAGCCGGCCTGCCCATCCGCAGACCAATGCACTTCGGGAGCTGACCCCGGAACTCCAGCCCGGGGCGGGGGAACTCTGATGTCTGAGATGGGGGGCCGGAGATGGGAGGCCAAGGGGCGGGGACGAGAGAGCAGGCAGACGTGACCAGAACAGAGGGGGAGGGGCTGGGAGACTGGTGGCGCGAAGGAAGGTGCGCAGCAGAGGGATGCGCTGGAGCGGACGTGACCAGAGCTGCGGGGGAGGGGCGGGCGCCGGGGCGTGAATGAGGGTAGGTACAAAAAGGGGCCAGCAGCTGAATGGAGGAGGAACAGGGGAGCGGAGCTTGGGGAGTTTCAAGAAGTTACAAGGAAAGCATCAGAATGAGGGGGACACGGACAGGTTGAAAACAAGAAGCGAGTATTAAAGATGATGGGAAAGGGACGCGCATAGGAGCAGAGTGGAAACGGGGGAGACTGACGCTTGAAAGGAAACTATCAAATTAGGAGAATAAAAAGAGGAAGACGAGAGCGAGACCAGATAGAAGAGGGAGGAACAGGTGAGAATGGGACCAGAATGGGGATGGGAGGTCAGGGACTGGGGCAGGAATGGGGCTGGCTGACCCATCTGCCTTCGGAAGAAGCGGGAGCTAGGGGCTTTGAAGGAGACCCTAGGCACAAGCAGCCTTTCTCCTCTTTTCTGTTCCCAACCGGGTGAGCCCAAGATGCCCCGGATCCTGCGCCATCCTGGGTGCGTAGGCGGCCAGCATTCCGCACTGCCCCGGGAGAGGGAGCCCCGGTGGGGACGGATGGCCCAGTCTCTCCCCACGCTCACCTGCGACGTGGTCCGGCTCGGGATGCGCTGCTACTGCACACGACTCCGGAGGCTCGCGACGCGTCGCTCCAATGCGGAGATCCGCTGCCTTAGCCTCAAGGTTATCCCGACTGTGGGCCGCCGCAATCCCTCCGCCGCCCCGCCTCCCATCCAATCCTGGCTCCGGGCTCTCGGGGCCCCGCCCCTCCGCGTCCTCGCCGGGCAGTCACCTTCAGTAGGAAGTGCGGCGGAGGCGGAACGGGGGAATCAGGTTGCCCTTTGAGGGAGGACTACATTCCGTGGCGGAAGGACACGAAAAATAAAACTCGCAGCATTGATAATCCTCAGGGCCCAATGGGGAAGCGGCGAGACGGGAGGACCCGCCCTCGGAACTCTGGAGACCTCCCTCCCAGACCCCCCGGCGCCCAGGCCACCTGTTGCGGCCAACGTGAAATCCTGGACCAGGTCTTCTCTTGACCCTTGGCCCAGGCCACCCCAGCTGAGTCGCCCTGGCCTACCCAGACAGTCCCCAGATTTATGGGTCCTTTGGGCAGCAATCCCCTGGCCCGGGTGCCCGCCCCAGCGCACGCCCCGAAGACTGAACCGAACTGTCAGAGGTGGGGTGGAGGATGTAGACTCGGGATGGTTGGAGGTCCCGGCCGCCTTAGGAGAGGCTCGGACACTGGAACGGGGGTAGAACAAGGGAGGGCGGGGAGAACGCGGGAGGGCGGAGTGTGCTAGGAGCGGGAGCGCGAGGCCCTTTTGTTCTTAGGGTTTAGAACAAAGGACAAGTAGAGGCCATGTGAAGACTGTAGTAGGGACTGGAGTCCTGCGGAGCGAGTGCCTGAGAGTAGAAAGTGAATAGAAGGTATTAATATTAGTGCAGAACTGACCATATCAGGAAATGTCATAACGTTAGATCTCATAATCTCTGCCGAAGTAAGAATTTCTGTTTTCATCCTTGTGTATTTGAATCAGTATTGTTGGAGCTTTTCTTGTATTTTTCCTTAAGGCATTTTCTGATTTCCTAGTGATCACAGCAGTTATCTAGGAAGCAACTGTTAAGTCCTGCCTTCTTTCAGCCAAATTTTGAGACCAGATACAATGTTAAAAATCGTGAATACTATTAGGTTCTTTCCTTTTCCTGGAAAAAAAGAGACCAATGGGTGTGACCCGCTCAGGCAGACACCCTGCCTGCAGCTGAATCACAGGCCTTCATTATGCTTTCCTGTTAGCTCAGATAAGCTGACAAAAAGTAACAACATCAATGTGTTTAAGATAAAATATTTTAATTTCTTCTATAAGCTGTTTCTGGTTCCCTCAGTTGCAGAGAGGGAGTGAATGCCTCGTTACTGAGGTGGTAAGAGCCCATGAAGTTGCTGAGAGGGAAAAAAAATCATGCTTTACCAGAGGGAATCAGATTCTTCTCTATCCAGAGAAAGAGGGTGGCTTAAGTGGCCATATTGGCCCATCAGCTAAAGATGAACAAAGTACAGGGTTGAACAACACTAGAGAGGCAACGCGTTCTGGTGCTGGACTATGTTGCATTTTAAAGATCTATATCTATATTGCTGTGATTGAAAAGCACATGTATTAAACTGGGGAGCTGATGGCAAACTACTGCACTTCAGTTACAGATTCTGGTCTTCCAACAGTTACAAAAATGCTGTCCATTAATAACCAACAAGGACCTACTGTATAGTACATGGAACTCTGCCCAATATTATGTGGCAGCCTGGATGGGAGGGGAGTTTGGGAGGGAATGAATAGATGTATATGTATGGCTGAGTCCCTTTGCTGTTCACCTGAAACTATCACAGCATTGTTAACTGGCTCTACCCCAATACAAAATTAAAACTCTAATAGTTAAAAAACATATATATTAATGAAACTTTCACAGACGCTAATAGGTTATATTTTTGCTCATATTAGATGCATAGTGAAAATCTGTCAGAGTTTAAGGTGATTGTCATTACTGTGCTGAAAAGCAGCTTAGTATAGAATCAAGCATGGGTTCCATCACATTTAGTTCCAATTCCATTCACTAGCCCTAATCATATCCTGTAATTTAGTGTGAGTCCAGTTCCTTAAAAGCAAACTGCAGACAATTCTAGCTCCATCTGGTGGGATTTGATGGTTGATGTATGTGAATGAGTATAGCACAGGGCTCAACAGCCATCCTCTCTGAGAACTCACTACTTCTGGAGGTTTTTTCTTGTGACTAGTGCCAGAACATCTGTCTCAATTCAAATAACTGCGTTTGCCCTTCTCCAAGCCATCCTCCTGAAATGAACCTTTATTCCTCTGACCCAGCAACAAGTAACCCCAGAGCTACAAGAAACTGGGGAGGCTGAGGGGGATACAGACCCCCTTAAGTTAGGCTCTGCTTCCAGCCATTCCACTGTGCCCACAGGCTGGCAGGACAGGAGGAGGGGCTGCTAGGTTCACTGGACTGAGGTGTGAGTGAGGGTGTTGACTGCTGTGTTTGTTACCTGTTTGGATTTTCGGCCACAGAATCACAGAATCTGGAATTTAACTCTTGATGGTCATTTGGACTCCCTTGCAAGGTAGGTGTGTCAGCAAACAATCCCCGAACAAAACTCTGGAGCCTAAAGACAAGTTTTGGCCCTGGTGAAGAGGGTAAGGTTCCAGGTTTTACCATTAAAGACCTCTTGGCCTCTGCCTGAAACAGCAATGTTACTTCTCTCAGGCCAACACAGGTTTCCAGGGCAGCCCACTGGCCTGGATGTCACATTTAGAAGTGCTTACCACTTTGGACTTCATATACCCTTTCCAGAGCCAGATTAAGTAGATTTTTAAATTTCTTCAGTGCGTTCCTTCCAATTCCCAAGATCTCTTCAGACCCACCAGGGTGGCAGAAAACCTTAATTTCTGAGTTTCCCCCAGACAAATCCTGGAAGGAAGACAAGGTTGACCTTTTGGAGTTAAGGGATAAAGAGAGAACAGGTTGTCTATTGGAGAAAGGAAAAGATTCATGGAGGAGGAGACTTTGAGGGCTGGTTACCATAGAGATGGGCACTGGGAAGGCCATTCCAGGGGAAAGGAACAGTAAACAGCTGTTTTCTGAATGCAACTGTGTATCTAAGTTTACCCCTCCTGAGGAAATGCCTTATCAGCACTAAGAAAAGGGAGATTCCTAAGGAGTCCTTGTTCATTTCAGGTCATTCCACTGCCTCACCAACAGGACCTCCAGCAGGTTTTCTCTAGCCCAGAACTGTTACTAATCACAGGACAAAGCTTCCTTAAGGTGGGTTAGTCCTATCCACCAAGCCATGGAGGCCTGGGCTCTCTCTTTTTTCCCTACAAGTGTAGCCAGAGCTCAAGCTCCTTATGATCCAAGTGGAGTGGTAAGCAGACACCAGTCCCCCAAAGTAATCAAGATTAGAAGACCAAGAAAGGCAACTGGGAATTCTATGAAGAGTCTGCCCTTCCACTGCAGGCAGCAGGGGTTCAACTCCTGAATGGGGAACTACAGATCCTGCATGCTCCATCTTGTGGCCAAAAAATAACATAGAATAGAGAAGGTTTGCAAACAATAGATCACATGCCCCCTCCCAAGGAAGTCCTCCTGCTGCAGTGCCATTATAATCCACATTTTCCTTCGCATGGTATTTTAGTCTCCACCTCCACGCTTGCTGGCTACCAGCTAACCAGACCCACTTATCCTTGGAAGGATAGCTAGGACAAAGACGACATTGGTCTCTCTCCTAGATAAAATACTTTTTGTAGGCAGTGCTTTAACTTAAAGGGTGACTCTGAAATAGTTGTGGAAAATTATATATTCTGAGAGACTGCTGCCCCTTCAAATGAATTGCTTTATTTTTCCCCCACCCCACTTCTGGAGAAGGGCTCTGAAGGAATTACATGACCCCTGAAGCTTCCTTCCCACCACTCCCAAACTGATCCCAGAAGCTGAGATATCACCACCCAAACCTCCATCTCAGAATCCTTTCTGTGAGATGCTGGTAAGTAACCCAGTTATGACTCAGCACCAGACTCTTCCCTTCCTCTCCCCACTGGCCAGAATAAAAGGCAGGATCCAGAAGGCTCCTCCCCTCTGATGGCCACATTCTCACCACAAACTGAGTCATGGCCACACCCTGCCTAGAAAATGGAAAATTACTGCGAGAGGGAAGAGGAAGGTTAAACTCTAGGCTTCTAAGTTTCCAATCCAGAAATCACAGCCATCTGCTCTCCACCTGGAACTAATTGAGGAAAATAGTTGTTTACACAGCCCTAGCCCTAACACAGCATGTCCAAGTCTAACCGAATAAGGCTGCTTGAGGCCAGGACTACATGGAAGGTAGGAAGCAACCATCAACCTCTGTGTATAGTGTCTGTACTGGCTTTGTTGAAAGAGGATCTCCTGCTCAGACCTGGTTTTCACAGGCTCTGCCACCCCAACTCCAAGGCGGCCGGGCCTGGGTGGGAGAAAGGGGAAATCCTGCAACTCCCACTCCAGGCTGGAGGAGGATTCCCCTCTAGAAACGCAGGGCCCCATGCAATTTCCCCTGCAATAAAAGCATTCTTGTTAAAGGAATGCTGCGGGTTTTTATTAGGCTTGTTTTACAGTGTACATGTTTTGAATTTTTTCAGATAAGGTTATATGGCTTTCAAACTTCTCAGATTCAAAAAGTCCTGTTGCTAGTATGTAGAACACTATAAAATGATATATTTAATTAGTTTTATTGGCATTAAGAGACTATTATGCATATGCTATTAAAGAGATTCCCATGAGGCCAGCTCAGGTTTTTTGAGTTCTTCTGATAACACACACTGTCTATTACTTATCATTCCATCATTTGCTAGTACTTGTTTTATCAGATGCCACTGATAACAACTCTAAAAAAAGGTTACAAATGAGAAAAAAAACCTATCAACAATTTCTGAAAATTGAGCAAAAATGCAGTCTAGCCAAGCACCTAGATTCAATTCTTGGGACACTAGTGGGAGCAGTTTGAGAATCCCTGCAGAAGTAAAAAAGAGTTAAGAGCTCAGGTCCTGGAGTTGAGCAACTCTGGTTAAAAACCCAGCATGGCCACTAACCAGTTGGGAGATGTTACCACGTTATTTAAGATCCCTAAAAAAAAACCCTATCTTCCATCTTTGTTGTCAAGTTTAAATAAAAAAATAATGTAAAGTTTGAAAGGCTACATAGCATAGAAACAGAACAGCAGTTCTGGAGTCAGGCTGCCTGTCACTAGCTGTGGAATATGGACATATTATATTGCTTATCCTTTGTGTCTGCTTCCTCATGTACAAAATGGGAATAATGGCATCTACTTCATAGGCTTGTTTACAGAATTGGTTTAGTCTGAATGTGTACAACGCTTACAACAATACCAAGAACATAGTAAGCCAAGGTATTAACAAAGTATTAAAGTGCTTAGCATAATGCCCAGCACCTACCTAATAAGAACTGAAAAATGTTAACTATCTCTGATACTATACAGATGAGCTGCAAGGGTCCTTCAAGGAGGATGGAATTTCAGTTAGGATGGACTGCCTAAATGGGGGATTTCCAGGTGCTCAGGGGTAAAGACTCCACCTGCTAACGCACAAGATGTGGGTTTGATTTCTGGGTCAGGAAGATCCCCTGGAGTAGGAAATGGCAACCTACTCCAGTATTCTTGCCTGAAAAATACCATGGACAGAGAAGCCTGAAGGGCTACAGTCCATGGAGTCACAAGGAGTCGGACACAACCAATGACTAAGCATACACACACATAATGAAAGACAACAGGTAGTCTAGTACAGGCTGTATAAATCAAGAAGCTATAACAAATTTTTTAAAAGCCTATACTTGAAAGTCAGGCTTGTTTAAAGCTTTTTGTAGTCTCTGTGCTTATACTCCTGTTTTTCTTCATTAACAGTTTGTAAAATTGGCAATATCCAACTTGTCTCTTAGAACTTCAGGGTTTTAGGTACATGGAGCACAGCCTGAAGGCCAGAAGGTTGGCAGTGAGAATTTCAACAAGGAGATGGGTTTCACTGAAACAATTAGATATTCAGAGAAACAGCTGTTTTCTCTCACATTGCTAACTTTGAAGAAGCTGGATTTTGTTTCATTAAAGGAAACTATTTCCTTATGATCTCTTTACAGATTTCAAGTTAGAGAGCTATCAGCTCTCCCTCCACCTCCCTTATCCCAAAGAAATAGCTGAGAGGAGGAGGCAGAAAGTAGGGCCCAGCCACCAAGATATAGAGCAAAGGAGAGGATAGGTTTTGTACAGAAAACAGAAGTCCTAAAGATAGGAAATCTGAGCTACTGTGGCCTCAATGGTCCTTTTAAATCTTGAAGAGTCACCAGTGGTATTTTGTATCATTCTCAGTTTGTGTCATATGCATAAGTTTCCTTTATCTAATCCATTGAATAAAATGTTGACAGATCTATAGGATACTATACTAGATGGACTGAGTTTGACTCCATCCAACATAAATAGTCCCAGCCCCCGTGATGTTCCACTGTCNGTCATATGCATAAGTTTCCTTTATCTAATCCATTGAATAAAATGTTGACAGATCTATAGGATACTATACTAGATGGACTGAGTTTGACTCCATCCAACATAAATAGTCCCAGCCCCCGTGATGTTCCACTGTCCCCACCCCTACCCCCATTTGGGGGCTTGGGGCAGCAGGTGCTGGGCCAAGGCTAGTCAGACCACAGTGATCATATCCAGTCCACAGCACCTTCCATTTTATTGTTTTATTTACAAACAGGGTGAAATCAACTGGGAAAATCGGGGTAAGGAGTCAGTCTGGGCCATCCAAATGTGGAGTGGTTCCTGGGTCACTCTCCACTGTGAAGGCCGCCTCGTCTATCTTTTTCCTGCCCCTTGATTCCTCAGGGCAGACGTGTCTGCTGCGCCTGAGCCCTTCTATGAGGGCAGATGGATCCTGGGGGAACGGGTGGTACGAGGGCTGGGGCCCCCTCAGTTTGTGTAAACCTGAGTTCCGATCACACGCATGATTTCCTTCTGTATCTTGGGGTCCTGAGTATTAATGTTGGCATCGCCCACCTGACCATCCTCATATCTGCCAAAGATAATGCAAACGTGAGCATAAGAGGGAGACCAATCCCAGAATAATGTCAACCCATGGACCTGCATTAGGGTGTGGCCATCCCATCCCAGAAGCAAAACCCTTTCTTGCTACTCTTTACGGTGGAAGAGTATCTGGTTTCCTCTAAACAGCCCTTGATTTATACCCATCCTCATCCTCCAAGGGGAAGTCCCAGTTCCAGCTCTACTCAGGTAGCCAGGGACAAGTCTCCAAAAACAGAAACAGACTTTCCCAGCAGTCCATATCATTGTGCTCTCACCCTTACTTCTCCAAGTAATTCCCAAGGTGCCCTCCTAGACTCACACAAAGAAGAACCGTGTGCAGACATGGTCGGACACAGGGCACACCCAGATGTTCCCATGCTTCTGGAGGTCCTTAGATGTAATCACTGGGAAGAGAAGGGCCAGCAGTTATAGGTATAATGCTTGGGTCAGAGTCCAGGCAGGGAGGGGAAGGAAAAATGCTTCAGCATCACCCTTGACTGGATCATGTGCTAAAAGTGGCACCTGAAATGAAGGTTGGGCACCCACAGAAACAGGGACTGGGTGAGCTACCTACCTTCACAAAGTGCTATACAGTTTAGATTCCGACTCTGCAGGAACCTTGACTGAATGGTTCGGGTCTAGAAGAGGAGAGAGAGCCAGGTAGATGGTTACAGCTTTCCCTAGAGAGGTGAGTTAACTGGTAGCAGTTAGGGGGGTAGGGACTGGGATATCCTGGGCTTCCAGCCACCTCCCAAAATGTCTGATTTTCATAATCAGTCTGGATGAGTCCAAGCTTCCATCTTTACATTTTCATGTCATTGGATTTAATAAACTCAATTTCTATTCTCATACTCATGACTGAAGCCACAAATGACTCTGGAAATGGGTTCCTCTTAGAATGTATCTGATTGCTTGAAATGATCTATAAGCCACCCACCCCCATCACTACCAATGTTTCCCCATCCATCTCTGTAGCCTAAACTTATCCAAGAGGAAGTGTCCTGCTTCAGTCGAACAAAGGCAATAATACCTGGGGGATGGTATTCATTCTGTTGTATCTCTGGACGAGTTCATCTTTGGAGGGCATCCTATGCTGTCCTTTTCCCATTCCTGTCACAGAAAAACAAACCAGTTCATTCATCCATTCCTTCATCAAATATTTACTGAAGTACCTAATATGTGCCAGGCATAGAGACACTTGGTGACACAGCAGTGAATAAAGCAAACAGTGTATCTGCCCTCACAGAATTTAGCCTGATGGAGATTACAGGAAAGGAACAAATAATCGTGACACAGCATGGTAGGAGTCATGATGGGGAAAATACAGAGTACTGAGTGAGCCAGAGGAGGGGAACTAGCCTAGCCCACAGGTTTGAAGAGGGCTTCCTGGTGACAGCTAGGCTAAGAACTATAGAATTAGGAAGAGTTAGCTAAACGAAGAGGAAGGAAGTGTCTTAGGCTGAGATAACAGGATACAAAAGGCCTGGAAGAAAGACACAGTAGTGTACCTTCGAGATGACAGGGAAGAGGTAAGCTAGAATAAGATCAAGCAGGCCTTGTAGGCCATGTTAAGGCAACCGGAGTTTATCCTGAGAACATTAGGGAATCACTGACGGATTCTAAGATAGGGAGCAAGAGGAGAAATGAGCAAGGAATGAGGGGCCTAGGAGAGTGGTGACCAACGTTTCAGGTCCGATGCCAGGCTGAGTAAAATGAGTGGAAAGAAAGCAAGCAGAGCAAGTCAGACCTGCTCCAGTTTCAGAGCTACATAAAAACCTCTGACCAGAGAAAGCAGAACAGGGAACTGATGAATAATTTTCCACAGGTAACCAAAATGGCAACTACCCTGAAGCGTCCTGCTTCCTTCAGAAAGTCTTCCCAGACTTGAGGAAGAGGAGCCAATTTACTTGCTTTCATCTTATCTAAATCCATAAATTCTCCATCATCCTTAACCCTCATTGAATAGCCCTGTTTATAACATTTAGAGGCTCACTCTGGACTCTTCCTATTTAGATATGAAACGGTGCTTGTGGGCCCCTATTCCCAACTCTTTCTGTCCCATGATTTGGACTCCAGTCTCTGTATTCGGCTTTATCACAGGCCCAGCCTTATCCCAGTAAGGGGTGAGTCTGTGTATGTGTATATGAGACCATGAGACCAGAGAGGGAGATGAAGATGGGAAATGATGCTATCACTGCAGACCAGAAGCAGGGGCCCTTGTCTCGTCAGTCCCCCCCGGCACTTTCTATTACGACTAACTCCACTCTGCTGCAAGCCTTGGTTTTGTGGCAACCATGGTATAGAAGCAGGGATGATAACTACTGGGCTGACATTCTTCACTATTCAGGCTGTCAATTCATCATGCACTCACACTGAAGCCCCATGACAGATTTATGGCTTGAATAAAAGTTAAGGGAACGAGAACCTCAAGATTTGAACTGCCTATTTCCTTCTCCTACAGGAATCCCCACCATTCTGTTTCCAACTTCTTCATTAGCCTCAACTAGGTTTAGCTCTGCATCCAAACCTGATAACCTTCTCAGCCTGGGTATTTCAGTGCATGGTTCTGAGTAAAATTCCCCTTTAGGTGCTACCTCAGAGGTTGAGAGAACAATCTGATTTCTATGGCTGGTCTTAGATATGGCCCTTATGATAGAATTCAAATCGTGTTCCATCCCAATCCTGCTGTGCACTGTCTTGACTGTAATAACCCCAATCATCTTCTCTCAGTTTCCTGAGACCAGACACACTGAGAACCTAGAGGCCAGAATACTCCCTGGTTGCTTGGTGTGCAGAATATATACTTGGACAAGTTTCTAAACATGACTAAACAAACAGATGGAGCTTACCATCTCCTTTCCTACTCTCCCTCATTTTAACCTGCACACTATGGCCAAGTCTTTAGAGGCTCCTCTAGTCAAATGGATGCTTTCTATTTACAATGATCCTTAAAAGGCACTTGGATACCCTGAGGAAAAATACAGAAAACTAGAGCAGAAAAGGGTAGAAGGAAACATACAAAGAAGAAAGAGTTAGTTATATGCTAGAGTAACTAAAATAAGTCATTTACCCACATCCCATCCAGAGTTAGAGACTCTCACATATCCATGGGGCCCTCAGAAAATCAGTTATTCAAGCAAAGCCTGTCCTGTCAGTCCAAAATAATAAGAACACTGGCCTAAAAGTCAGGAGAACTGGATTCCAGTCCTAACTCTGCTAGTTAGATCTGTTTGACCCAAGAAAGTCATTTGACTTTTCTGTGTATCTACTTTATCTGAAAAGTAGTAAGAGATTGAACAAAATGACCTATAGCTGCAACAGAAAAACATGGTATTTTTATCTAGAATCAAATCAACCTTTGGAGGGAGAAGGATGGTGCCATATGACGCTTTTACATAATCAGTAAATAAAGTTAAGAAGTCAATAGAGATTCCTAGCTCCATCTGATAACTAAAGGTATTCAGGCACTCAGTAGTAAACAAAGGCCAATGGGAGAGGAGAATAGGGAGAAAACAGACAACAAATAAGAATTTTGTGGGCACCAGAAGCCAGGAGACTCACTATTTAGAATAAGGAATTAATCTGAGAGAAGCTTAGGCTGGCACAAAGATAAAAATTGTGGTCTCTAGACAAAGCCAAAAGACTACCCGATCCCACCCCCACTATGGACTCCAGGCACACAGAATAAGATTCATTCATTCAATAAATATTCACTGGACACCTATCCTTTGTGGATTACTCATAGACATACTATCATTTGTTTAATAGGACAATGAACTAAGAACAGATATACGAACTAAATCCAAGAACTAAAATATTACCAGTGACTTACATCTAAGTGCTCCTAACCCTATCTCCCACTTGGGAAATATCCACTATTCTGAAATTCAGGTTGTTATTTTTCTTCTTTTTTCTTTAGTTTATCACACATACACATAGCTAAATAATTTTAATTTTGTTTACTTTTGAGCAATATAAAAAAGGCAGTCCTTTGATTTGCCTTTTTTTTTTTTTCAATGCAACCATTATTTACTTAACATTTTTTCCATGTTGCTGAATGCCACTATTGGTTCACTGTCATTGCTGAATAATAATCTATTGTCAGAATATATTATGATGTACTTATCCCTTCTCCTGATGATGAGTATGAGTTTTCTAAGATATGTTGTTGCAAACAATACTATACACCTTTGGGTGCACATATTCAGAAATGAAAATGCTCGGTTGCAGGGATAATATTTCTCAAGCTTTATAAAATGTAACACCAAACTGTTTTCCAAAGTGGTTGTACCAATTTATATTCCACAAGCAATAAAAGAGATCCTACTGATCTATAACCTCCAGTATAATCAGAGGTATTACCAGATTTTTATATTCTTGCCAATCCACATAGGTGGTAAATGGTATGTCATTTTGCTCTTGCCTTTACTTCCTTGATTAATAGAGGCTGAGTAGCTGCTCATATTTTTAGTCATTTCTTCAGTGTTATTTACCTTTTCATTGGATTGTCTTTTTTTTATTTGCAAGAATTTATAATGCACTTTTATTACTAATCTTTTGTAGTTATATGTGTTGCAAATGTCTTCTAGTTTGTAAGCTGCCTTTTTATTTTAAGGTGTCTTCTGATGAACAGAAGCTTATAATTTTAATAAAATCAAATTTACCAATCTTTTATGATTTATAATTCCATCTTTTTGTATTCTCTGTTTAAGATTGGGATAATTTGTTATTTGAAAGTTTGACTTAAGATCCACTTGTAAAATTACCTGGATTTGGCAAGGTTTTTGTTTTGTTGTGAACAATTTTAAGCTACCATTTCAATGTCTTTTATGTTAGAGCTATTCAGGTTTTCTTATATCTTCTTGAATCAGTTTTGTTAAGTTGTATTTTTCTAGGGATTTATCCATCTTGACAAAGTTTTCAAATCATTTGCATAAAGTTGACAGAATTCTATTAGCTTTTAAAATTTTGGGACTTCCCTGTCAGTTCAGTGGTTAAGACTCTGGGCTTCCAATGCTGGAAATGCAGGCCTGATCCCTGGTCAGGGAATAAGATTCCACATGCCTCGTGGTGCAGCCAAAAAAATAATAATAGTAATAAAAAGTAAAAATAAATAAAACTTTGCTATATCTATAGTTCTGTTCCCTTTTTTATTCACATTATTTAATGCTGTTCTTTTTCTTCTTTATCAATATATCCAGGTTTATCTGTTTTGTTAGTTCTTTAAAAGAACCATCTTTTGGTTTTGGGGGGACCTGTCTATTGTACCTGTTCTTATTTCATTAATTTTGATTCTTATGTATATTATCTCCTTTCTTCTTCTTTGTTTGGTTTATTATGTCATTAGAGACCTTCTATCATAGTTCTGTTATTCTGGAGCTAAGTGTTCTTATTTTTGTAACAGTTACATTAATGGAGAATACTAAATCTATAAAGAATCTAGCACTGGCCCCTTCATATGATAGACATGTGACTATATGGTGGCTTTCTCTTATACAAAGACTATACAGAACCCAAACTAAAAAAGACTGAGAACTCAAATATAAACTTGAAAAAATGAGAAAGCTAAGTCAGATTTCTTTTCTGAGCTGGACAAAGTGGAACTCATCTCCTAACTAGAATCTGGATGTTGCTCATACCTTATCTTTGGAATAAAATGCTTCCTCTTGCATTCAATGCGACTAATATAATAGTGTATAATTACAGACAGTTTAAATTTTAAAAGGTGGTTGACAAGGAGGAGAACCATGTCTCCAGAAATGTAAGCCAGTGGAAGGGACTCAAGACTTCAAGTGCATTCATATATCAGCTCGCATCCACATGTGCACATATACAGTCTGACAGGCTATAGTCAGCACCAAAAATGTGTTCTCCAGAGAGCCTAGAGTCATCCCCCAGTAATTCCTTAACCCATTCCTAGGGCTAAGGTCCCACAATGAATAGTTTTATTCATGGAAAAGAGGATACCTACAAGAAAGGGAGATAATTGGCCTCACCATACAAATAATCTAAATTCCTAACGCAAGAAAAGAGAAAGATTACGTATCCATGATTGGGGAGAGAGCTGACACAGACCAAGTGTCCATGATGGAAGAGGAGACGGCATAAGTTTATGTATTCACAAAATGGATGCAATGTAAATAGAGTCAATGTGGCCAAAGATTATTTCTTACCTGAGTATCCAAAGGAAATACTGGAGATGGGGCTCAGGTAGATGCCTTTGCCATAGGCTGCTCCATGCAGCTTGCAGGGAAACACCAGGATGAGCAATATGAGCCTGGGCCCTCCCATGGCTGTGTATTAGGCAGCCACAAGGCTTATCCAGCCCTCTGTCCCTCCATTTAATCTTCTCACTCATTCAGATAACTTTAGGCACCTACTCTTGAAAAGCTGATTAGCTGAAAAGTGGATGCAGGTTAACCCCTTTGCCTATGAAATACTAGATACTGATGCCCTGGAGAGTGATGAGTGGCATAGCCACTGAGTCAGTCGCTCAGGTCCATGCCCCTGCCATAGGCCTTGGTACATATGCAGATCCCTGCCCTCTAAAAATGAATACAGAACAGGCAGCCAGGAGGAGGAATAATAATCATTCCTTGGAGTCTTGCAGGACAAAGAAGTAAGTCTCCTATATTAACTCTCTGACTGAATAGTCACATATATTGAAAAGCTCTAACAGGTTCATTGATCACAGTGATTGTAATCAACAATTTCTATTTCTGCCTACAGCTATATTCCCACTCCTAAAAACACAGCCTCAGGTCAAAATACAACCACCATATTCATTCTATACGTATAGTTTCAACTTCCTCCCTAGGAAAACCTCACAGGAGGCTAGGTTTGAGGATGCTGAGGCAAACACAATTGAGTACTTTACAGCAGACTTCCCTGAAATGAGTGGGGCAGGGAGAAGGTGGAAAGAGAAAAGGAGCACAGCCTCACCTGCAGTTTGGTGTAGGATGCATTGACCAGCCCATTGCGCAGGATCGAATGCCAGTTCTCAATGTGGGACCCACTGTAAGGCAGTGTAGAATATATGTCTCCTCATGGAGTGAAGCTCCCAGCAAAATTCCAAGACTGCCACTCCCGCCCATTCTCACAAACACAGGACATGAAGATGGACACAGATAAAGCTAGCGATGGACATGCACACGGATATAGTTACAGGCATGTAAGATGTGTGTGTGTATGGCTAACCCTTACATCTTAATATCCAGGCCTATCTTCTCTTCCACGCTCTGAAGAGTCCCATCCTAATCCTCAGCTGCTGGTTCAATATTTTCATTTGCCTACCATCCTGATATTTCAAATTAAACAAATTCATCTCAAACTCAACGAGTTTATCACTGATCCCAAGTATGGCTTCCAATCATGACTTCACATCTCTTTTAAGTTACTCTTAATCTATTTTTTTCTCTCTTCTCTCAAAATCAGGCATAAATTGCTGATTTTCTTCAAAGCAGTTTTCAAATCCATCCCTGCCAATCTACCTTCAACCACATCTTTTTATATGTAAGTGTCATTTCTCCTCAACTACATCCTAAATAGCTTAAGATTAAAGACCATATCTTAAGTATCTATCCTCTACAGCACCTACCACAATAGCATTTAATATGATGGACGTAAGTCATACAAAGTCCTATTCCTCAAGTGTACTTGCCACCATCCCCCCCTTTTTTTGGCTTATCCAGCACCCAGCCCCAGCCCTGCCCCACTCCTCACTGGAAGGCAAAGGTGCTGCCATAGAGCTTCTTGGCGGTCCGGAATCGAGCCTCCTTGGCAGGAGGGCTGCTCAGCAGGAGGAACTGGTGTGAGGTGTGCATGAACTTCAGCTGCTGCCCAGGGTGGGGGTGGGGTCAGGAAAACAGAGCAGAAATGGGAGATCAGGGAGGGAAAGGTTGGGGATAGGGAGCAAATTAGGCTTGTACTGACCCCAAATAAAGGAAATATGCATTGGCCCAAAAACTACTGTTGATGGACAAGTCTAACCAGGCAGGTCTAGAACCAATGTGATTAGCTGGTTTGGAGCCCCTCCTTGCCCCTCATGGTCACTTACCCTGCTGAGAGGTAGTTTGACAATGTGCGACCTGTTGCTAGAGATGATCCTAGGATAAAACAGACAAAAAAACAAAAAGGACAGAATAAACATGTGGTTAGGCCATCCTAAACAAAGCAGCAGCCTTGCTCTGCCCCTTGGAGAATAAGCAAGGATTCCAGGGTTGTTTGAACTGTGAACCCGGGACACTATCAGATATTCCTGTGGGTGGCAATGTTTGTGTATAAAAATGTAAAAGAAGTTACTGAACAGAGACCAGCTAGTTACTGGGTAAACAACAGATGAAAGAGAGGGGTGGGAGGTGGGCTGCTACATCCAGGCAGAGAAAAGTAAAGAACAAAAAGAAGAGCATAAGAGGTCAGCTACCAAAGAAAATTAGAGAGGTAGGTCTGTGTTAGGATAGTGACAACTTACATTTGGGATTTAGAAACTTAGCACAGGGGCTCAGGAGCCATCCTATCTGAGCCCAGAGGAAGGCTGGAGGCTCTCAGAGATGGGGGGAATGGACAGTTATTGTCTGAGCTGCAGAAAAAAAAACAGAAGAAACTAGAACAAATTTCCTGAGAATTCAGGGACATACTGGCCTGTATGTAGGCTGAACTCAAGAGGACAGGAGAGAACAAAGGCATGAGCCACTGAGGACTCAGCAAGGGGGCATTATATCTTATAGTGGTTATCTGGTTGTTTGTGTGCTTCACTCATGTACCTGTAATGCCATTCTGAACGGTCTATGCCTGGTCATTCCTCATGCTAAGAGGGAGCATGGTGCAATGAAAAAGTACTAATATCAAAGGCTGACCTGACAGAGCAAAACACGCTAGAAAGGGAAAGCTATTCCAGGAAGAGAGATCAGAAATCAAGGTCAGGGGTGAAGGGAAGTAGAAAGGAAATTCAAGGTCAGAATCTTTGCTCAGAGAAGGGAGTAGTAATAGTGCTCCAAGCCTGTGGACAATTAACATCAACAGGGAAGGGCTTGAGATAGAGAAAGAGAGTAGAAGGAGAGGGACATCTCTGCATGCATAGAAAATCTAATTGAAATGAAGTGTTAATTCCTATAGGCAAGCAGCACTCAGCAACCTACTGGGAAATAAGCAGCACTAAAGAGAACTTGAAACATAGTCTTATAACTTGTGGGTTCTCTGTTGGATCCCAGTTCCTAGCCAAGCCAGGTGTATCAATAAAACCCCAAGAAGAAGCTGCCATAGTATTTATAATCTTAGGAACAAAGCTGAAACCACCTCTAAGAGAAGGTATAGGCTCCGGGTCTGATACTATGCCCCATTCCCCCAGCTGCTGAAGGATGAACCATTCTACTCATACCACTGCAGGAGAGGATGGGCCAGGGGATCCAGCTTGTCCATCTGCTTCTTGATTTCCAGATACGAGCCCTGTAAGACAAAGGCCGTGAGGTTATCTCCCAGAAGAGGTGGGAGCCCTCCCACTTTCCACAGATTATCAGGGCCCGGGGCAAGGTAGGCACTGAAGATCACACCAAACCAAGAGGAGATGGGGTTCCCACCCTTAAGGACCCGTCAGGCTGGGAAGACTCATAAATAAATATGAAAATGACTGAAGATGCTTACAAAACAACATGCAGGTGGGTCTCCCTCATTTTATGCAATTCCTACAGCCCTAAAAAGTTGATTATAAATCAAAAAAAATAAATAAGTAAATAAAATCAATGTCCCAGAAAGACCAGGCTAAGGAATTCTGTGGTAAAACTACATAAAACATAAGAGTTCTTCTGACAAGTAAATCATCCCTCCTAGGTGTATGTTATGTGTTCATCTGAACTGTGATATATAGGATTTGCTGAGAAGAGGCCCACCTGTAAATGTGAGTACAAATGAATGTCTATTCATGCAGAGATTGCAGACGAGGGGTGGGGAAGTCTGGTGAGGGACAGCCTTGAGTCAAAGGATGGTCACTGCTCCATGTGGCTGCCCCACCCCTAGAAGGACAGAAGATGCAGGCCCCTGGGTCTAGTTCCTTACCTCCAAGCCCCCCTCCTCACCCTCCCAACCCGGGACAGAAGTCCTTCCCTAACTTCTCTAGTGCCCTAAGAATTATGAAAAAAAAAAAAAAAAAAAAAAAAAANGCCCCACCCCTAGAAGGACAGAAGATGCAGGCCCCTGGGTCTAGTTCCTTACCTCCAAGCCCCCCTCCTCACCCTCCCAACCCTGGACAGAAGTCCTTCCCTAACTTCTCTAGTGCCCTAAGAATTATGAAAAAAAAAAAAAAAAAACATTAAATAGGAACAACTTGTGAAGGAATTAGCAGCAAAGGTAAAGGTTGAGAGAGACATAAGGAGTGAGAAATAGGAGTAACAGAGCTAACAAACCAGAGAACAAAGACTAGGAAAGCTAAAGAGGGAAAACGAAAGAGAATACTGTGAGGAATCTGAGTAGCATCTCTAAATCTTCACTCCACTCCAATGAATTTCAAACACAACAGGCACTTGAGTGGGCAGGCAGGGGAGAGGCAGAGGACAGAATACCTGGGTCATCTCCCGGATGGACATCACACTATCCAGAGCTTTCTGCAGTCGCTCATAATTCTTCTTCTGTGGGGAATCCACAGGGAAAGAAGAATCAGGTGAAGAAAAGTGGGAGAGAGGAAGATGTGATGAAAAAGAGGGCCACATGTACAAAAGAAATCTAGGCCCCAAGGAAACACATAGTATGTCATGCAAAGAACACAGACTTAATGCCAAGAAGTTCTAGAATCATGTGCCAGTTCTTTTAACAGCTGAGAGGATTAAGTTCCTTAACCTCTCAGAACCTCAGTATCCATGTATATAAGTAAAGATAAAAAATCCTCAGCACGCTCATAGGGTTAGTTATTTAAACTGAAGATTAAATAACAGGTAAAGAATCTGACACAGCGCCTGACACACAGAAATGAGCAAGTGTGAAGCACTGCTGGGTACATGTAATGGTTATTTCAACAACTGTCAACTGTGTCCTTTGGGAAATGAAGTGCCAGACATTTAACTGAATATTATTCTAGATATGTATGTGAAGGTATTTCTAGATGAAATTAACCTTTGAATGGCAGACTGAGTAAAAGAGACTGCCATCCCTATTCAGGTGCCTCACCTGATTAGTTGAAGGTCTGAATAGAATAAAATAGCTGAGTAAGAGGGAACTCCTCTGGCCTGACTGCTGGGACATTGGCCTTTTCCTGCATTCAGACTAGAATTGAAAAAATCAGCTCTTCAATCTTGAGTCTGCTGGCTTTTGGACTGGAACTTACATCAGCTCTCCTCAATTTCCAGCTTGCCCACTACTCAGCCCAGTACTTCTCAGCCTTCATAATCACAGGAGCCAACTCCTTACAGTAAATTTCTTTCTCTATATACCTCCTGTTGTTCTATTTCTCTGGAGAACACTAAATATTGTAATATTTTATATACATCATGTCTCATTTTTATAATAATAGATATTATCCACTTTTTACAGATAAAGAAATTGAGGTTCAGAAAGGGTATGTGATCTGCCTAACACCATTCAGCTAGGGAGCAGCAGAACCTCAAATGGAATCAAGGTCTGTCTGGCTTCAAAGTCTGTATTATTCCAACGTAACTAATATTAATTTGTCTCCCTGTCTTCTGAGAAACTAAGAAGTTCACCCTATATTATTAGTTGTTTAGTTACTTATTCACTAAACTTTAGTGAACTCTGAGGGTTCAAGAGCTCCCAAGAAACAAATGTGCCATTTCTTCTGTCCCCTTATTCCAAGCTGTTGTGTGCACTAGAATGACACCTATAGTCTCCCACTATCTTTCACCATTTCTGTTCCTTAGTCCTGACTTTCTTCCCAAGCAACTATACCTTAGGGTTAAAGGCCAGAGTCTTGGGATCAGTGGGGTCCACCACAGAGGGATAAGGCTCAAAGATGATGCTCTTTCTAGGGGACTCCAAAGCTGCCCTACACATGGCCACCAGCAGATCCACCACCTTAGGAGAAAGGAAAGAAAGGTGACAAAAGCTAAACTATTTCACAGGGCTGGGTGTTGCACAGTATCCAGCATAGGTCTACCTTCTGGAGGCGCTTGGTATTTCTCTTTAAAAGCAAATATGAGGGACAGACTGGGAGTTTTGGATTAGCAGATGTGAGCTATTATGTATAAAATGAATAAATAACAAGGTCTTACTGTATAGTACAAGGAACTATACTTAATATCCTGTGATAAACCATAATGAAAAAGAGTATGAAAAACAATGTACATATATATGTATAACAGAATCACTTTGCTTTCTAGCAGAAACGAACACATTATAAAGTCAACTATATTTCAATAAATTTTAAAAACCACAAATTTTTTGATTTTTTTACTAGAAAATAAAAGTTTATCATAAAAATTCAAGAACAATGTTTACAAGAATGATTAAAAGAAGATAAAAAACATCCCCTTGCCCCCAAATCTCATTCTTCACATTAACTACTACAAAGTTTGACGTATATTTTTCCAGATATTCTTACTAAAGAAATTGTTATTTTATCATATGGGCAAATTTTAAAGAATTATACATACTGTTATATTTTATTTGTATATGTTATAATTCTCTATCCATAAATAATAGCTATATAGTATTTCTACTGTAAGAACAAAACATCATTTCTTTAACTGGACCTTGTACCGATGGGCTTGTATCTATTTTTTCTTGTTTCAACTATTATAAACAATACTAGGGAATTCCCCGGCAGTCCAGCAATTAGAGGACTCTGATCTTTCACTGCCTAGGGCATGAGTTTGATCCCTGGTAGGGAACTAAAACCCCAGAAGCCATGTGGTGCAGCCAAAACTTAAATAAAATATTAAAGAAAAAAACCACTACAGTGAACATCCTTACACAGGAAAGCATTTCAGTGAAACTGCTGGGATTCCCAGCCATAAATGACCCCAATTCCCCAGCAGCTCTTCCATCCCCCATACCTCTGCTCCAGTGGCCACCTCCTCTGCAGCTCCGGACATGACTCCCAACGTGTAGAAGGAGAAAACGCACAGTTCACGAGTACAGACGGCTGGCTGAATGGACATATTAAAGAGATGGTGGTGGCAGCAGGTGTGCAATAAGAAGGTGTCATAGGGCAAGAGAGACATTTCTGACCTCGGACAACTCTAGACTGATATTCACATAGCCTCACCTTTCCTAACAGGACTGCTGAGACTTGTTTTTGGAGAAAAACTATTATTTCCAGAGTCTCAGGGAGTATGGACAGAATGCTACCTTTACCACAGATTCAAGAAGGAAAAATGGAGAGATGAGGAACTAATGGGCCTTAGCTAAGGGTGTAAGAAAGAGGGTCACAAAATAGAGGTGTATACCTTGAGCATGGACCCATTCTGGAAGACATGCTGCTCATCACATACAACACAGTACTCATTCAATGTTGGGATTCTCTGCTCTGCATATTTCATGATCTGGCGAGAGAGGAGATTCTATTAAGTCTTTTTTTGGAAGTCAAGACTCAGATACAGGAAACAGTCTGAACTTCCTTTCTATTACTCTCCTACCTCCCAGCCCTGTGCCTAAGGGAGACTCTTTTCTCGGGCCCTGCACTTAATTAAATCGATGGCCTAACTCTGGAAGACTATATATTATAACAGAAATAAAACCAGCCATGGTAGAAGAACTGGCTTAAGATTCTCCCTTCTACTACTTAATACCATATATAACTTGGGGCAAGTTAACTTGAGCCTTGGTTTCTTCATTTACACAAAATGGACATTACTCACCTTACAAGTACTGAAATTAAAGAGATGATTTCTGTAAGAGTATTTTATAAACAGTAAGAAATACTAATCAAACTATTAATATTATTTTCAGTAATTAGATTGCCCCCATGTGACAAGTGAGTTGAGTATTCAGTCCATGATCAGATCGCGGCAGGGGTGGGAGGTAGGGTGGGTGTGGTGCTGAGAAGCATGTTTAACTACCTAGGACAATCAGCCTGTAAAATAATCAAGACCACAAATAAAACTCTGATGGGAAGAAAGCACAAGTTCAGAGCACATGCAGCAATACCCTAAAGTATTTTTTAGACAATCAGTCATAAAAGGCTTTCACAATCACATATACTGTCTGTATAAATCAAATTGTTCCCATTTCACAAACTTTTGAGATCGTAAATGGACACGCAAGGGCTTTTGTTCATTCATTTAACATAGATTTGTTGAATGCCTACTATGTCCCGAGCTCACTGAAAAGTATCCTTTATTATTCAATAACATTAAACACTATCCTCTCAGACCCTATAGTCCAACAGGGGAGATGTGGTATGTATACAAATTAATTACAATTCAAGGCAGCATATAGTACCTGACACATTAGTGCTATATAAAACGAAAAATATCAAAAGAATTCAGTGAGAGGAAACACACTTCCATCTAATACATTTCAAGTAATAGAGAAGATTTTATGAAAAAGTTGGCATCTGACACTTGATTACAATAGGCAGATATAGTGAGAAATGCCAGTAGAGGGAATGACATGAACAAAGATACTGGAGATGCAAAAGTGAAACCATGTAAAACCAAGGAAAATAGAGGTTTTAAAAAGAAGTAAATGACGAGTAGCGGCTAAGCACTGCAAGTTTGTGAGGAAAAGTGAAGCCCACTTGAGCAAGGATGTGGAGGATTACAAGAAAATCAGTGTCAATTCTTCTCTTATCTTGGCAATAGTGCACTTAAAATTTGCGGTGCGTCATTTGGCACTTGATCGTAAGTGGTATACAAGCGTTGTCTTCCCAATAATGCTATAGGCTTCTTAAGGGTGGGAAATAGGCCTTTTCTACTATTCACAGAACACTCAGTATAGTTATGGAACCAGAGCAATTAAGGAAAGGTTTGCTCACTGACTGAAGAGTTGGGAGACGTTAAGGGATCAGATGGGTCAGAAAACAGTGGAAAGGCTTTGGAATGAAGCTTTGGACTTGATTACCTGGACAAGGAATCCATATTCCAGAGTAGGGATGTTCTTGCAGTGACCACTGACCTGATGAGAGTAAAAAAAATAATAAGCCTTCATGAACCTCCTAGGAAGCTGGTGACTTCCTAGAAGGAAGAAACACCTCCTAGAAACACCTCACTCATGCCCATTACCTAAAATTATCCTGAAGTAGCTAAGCCCTAACTCTGATCAGTCTAAGTAATCCCCAAGCTGCAGAGAAGACCTTTAGACATTTTTGGCAAAGGCTCTTAAAACAGGCTCACCTGTCCTTAACCCTTTTCAAGGTAGATGTAAAACATTTGTAAAGTAGCTGACTATCAAGTCCTAACTACAACCTAACAAAATTAAACACAACATTTTCCTGGGATGCCCAACCCCAGACTCTGCTCCTTGATATACTATCAGAGAAGCTCGCTGGACTATGTATGTATAAATTCACAACTATTAAAGTATATGTTCCATTCTACTGATTCATGGTTCATACCCAGATTTGGTTTATGATGCCTGGACAACCAGACTCCCACTCCATTTTGAGAAACTGTATTCCCTCACTTCCCCTCCCACCCTCTGACACCAAGTCAAACCCTCCTCAGCCATGTACCAAAGGAGAGGTCCGTGTTGGGGGAGGGAGGCCCACATGCTGGGGACACAGGAGACCTGCCTGGGGGCTGGGAGGGTAGCCAAACACCTCCACTTTGGGATTCTTCATGGTGCAGGAGATGGAACGGTTCATGAGGCGTCCAACTCGAAGGTCTGGTACACCCAGTTTGCCTTTCAGCATGGAGTCCTGTATGATAGGGAAACTGGGAGACCTGAACAGAGAGCAAAGAGAAGTGATGAAACTGAGGATTCGGTGTGAGCCCTAGAAGCCTGGAGGATCTTCCCTGGTGGCCCAGCGGTTAAGACTCTGCAGGGGGCCCTGCATTCAATCCCTGGTCAGGGAATTAAGATCCCATATGCCATACCACACAGCGAGGTTAAAAAAAAAACTACCCAAGGAAAGTTTCATTGGATCAAACTGTCAAAACAAATAGATCGCTACACGTCAGGTTTTACGTCATTAAAGCCTGGGTCATTCTCTACAGCATCTAAGGAATGATACTTGGAAAGGATACCTGTTTCACATGCTCAATGTGTACGTGTGTTGTCTGTATCAATACATATGTGATTAAACTACTAGGTAAGAAACAGTTGGACCCAAAAGAGCCTAATGTCTGACTATCAATACTGGTACTGGAAAACTACAAATCTGGGTTTGTATTTGCCTTTGGGAAGATCAGAAGGCACAGAGAGTGGGGAAGGGGGGAATAAAAGTCTGGGATCAAAGAATAGAGCAATACTTGTTTCCAGAACCCAGGGGGCTAGGGCCTATTAGCTCTGCTTCTGTCTCCTTAGGATAGGGAATAAGGGTGAGGGTCAAAGAAAGGAAAGATGGAGAAATTAGTATATATTTCTCCAAACAGACACCATGCACTAGGTACTATATTTTACATAAAGGACAAGGTATGACTACTGGGTCAGGAGTAGAAGGGTAAAGACACATAGGGGACAGGATCATGTGGGTAGTAGTAGTAGTTAAAGGTACAGAATTCAGAGGACCTAGGGAGAGAACAGAAAAGTTTACATAATCAAGAAGGTGGGTGGGGGCTTAGAATAGATAGATGTGATTAGAGACAGCCCGCTCATGGAGAAACACTTACTTGGGGATGGGTGAGAAGATGCTGAGGCCAGCTCGGAACTTCTTGATGGTTCCGCTCGTCTTGAACCAGCTGTGCCTCTTCTCCTGCTGGGTCTTTAAGAAATCGTTGCTGAGATGTTTCCATTGTTGGGATGTAAACATACCCAGGATTCTAAAGAATCACAGAGGAAGAGACTTAGAAAGCTCAGGCAGGGGAATCCCAGGACAAGAAATAAGACTATGAAAGGCAACTAATCTAAAATTCAGGCTTAGGGACTGCAATGCTAGTTGGTTTAGGGAACTGTGTTTGTCTCAAGATCCCTCTGATATAATCTTACCACATGGATATGTACTGTTCTAAACTACCTTTTGACCTTAGTGGGTAAATTCCCACTCCTTTACCTAGTCTAATGGACCAGAAAAATTCTTAGATGCTTTGCCTTTACAGGAAGATCTCAAACATGAGTCTTCAAAGACTGTGAACCTGGCAATTTACTGCCAAGAAAAGCTATACTGAAAGTGAAACAGAAGTGGTGGAATAGAGGTGAGTACTACCCTTGGCCTTGTGAATAGTGAAGAAAAGGACAAGGAACCCGAAGAGTACTGACACTGTTAGGCAAAACATTACAACCTCAAATTTATGGTTTCCAACTTGACTAGTCTTGTCAGTTCTTTTACTTGTCCTTGATCAGTTCTCCCTAGTATTACTCTATTATTCTAAATCCTTATCACTTTCTTTAAGCTCCTAACTTTACCTACAACTGAGAATCTTTCTTCTCAACAGAGAAAACTGAAGCCATCAGATATCATCTTCCATGATTTGACAACCTGACTACAAAATCTATTTCCATTTCCACCCTCACTTTGATCCCTCCATCCTCTGGAGATAAGTTGATCCTCCTCTTAAGCATCAATTGCTCTAGCTGTACTCTGGATCTCAGCCCCTCTGCAGGGACTTTGATCTGGCAATTATTCCCTTTTCCTGTCAGTTCCTTTCCCCACATCTACAAAAATTTCCAAGTTTCTTTATTTCAACCTAGCTGCCCCCTAATCCTCATCCAAATTTCTTAATCCGCATTTCATTGTTTTTACTCTGTGGCTAATCATTCACTTCTCCAGAACACTGACTATATTCTGGTTTCTATCTTCACCATTTCACTACAACTGTTCTCACCTTGATGGTAAATCCAACTGAAACTCCTAGTTCTCCTCTTACTCATCCTCTCTGGCATTTGGCCCTCCTTGTAGAAATGTTCCTCCTTGCCTTCTCTGACACTGTTCTCTTCCCATCCTCCTCCAAGCTCTCTAACCTACCTTCAGTGTTTCTTCTTTCTCTACCTAGACTTGGCATTTTTTTCTGGGTTAAAGTGTGTTCTGCCCTTGACTTCATTTTCTTCTCATTCTATCTAGCTCTCCTTTGACATTCTCATATTCTACACTCGATGCAATTCTCACCTGTACACTGCAATCTATCTTCAACCTATACCTCTCCTATAAATATCAAATCTACATATCTCTCTATTGAGCAGCTCCACTGAATATCCCAAAGTTACCTTTAAATAACATATTTTAAATGGAACTATCTATCTTCATCCCACAAACTTCTTGTTCTTCTTAAATTCTTATTTAAATGAGGGGAATTACAATTTGCCCAGACATCTAGGTTGGAAACCTAAGAGTAATATTCCTTTATTCCTTGGCTGTTATCATATAAACATAACCAAATCAGTCTTCGAGTCTGACTTTAAACATTGCAAATCTTTCTAGTCTATCTCTTATCTGTACTCATATCTAGTCATACTTTGGCTCATCATCTCACGTATGAACTTCTAAAAATGCCTCTTACTAAAACAGTTCCGGTCTCTTGTCACACTCCTTCTATCTATGCTGCACAATGCTACCAGAATGGTTTTTTAATAATTAAATCTGACCATATCCTTTCTTTGCCTAAAACCTTTCAAAGCTCCCACTGCCTACAAAATAAAAGCAGAAGATCCTTTCTGATTTTACAATTCCTACACACGTTGCCTCATGTGACTGCCCTCGCAAATGTTATTTATTCTCAGCATCTGTCTACATGGACCATTCTTATCCATCCCTAAAAACCATTATCATCTCCCTTTCATATTTCATTCATCTAACTGCCATCAGACTGACTTACACCTTCCTCTGTGTCCTTTCTAAACTTTACATTTTCAGTTGTATTAGAACAAATATACACTGGACTATATTTAGAACTTGACTAAGTTCACTTCTCTTTATATACCAAATACTTATTTAGCAAGGTGCTCAGTACATTTAGTAAACTAAAAAACTGTCCAAAATCCTCGGGCTCTACTCTGAGGAAGTGTGATGAGCATAACTCTAATTCCAGGATTGTGTTTTCCTTTAAATGGTAAGTAAATGCTAGTAATGCTCTCACCTCCAGGAAGCCTCAAGGGCACATACCCCAGAAACACAAGGTCCCCCACCTAACCATAAACTGGACTCCCCAAATTTATTTTAGTCTTTCTTGGGCACATGTCAGAAAGACACTTTTGGAAAGAAACATTCAAGAGTCTGCCTGTCCTCTCTCTCTTTCCCTCAAACGTTCATAACCAGAAAGATCAAAGTTCTTACTTTTTCAACTGAAGACCCAGCCCAAATCCTTCCTTATTTGATGGCTGGAAAACCTCAATTGACGGTTCTGCAAAGAGAAGAAAAAGCTCCTACTACATATACATGTCTATCCTCCTGGGAGTCCAAAGCCCCAGTTCAGTGGATTAGCTTCCTCAGATTTCAAGAGCACTCTAAACAATAATGGTGGAAAACGAAAACCTCGGAGGCAGAAGGTAGATTCTGGGAACTGACCAATTTCAAACATCCTCAACTTCTATAAGGAAGCTGAGGAGATGGGGAAGAACAAGTAATATCGAGGAACTAGAGAAAACAATTTCATTAACCAAGAAAGTCTTTAAGGCATGACTATTAGGTGATAGGGAATGAAGATAACAATGAGAAAAGACTGAAAATCTCCTACCAATGGCCTTCAGATTACACCAAAAGGCTTTGTTCCTATTTTTTCTCTATCTCAGTTAACTTAGAACACTGTATTAGACTAGTCAGAGCACGCAGATGCACAAAGTCACTGCCTTTACCCGGTCCATCAAGGTACTGGGAGAGAGAAAACCGTAGCCTCAACACAATAGGTTCTGTCCGGAGGACCTTCCAGGCTGTAGAAACTTCCTCCTACAAGAGTAAGGGGAATGGTTTCTAGTTCAACATCAAAGAGAAACGGACTTTGAAGTTTTCGCTACATGACACACACATGCACGCAGTACTATCTGCTGATGGTCTAGAGATAGGCACAAAGCATACGTGCTTCAAATATAGCACTTGGGAACAAGACTCCAGACCTATGTAGCAAAACCCACAAGCTCAACTAGACCTGCTGTTGGCAGGTACTAGCATCACTTACATCCAGGAAGCTGATGTTGATGTGGAGGTCAATGTCCACGTCATCAATAGTTCCATATTCTCTATAGGGATACAGGTGATCACATGTGAGACTCATTAAGGGAGAAAGAAGGGAACAGAAATTGAAGTGGAAAGAGAAGTGAGCCTGGGGATAAGGGAGGGGGAAGGGTGGAAGGAGGCTCTGTACTTAGCTACAGCCACTTTTACAATCAAAGCCTTTGCCAGGCCACAAGCCCTTCTTACCCCCAGGGTGAAACTCCAGCCTAGAGGATCTAGGATAAGAGGGAACTTCTAAGAAAAGTGGTTATACTTTCCTAATTGCTCCTGTCAGCCTACCTTAAATATTCTGAGCAACTCTCACCATCATTAGGCTCAAAACTTATGAAAGTCCACAGACCCCAGCATCACACCGTAAAGAAAAAACCTCTACCCTTTTAGCAACTCACAAAGAAGTGGCTGAGCCTCCTGCCAGCCCTGAAGTAGAGCCCCACCTGATGGATACAGAGTTCTCACTGTAGATTTCCTTCACAGCTTCAATGTCTGCATCCAGCTGTGGGTGCCGATATAGGTCAGCTGCACAGCTTCCCTGAGTCAGCAGCAAAAATGGTGGAGGGGAGAAGAGAAAGAGGAAAACGGAATATGAAGAAACATCAGGAACAGGGAAATCAAACTATAGCAACACATGCAAGCAAAAGCTGCTTTATGAAAGAGTTCTTGGCGGTGGGGATTTCACTGACAGACAAGTCACCCCCCATGCACTCTAGGAGGTTTCAGTAGACTAACTGCAGGTTCGGCTTAAGGAATTCACATCCCTAAGTCTCAGCTTCTCTCAACCTTGACCAGGGCTCTTTAGGTACCCCTCCTACGAGAACTCAGAACAGGCTGAGGAGTACAGAATTTAACTCAGACTGGTTCTGTCTGCAGCATCCAACATTTCTGCTCAGCATCGTGCCCTGGGCAGTGACAGCACTGAACACACACTGGTAGAAGAGTCTTAAAAGTTAACCCTAATGAATGAAATGACCCCTGCTGGCTAGTGAGGGAAGAGTCAGAAAATAATTGTTTCCAACTAAGAATGGCACCCCACTCCAGTACTCCTGCCTGGAAAATCCCATGGATGCAGGAGCCTGATGGGCTGCAGTCCTTGGGGTTGCTGAGGGTCAGATACGACTGAGCGACTTCACTTTCATGCACTGTAGAAGGAAATGGCACCCCACTCCAGTACTCCTGCATGGATAATCCCAAGGACGGGGGAGCTTGGTGGGCTGCCGTCTATGGGGTCATACAGAGTTGGACACGACTGAAGTGACTTAGCAGTAGCAAGAACCTATGGCTAAACTCCATGCACAGAGGGTATAGTTTATACTGGAAAAGATAAGAGTTCCAGGCAAGAGCAAAAATATGAGATCAGCTCTGACCAGATAATCCTCAGATCACACTGACACTATATCTTCACCTCTGCTCCAAAATAATCTCTTTCACTCCTGACGCATCCAGAAGAAAGTATACATTTAGACCATCCAACATGGGTTTTGGGGNCACAGAGTTGGACACGACTGAAGTGACTTAGCAGTAGCAAGAACCTATGGCTAAACTCCATGCACAGAGGGTATAGTTTATACTGGAAAAGATAAGAGTTCCAGGCAAGAGCAAAAATATGAGATCAGCTCTGACCAGATAATCCTCAGATCACACTGACACTATATCTTCACCTCTGCTCCAAAATAATCTCTTTCACTCCTGACGCATCCAGAAGAAAGTATACATTTAGACCATCCAACATGGGTTTTGGGGCTGTAATCTCACCTGAACTCCATAGAGAAATTCCTCTGATTCATTGTCTCCCTCCGAATCATCATCATTCCAGAACTGGCCTTTGATGTCCTGATGATGAGAAACAAGAAATAAGGGTGCCTGGTATCTCATGGAACAGAGTGGGATTAAGATAGGAAACAGATTTTCACAAATGAGAGGTCCCTCGGGATAGAATAACTGAGGCCCCAGTCCCTTTGCTGCCTTCCCCTGACCCTTTGGGGACATCTCAGTCTTTTCCCGAATCCGGTCATATCCATGGTCTAGCACTGACTTGCTGGCACAGAGGAAAACAACAGGGAAATTTAGCCTTCTTGGGTATTAGGTATGATGACTGAAGCGCTAGTAGCCAGTGGGGGAGGTATGCAAAAGACTTCAATGTCAAGGTTGATTCTCAGGCATATCTAAGTTCTAGTACAAGCTGGCCTCTTCTGGATCATTACCCAAGGCAGCTCTCAAGCTGCTAGTGAAACACCTCGCTCTTTTGTCTCCTAACTCCCTTTCTATTCCTTTAAGTATTTAACTCTCGCCTTCCTTCCCCAGAAAACTCCCTATACACACACCAAGTAATACTGTTTCCATGCCCCAGCTCCTTCAACTTCAAGTAGCCACCCTATCTTCCAAAAGGGAGCAGGGGGGGAAGGTGAGGTCTAAAATTTGTTTCATCTACCCCCTGGACAATCAGTTAGAAAGGTGGGCAGTGAATTCTCACCATTGGGTCAGTGGGTAACACACACTCCTAGGTCAGTGCTAGGCAGCACCCCTCCATACCACCAGTTGAACCCAGGCCAATAAGATGGGCATTTAGGAGGCCAAAAGAGGAGACAAGGGTTGGGAGGGGGGTGGCGATATCAGGGGCTGACTGGAGATCAGCTGAGGAAGGCAGGATCTGCTGTTGTGGTGGTAACAAGTCACTGTCCTGCAGAAAGTAGATAACAATTGATCTCATCAGCACTTAACAGCTGGGTGGCATGTATAAAAGCACGCGTTTATGGGTACACTTTTATTATACATATGTATAGACACTGGTACATAGAAACATACTTGCATGCATGTAGACACTTGCACACACAGTTCTTTAAAGAGAATGAACCATGAAAGTACTACAGGAACATAAGACACTACTGCCCTCCAGCTGGAGAGCTGTGACTGAAGCAAGTCCCTGCTCTAGCATAACATTGTATCAACTCCTGAAGCCAAAATGATGATGCCAGGACCAGATGCTATGCTACTCAGTCAAGTCAGTTCATTTTAAAATATTCTTCATAGAGTCAACCACCATCAGAAGCAGACACTTTTAAAAATATCTTAATCCCCAGTTATTTCTCCAAATTGAGTGTTTATATCTTATTTAAAACCAGTATCCTTAGGTGGCTTTCTATAACAATAATAGCTAAGTTTAAAAGTCTCAACAACTCTGACCATTTTCTGGTAGACAGTCTGAGTTGTCATAGCCAAAATAATGCCCTGGACTCCTCTTGGAACCTACTCCCCCCAAAATGTAATAACGATCTGAAGAAATGCTCAGAAAAACACTAACTTCTAGCCCTTGTGGAAAATTAAAAACCACTGCTTCTTGGCTTTTTATTTATCAGTTTCATCCACTCCAACTTTAAACAGAGGTGTTCTTGATCTTTAACATGGTTCTCTTGCATCTTAAGTATCTAGATCAGTGTCTCTCAAGTAAGGTCTGTGAACTGGCAGCATCAATATGACCTGGGAACTTGTTTAAAATGTAAATTCTAAGACACCCTATTGAGACCTACTGAATTAGAAACTTCAAAGATCTAGCAATCTGTTTCAACAACCCCTCCAAGTTATGCTGAGAACCACCATTCTAAATCCTTGTGTGTTCCAAGGGCCTGTGGTCTGTTCCTCGGATACCAACGTAAACCTGTAACTAACCCAGTATGGTGACATAAAGCACAATGGCAGAGAAAAGAGCATAGCAGCCCTTCAGCTGGCAGGGCTGTCTGACCCATCAAAAACAATATGCAAAATGAAACTGCAACTAAAGTTCTTAAAGAAATGGCCTGATATCTGAGACTTGCTTTAAAATACAACTCAAGCACAAAAGGCAGAAGGGGCATCAAGGTGGGGAATAGGTGAAAAAAACATGGCAAAGCGATGATTACTGATGAAGCTAAGTGATGAGTACATAAGCATTTCTTATACTCTCTACTTTTGTGTATAGTTGGAGATTTTCATTAAAAAAAAAAAAAAATCAGAGACTACCCTTGGAAGGGCTCTCCCTAAAAAGTTAACTCTAAATAAGAAAAGGAAGATTATCACTAAGACTCCATAAATGCCTCTTTGCTGTTCTTCAAACATCAAGCATGATCCCACCTTGGAGCCTTTGTCCCTGCTGGTCACTTTTCTTGGGATGCTATTCACCCAGATACCCACATGGCTCACTCCTTTACTCTTTCAGATCTCTGCTTGAAGGTCACCTTGACTATCCCATATAAAACAGCAAAACCCCAACATACAATATAGTAGCACTCTCCATCCCCCTTCCTTGCTTTAATTTTTTTCACAGCACTTACCACACTCTGATGTACAAAATGTTTGTTTGTTGTATTTATCTCCCACCAGAATGTAAGCTCTATGGTGGCAGAGGCTCTGACTCTTTTCATTGTCTATATTGTCAGTCCCTCAACACATATTTACTGAATGAATGAACTGTCTGCTGGAGACCTAAGCCAAAGGGGAGATACATACAAGAACTTAAACACAACTACATAGACAAAAGTCACACAAAAATTATTTTAAAGAGCAAGATTCCATTCACCTTCAACAGTAGCTGAGAACCAGAACATGAAGATCTGGGGGCTGGGTTTGTGAGATTTGAAAATAAACAGTCAGGTGCTGATCTGGATGATCACAGAGAAAAAAAGAGGGAGGCACTAATGTCCAGCCTGGGGCGTCTTGGGCTGGGTGGTAGGATGATGGTAGCGTAGGCCAGAAGTACCAACTTTCACAAGCTCTCTGTCACTGCAGAAGTCAAGAAAACTTAGTCTCTCTCCAAGGGTTGTTGCTGCTTGGTTTCTGCTGTTATCATAAGGAGAAAAAGATAATTCAGAGGGTATTTTTCCTGTCCAGGGAAAAGACAATTCAGAGACTACCATCTTTTTCAACCCAGGCTGCTTCAGTGAAAGGGACTCCCACTTTCAACTCTCAAAGCTCATTCCTCTGAGAGATGGAGAAAAGGTTTAAATGATGAAGAGTGGCAAATGAGGAATAGTGGGAAGTTATCTAATTCACAGAATTACATTTTAAACAGAAAAAAAGCTGGAAAGATAGTCTTTTTCAAAGCTTTCACGTTACATATTAAAAAAAAAAAAANCCCTTAAACTTTCCTGCTTTTGAGGCCATGGTGCCAGGAGCACATGGGACTGAAGCTGCTGGCACCCAGCTCTCTATCACGTGGAGAAAGTGTGTTTATGGCAGGTAAGAGGATGGGACAAAGAATGAAGAGAAGCAGAGCCTTGAGAGATAATGGAATCGAAGAGGTCTGATGACATTTGTTTGAGCCCTTGAATTCAGCCCTGCCTGAAGTTATTAATAGCACTATACTTCTCAGCTCCCTTCTTGCTTACGCTGGTTTGTGTGGGTGCCTATTGCTTACAATTCAGCCAGTCCTAATATACAAATGGAATGGTGTGTGCAATAAACAGACTCCAGAATGTGGAGCTGGTGGAACTGAAGTGGAGACAGTGTCAACAGTGACAATCGTTGAATGGGAGGTTAGAAATCTTTGTTATGTGGTATCAAGTCAGCTGGTTAAATGATCTTCTATTTTATCTGGAGCTTTGGGTCATGTATTCATCCTAGACGGAGATCTCAGGGACACCCTGGACAAATATCTGGATGTTGCAGTATACTTCCCTCTCACAAGACTTCTGGTAAGGTCCTGAAATTTATCTGCTTCCCTGCTAGTAGAACCAAAGCATAGGCAGCTCTGTCTAGAGTTCCTTTCTTGCCTGTGACTGGCTAGCTAGACAGCCAAGGGTTAGAAGATCACGTGTGTGATAGATCATAAAAGCCAGATCCTCTGCCCCAAACTAAAATGAATGAGAACAAGGGTGGAGAGGTGGGATGTCCTGCAGGAGATACTGCAGCTTAGGGTCTGGGAAGTTCTAGAGAAAAGGCGTGATCCTCCAAGCCACACCTGAATGTGTCTTTTTTTCCCTCTCAAATTAAATAATGTGTATTTTACTTAAAATTTAGACAGTCCTGGGGGCTCTGGTGTCTGGGAACCTTGGCTGTAAAAATCCTGTGGGAGAGAGTGAGGTGCATTGGTCACAAACCTGATGCACCTTTCCAGACTCCCTCAGCCACCTCCTCCTCTCTCTTTTGTAGCCCACCACCCCACTTCCATATTTGTGGTAGAAATGCCTCGTGGCCGGCAAGGGATCTGACTTCCCAAGCAGCCACCCAGGGGGCAAATGATGCAACTCAAAAATGCAGTGGTGTCAGGCCTTTGCAGAGTGCACCTTGGCCAGTAGAAATCAGGTGGTGAGAGGGGAACAGCTGGGAAAATCCCCTCTCAAATCTCCTCTTGGTAAACCCGTCCAAGGTGCACTTGCAAACACTCCTTGCAAACACTCTGTGCTTCAGCACAGTCTCATCAAGTTACTGGCTGTCCCCCCAGGGCTCATGTGACACAGTGGGCACCACAGGGATACATTATCTTGCATTGCTTCACATCTTTCCTCACCGCATCTCCTCCCTTCTGACCATCCTGGATTTCCAGCTCTCCAAAATGTGAGCCTCAGACTCTGCTTTCTAGAACACTTGGGTTAAGATATGGAGCCACAATCAAAGCCCCCATCCCAACACTGTTTGGGGTAGCAAGAATGTCCTGAGGGCACAACTGATTTTTCCAGCTCAGTTGTTCAGTCAGTTCAGTCCGCTCAGTCGTGTTTGACTCTTTGCGACCCCATGGACTGCAGCACATCAGGCCTCCCTGTCCATCACCAGCTCCCAGAGTTTACTCAAACACATGCCCGTTGAGTCGGTGATGCCATTCAACCATCTTCATCCTCTGTCATCACCTTCTCCTCTCGCCTTCAATCTTTCCCACATAAGGGTCTTTTCAAATGAGTCAGCTCCTTGCCTCAGGTGGCCAAAATATTAAGAGTTCCAGCTCACTTGCAGGAAATCCAGCCCAGATCTCTGGATTCCTGTCAGGGTCCCAGTGCCAAGAGTGCTGGGTCAGGCCATTTCTGGTCTACTCCCTAGGAGAAGCTGAGGCTAATTTCTCAGGCTCCTTTTGTGGTTCCCTACATAGTCTTCTGGGTGCCGAAGACCTTGGGAAGAATCAAACCTAGGCTTGCAGTTTGCTGTGCCTTCTGGGTCTCTGCTCTCAGGCCACTGGGGGGCGGGAGGCTAGAGCCTGGAAGTTAAAAGCCCCCTCTATAGGTGGGCAATCAAAGGCCCATTAGCCCAGGCTGCACTCCTGTGAGGGCAGTTCCTGAAGCCAGGGCTGGGGAGAAAGAGTTGTCGTCTCTACCCTTTCTGAGTTTGCACTTGGCACAGACTTGGTCAGCTCTTTGTGGACCCCACATGACTCAAGCTCCAAGGGTGGTTGTAGAGTGTGCATTGGCTTTGAGCTTCCTGAGCCCATGAGGTGTCTTCCTTCGTGGGTTCTCCCAAAGAACACAGGGCTGTGTAACATGCTTGTGCAAATACATTGGCTGAGGAGGGCCCAGCATGGGTGCATCTGACTAAGTCTTTAGTCTTTGTGACCCTATGGGCTGTAGCCCACCAGGATCCTCTGTCCTTGGGACTTTCCAGGTGAGAATACCGGAGTGGATTGCCATTTCCTCCTCCAGGGGATTTTCCCGACCCAGGGATCGAACCCACATCTCCTGAGTCTCCTGCATTGTGGGCAGATTATTTACCACTGAGCCACTAGGAAGCAAGGAAGGCCCAGAGGCCCCAAACAGCCTCTGAATCCCTGCTGCATTTGGCTGTGTCACAGTACAGGCAGGTATAGTCAGGACAGTGACTGCCCAAAGACAGAACCCAAGCTAGAAAAGATAAAGAGATTCTGAGATCTCCCTGACCTTTGTACCCTCATTTGGAGGGTATCACATGCATGTTCTGCTCCACTGAGGCAGAGGTGAGACCCCAGGTTAGAGCACACAGCAAATCCAGAGCTGCTTCTGAGGTCAGAGGTTGTCAGTCCTATCTTAGATCAAAGGTTTTTTTCTCTTTATATCTATATCCAAGACACCCAGATTGCATCCAGAGAGAGAGAGAGAGAAATTCCAGGAGCCCTTTTGAAGGGTGAAGACTCTGCCCACAATGCCCAAGTTATACAGGTTCTCAGAGGGTCCCCCCAGTTCAGTGTCCACTGTCAGACTCCCCTCAGGAAAGTTTTGGTGATGTGGCCTTAGTGTAATATGGACCGTGGCCAGGGGGAGGAGCTAAGCAAGCTGCTGATTGGCCAGGGCCAGTGCTTCTGTGGCTGCCTGACTCCTGTCCTGAGCAGCGCCTGGTGCTGAGGCCTACGAGCCACTACCGCTTAGGGATTTTTGACTATAAAGCTCAATACTCAGAAAACTAAGATCATGACATCCGGTCCCATCACTTCATGGCAAATAGATGGAGAAACAGTGGAAACAGTGGCTGACTTAATTTTGAGGGCTCCAAAATCACTGCAGATGGTGATTGCAGCCATGAAATTTAAAAGACGCTTACTCCTTGGAAGGAAAGTTATGAGCAACCTAGACAGCACGTTAAAAAGCAGAGACATTATTTGTCAACCAAGGTCTGTCTAGTCAAGGCTATGGTTTTTCCAGTATGGATGTGAGTTAGACTATAAAGAAAGCTGAGCGCCTAAGAATTGATGCTTTTGAACTGTGGTGTTGGAGAAGACTCTTGAGAGTCCCTTGGACTGCAAGGAGATCCAACCAGTCCATCCTAAAGGAGATCAGTCCTGGATGTTCATTGGAAGGACTGATGCTGAAGCTGAAACTTTGGCCATCTGATGTGACGAGCTGACTCATTTGAAAAGACCCTGATGCTGGGAAAGATTTAGGGCAGGAGGAGAAGGGGATGACAGAGGATGAGATGGTTGGATGGCATCACCAACTCAACAAACAGGAGTTTGGGTAAACTCCGGGAGTTGGTGATGGACAGGGTGGCCTAACGTGCTGTGGTTCATGGGGTCACAAAGAATCAGACACAACTGAGCAACTGAACTGAACTGAGTCAGGGTTACTGGAGCATGAGCCAGCCAAGTGCTATATAGGTAATATATTTAATATATATAAAAAGGTTATATATATATATATAATGTATATATATAATATATATATTTAATATATATATAAAGGTTATATATATATAATGTTTCTGGAGGCACTGAGGTTAAGGTTGACATTATCACAGACAGTCCATTGTGAAAGCCATGAAGCTGAGCGGGAGGGGAATGAGCCAAATGTGACCTGTTGCTAACAGAAACCACAAGGGTCAGATCCAGACTCAAGGACAAGGACTTGCCAAGATTCTTGATGATGGTTACTAGCTCACAGAGAGCAACCAGGAATCAAATCAGTTTGAAAGGAATTGTGCAGAAACTTCTCACTTGACAGTCAGGGATCTGGGAAGACATAATCTCTAAGACAATGTTTAGGCCTAAACCCATGTCCAAAGGGGGCTTTCCTGATGGCTCAAGCAGTAGAAGAAAAAAAAAATCTGCCTGCAATGGAGACACAGGTTTAATCCTGGGATCAAGAAGATTCCCTGGAGGAGGAAATGACAACCCACTCCAGTGTTCTTGCTTGGGAAATCCCATGGACAGAGGTCACAAAAGTGTAGGACACGACTGAGCAACAGAACATGCACACACAACACACCATGTCCAAAAGGAGGAGGGACGCTTCAGTCCCAGAAGGGGCATCTTCTTGAGGATGTCCGTAAAGGACAATGGATAAAGAAGATACTTTCCAGTAAGAAAGGACCTAGAGTAGTTAGTTTCATCGACCAAGAAACTCACTCCACTGTCCAGAAGGATGGATCTGCTATATGCTATGGATTAGTGACCATTGTTTTCTCTTCTATTCCAAATTGAAGTGTCTTTTTGTTTTTTAATGGTTATCCTATTTCCCTCTACTATTTCATATTGGTTATACAGAGGTAGCTAGCCATATATTGCAAAATCACAAGGCGTTATATCCAGACCTAATCAATAACTGCACATCACAAAGGGACNGACCATTGTTTTCTCTTCTATTCCAAATTGAAGTGTCTTTTTGTTTTTTAATGGTTATCCTATTTCCCTCTACTATTTCATATTGGTTATACAGAGGTAGCTAGCCATAGATTGCAAAATCACAAGGCGTTATATCCAGACCTAATCAATAACTGCACATCACAAAGGGACCCTGCACTGAGGGCTCAATAAAGCAAGTGGGCATGATTTGGTTTTGCCTCCCATTGAGAAGTGGGTGAGTACAGTTTTTTGTTAGGCCTAAGAATGTTATATCATTAGGCAGGCATATTTTTGACATTGTATGTTTGTTAAGAAGAGTATATAGGTGGATTTTGGAATATTGTGGATGCACCTTGCTAATCTGCCCATCTTCTCTTCTTCTGAAGAGCAATGTCACCCTTCCACACAGTCCTGGTGAAGTAAATTATGGTGGCTTACTCTTCCACCCTAGATGTGGGCACATGTCCATTCTGGCCAAAGTTTTCCCAAGGTCTTTAGAGCTAGAACTGGTGAGGCCACCAAATAGAAGGAAGCAGAGTCGAGAGATGGAGACATCATTGTTTGAACCCCTAAATCCAGATCCAGCCTAGATCCAGCCATACCTAAAGGCAGGTACATCCTTTGATTTATCAATTTTGTAAGCCAACTAGTTTCCTGTTGGCTTGTTTGAGTTGGGTTTCTGACACTTGCAACTGAACGTATTTGGACTTACACACGCACACACAACAGAGAAACAAACACCATAGTTGTTTAAACTCATTAGACATTATATAAGTCTTCCATGAGTTTAGAGGGATCAGCAAGTCTTTTAACTAAAGCAGAGTTCTCTAACCTCCGGGATCTAATGCCTGATGATCTGAGGTAAAGTTGATGTAATAATAACAGAAATAAAGTGCACAATAAATGTAATGCTCTTGGATCATCCCCAAACCATCCCTCCTCCATCTGTGGGAAAATCATCTTCTGTGAAACCAGTCCCGGGTGCCAGAACAGATTGGGGAGCACTGGCTTAGACCGTGCCTGTGCTCCGGCTCCTAGCACCGTGCTTAGCACCTAGCAGTGAGGGGCCTCTATGCCTCCACGTGAATAGCTGTTTGTATGTGCAGCTGTCACATAGTCCCATCTGTGTCCAGGGTGCTTAGCCTGCGTGTTAGCACTGTGCTGGTGTACAGATGCCCCTGACACTAGCTCCTCTCTCAGCTGGAAATTACTTGTTGGTATATATGGCATCTTACCTGGTAACGTTAATTTTCATCCCATTCCCTCCAAAAACGAGTCAAAGACAAAGGAACAGGTGGGAACAAGTTTTCTTAGAAACTCTATGAAGGAGGAACTCTCCCCTCGCCATGTCCTTCACTGTCTGATGTGACATCAGATTAGAGGCCTCCAGCCTCCGTAACAGCTGGGGACCAGAGTGCCCACCACACAGCTGGGGCCCCACACTAGTCTGATCCAGGTGTGTGGGGTGGAGCAAAGATTATCCTCCTGGGAACAGTATGTGCAAGGCCCTGTGGGCCCAGGAAAGGCTGACCAAGGCAAGGTGAGTCACGGTGTTCTAAGCCGAAACTTTTGCCCATCTCACAGAAGCAGGCAGGAAGCACCACCATCGACCAGCTTTATATGGCACCCACTGGATACACAGACAGACAAAGACAGACAGACAGAGCACACACCACTTCTAAGCTGAACACTGCTCACCATCTAGAAGCACCTCGGATAAGCACATGTGAGACACTCTTGCATAGGAAAGATGTAGTTTTTAAAGGAATGAAGAAGTATTTTGGCAAAACATCTACTTCCCTCCCAGGTCCTGGGTAAAGAGGGACCTCTAAATTCTGAAGCTTCTACAATATTGAAAATTATCCCCTTCTCTCAATGGCAGTATATACAGTAGCAAATCTTCCAAGTCTGTGGTCTCAGCCCTCTATATATATTCTGAATCTACTTTACAGGTGGGTAGACTTAGACTTAGAGACAGAAGGTGGTCTGGAGCAAGGGGACACTGGGCTGGCTCAAGGTGAGGGGAAACAGAAGGTGTCTCAGCTCAGCCAAAGGCAGGGCCTCTGTCTGTCTGGACAGGGAAGGGAAAGACTAGGGGGGTCCAAACTCCCCTTCATCCTAACTGGGGAAGCAGAGGTTCCACGGGAAAGGCTGTCAAGAAGGAAAGGCAGGTTCCCACTCCTGCTGGCTTAAGAGGCCTTTCAGGGTGGCAAGGACCAGGGCAGGCCAGAGCTCCTCATCAAGGCTTGTTCAGGGATGCTCTCTGAGTTTGGGGGCTGTGGGCTCACTGCCTTCCATAACTCTCTTGTTACCTGCTTAGGAACACAGACCTCAAGTCCTTAATTATTTTAAAAGGTATTGGGGTGGGGTTGGGAGGTTAAGGGAATGAGACACAGAATAATCTTTCCACAGCCTTCCTCTGTCTAGGCTGGGGCCTTCAAGGGTCTTCTTCACCCTGTCTCCTAGGGATATTTAAAGGCAGCTTTTATTAGACTCTATACTGTTTCTTTTGTTTCTCTTTTGATTTTTTTTGTTTTTTTTTTCTTTGTTTAATTTATATATATATATATATATATATATATTCTTAAAAAAGCAATAGTCCTTTGGTCCCTAAACTCTAAGGAATGATATGATTTTGAAAGAAGTAGATCTGGGCTTCCCTTTGGAGAAGCCCTTGGCACCCCCTAGGCCATCTGCTGGTTCCCCTCCCTAGACAGTCACTCCTCAGCCAGCCCCAGCTGCCTTGCCAGCCTGAGCTCCGCATCACAGGCACAGAACAACCCACTTGGTGAAAACAATCCTTAAAGCGGCCTGAGCCCAGGCGTTGGCCTGGGGTCCACCTCCATCTGTGGCTGCTCCTTCAAGAAGGGCTGCTCAAGCATTTCTGTGCTTCTCTTTTCCTTTCTTCTTACTCTTCAGTTTCCAGTGTTGGGTATTAATTGATAAGGAGAGAGAAAGGAGAAAAAGAAAAATGTCACTCTGCGGAGCAAGACAGAGCAACTTGCCCCATCCGTGACATCTTAGGTGAGTGGCTGGACCTCAGGCTTCCCCCTGGAGCCAGACTCTGGGTTCTGGGCAGATCACCATGGGCCAGCACCACCTCCCGAGGGCTCCCTGGAGGACAGTTCAATAGAAGGAGGGTCTTGTGAACCTTCTAAGACAGCAAATCTCTAAAAGTTACAGGCAGCTGGCCTTGCCAGAAATCTAAGAGAGCTTGTCATCTTCCCCCCATCACCACCAGGCCCCGTAAATCTTCAGGGTATTTGCTTCTCTCATCTCCATGTTCTCTGCCATCATCCCAGCCCTGACATCCTGTCCTTTCTTTGCTTAAACTCTTCAGTGATTCTCTACCATCTTCAGGATAAATTCCAAACTCGTGGTCTTTAAGACCCTTCACGAGCTGACACAAACGTACTTTTCTAGTCTCATTCTCCACCCCCTGCCCTCCCTACACAGGGCCCCATGACTATCCCTGGCATGGAACAGGCTGGCTGGATCTTACTGTAATCATCTCTCCCAGGCTGTGGGGACAGGAATGATGTCTAATTTATCTCAGTTCATAGATGGAAGGAAAAAAACAACCCCAAACTAGGATTCCTCCTAACTCCTGGCTCTTCTCACCCAGATTTTTCCAGAGATGGGTGCCCTCAACATCCCAAAAAGGAATAGCAAAGCTGAGAGTGCCTCTATCACTCAGGACACATCTGCCTGGGGTCCACGAAGGACTCACCTTTCGTGGTTGGTCAGTAAGAGCAGATCAGTAAGGCCGGTTAGCATCCTTGGGCCTCTTCAGCTGAACCTTGAGCCTCTTCATGCCAATCTGAAAGCCATTCATGGCCTGAATAGCTGTCTGGGCACTGGTTGGATTGTCAAAGCTAACAAACCCTGGAGGGTATGTGCAGAGAGGTTAGCTGGGAACTCTGCCCAGCCTCTTCTCCTCACCCCCCTTAGGCCAGTTCCATCAATCATATATTCCTCCACCCTTCAGTGTTTGCATGTGCGCATACACACACAGACACAGGCTCATACAGACATGGACAAGTGGCCTGAGTTTCCTGTGATTCTTGGAAGGACAGGAGGTAATTCTGAGTGCATGTGTTGGGTGGCAGGTGTTTCTCTGTTTTTTCCTGGCATGGAAAAAGCTCTCTCCCTCCACAGCTCCCATTCTGATCCTCTGAACTGCAGTTGCAGTTGAAGGGGATCTCTGACTCCAGACCTCCCCCTGCCCCCATCCACTTGCCCTGGCCAGATTCTGGTTGAAGATCTACCAGACACCTGACCGTCCCAGGTGAAGCTGATATAGACTTGTTCCTAGTCTGGGACCCTGCTGAGTGCTATACACTCAGTTTCTAGGAATCATTGACTTCTGGAGGCGCAAACTTAGGGTTTGTAGGGAGCCTCATAATTAGGAGAGGGAGAGGTCCACGGATGGGCCTCAACTCACCAAAACACTTGCTCTGGTTTGTGGCACGATCCACAAAGACTTTGGCAGAGACAACAGCTCCAAAGGGCAGGAATGTCTGGATGAGTTCTGCATCACCAAACTCCTGAGGCAGGTGATAGATGAAGAGGTTACAGCCTTCTGGGCCTGGAGGAACAGCGGCAGGCTGGTTCGGGGAGGAGTCCTAAGTCCAGCCCCACCAGGCTTTGATCTCCAGACCCCTGTCCCTCACCTTCTCTTTGCTGCTGGGGCAAGGCTGAAGGCTGCTGGGGAAAAGTTGTGCTCACTGGGGCATAGGCCGACGGATAGGCTGCTGGAGACAGAGGTGGGAGCGGGCAGTGACCCCCCCAGGAGCCATCCCCCAAGCAGGACCCCACCTGCCTGGCCACTTTTGACCAATTCAGCCAGTCCACCCCTAGAAAAGTCGTTCTGGGTCCAAGGGTGAGGGAATGGAGGGTCGACTCCTCAGAACAGAGCCTAACCTCCCCTCCCCCCGACCCCCACAAATCTCCCTGTTACTTTCTGGGGCCCTTCAAACCTCCCAGGCCGCGTAGCGCCAAGTGAAACCTGCGTAGTGGTGCATCCCAGCGTAGGCCTGCTGTAGGGGGTCAGCCACGCCGGGACTCTGGGCTGGGGAGAGAGGGGCACAAGACCCTAAATGAAGGTGGGCTGACGGCAGGGCTAGGTGAGAATTCAGGAGCGTGGAGGGAGGCGATGAGAGGCAGCAGGGAAGAAGGAGTCTCTTCTTAGGGAGGCCAGGCCTTGCCATCACCATCCCCCAGCCCCTACTCCCCATTCCGTTTGGGAAGAGGAGATTTGGGCGGAGTGGGGGGCCCACCTGGATAAGGAGAGAGCCCGTTATTGTAGAGACTGTCCGAGCCTGGTTGCCCGTTGGTCTGGGGAGTCAGGGGACCGAATCCATTGACGCCGATGGGCGCCGGGAGACCCGGAAGTGTGCCCGGGCCACCGCCAGGCGGGGAGTTGGCTGCAGGTGGCGAGGAGGTGGGAAAGTAAGGTCACCGCCCCACGCTCGCTCCGCCCTGGACCCAGCCACGCCCCCGCCCCGCCCCCGCCCCCTGCTCGCAGTACCTGCCGCGGGCAAGAGCGGCGCTGCTACCAGGCTGAAGGCCGCCACGTGCTGCATCTGTGCAGCAACTGCCGCCACTGGGCCGAGGCCCGGGCCCTGCGCCGCCGCCAGCAGGGCCGCCTGGTGCTGCAGGATCTTTGGGAGGGAAGAAGGGCAAGTGTAGAGGACCAGAGGCGGGCAGCTGCTCGGGCGCTCTAGCCCCAGCCTGGCTCACTCGCTGCGCCACGTGTACTCCAGGACCAGGCACCTACCGCGGTGGTATAGGCTCCGCAGGCCCCGAGCGGCAGCGGCGCCGGGTGGAAGGCGCCCAGCTGGCCTGCCATTTGCTGCATCCGCCGCAGTGCGCGCTCGCGGTCCGTGTCTGCCAGCTTGACCACGAGGCTGGACGAGGCGCCCTGCGTAAGACAGAGGAGGCTGCAAGGACCGGTCTAACCCCCAGCTCCAGCTCTGGGCCCAGTGCCTTGCTCATCATCAGGCCCTTTCCCCGGGTCTGTGGGGAGAAGCAGCCAGCCCCACCCCACTGGCCTCGCCCTGGCCCCGGCGCCCGCCCTCACCGCCATTGTCCGGCTGCCGTGCAGACTCTGGATGGCTGCCTGAGCTTCCCCTTGACTCCCGAGCTTCACAAAGGCACAGCCTGCGGCAGGATAGAGGTGGGTCAGGTCACAGAGGCCAAAGGGTCCTGTGGTCCAGAGTGAGGCGGGGGTCACCAGGAAGTCCCGCGGTCAGCTCAAGTCACCTTTGCTAGTGCCGTCGGGGCTCCGCAAGACGGTGCACTCCTCGATGTGGCCGAAGGGCTGGAATAGGCGTCTGACGTCCTCCTCGCCCTGTTGCTTGCCCAGCATGCCCACAAACAGCTTTCGGTCCTCTGGGGACAAATCCAGGAGTCACCTGGGAACCCTAAGTCCTCTTGGACTCTGCAGAGGAACAGAGGAGCCTAGGAAGGGAGCTAACCACGGTCTAGCTCTGGGAAGAAGAGAAGGAAATGAGAAGGCCCTACTCATTGGGCCCACAAGGTTGGGTTTTTTTGAGGGGCAGGATGACCTTCAGATGGATCTGGAGGAAAGGAACTCGGGGTTTCCATCAGGGAAACCCGAGTCCTGGACAAACTCCGACTCATGGCTGCTCTTGTGGGAAGTGGGTCAGTCCATAGTTTTGGCTGGATAAAGCCCTACGTGCACCATTTTATTCTTGCCCTTTCTGTTCTTAGAGTTTGGGAAATGCTGTTTTGGACCATTTCAGCCCTATTAAGGGAGGGAGTCCTAGAGGACTGGAGGAGATAAGTACACCCTAAGGAGAAGCCTGCTGGCAATGACTGGAATCAAGGAAAATTCTGGATCAAAAAACAAAACAAAACAAAAAAACAGCACAGAAACAGTTGTCTCATTGTACTGCTGCATTCCCAGACTCTTGAGCACTGGAATAATGAACCCCCACTGCCAGTTCCAAATTCAACCTGGGTGCCCTTCCCAAAGGCCTAAAGAAGAAGGGAAGCTTGGGTTCCTAATCCTCAGCATTGGCATTTTCCCGACTACACTTCCTGAACCTGTGACCCCTTTCCTTACCTCCCTTACTTCTCACTGAGCCCACGAGTCCCTCCCTGAGCCCTGCCGCCTCCTCCCTCACTTCCCCTGTTTTCCTGCCTTGATCTCTCCCCAGGTGTTCATGCTATGGGAGAACAATTTCTGCCTGCAGATCCAGTAGCCACCTGAGACTCCTCCTCTGTGTCCCCACTTCCTACAGGAGTGGTAGAGATGCCAGGAAAGGGGCTGCAGGCTGGGTCTATGCCCTTGAAGAAAGCTGCAGAACTGGAGCTGGCAGGACTTAGATGCACATCCAGCAAGAGCACTATCCAGGAGTCCAGCTCACAGGTCCTGCTGTCAAAGCCCCTCTCATTTCTGCACCAGGGTAAGTCTAAATTTGAGAGGGGGCTTCATCAGGGTGATACAAGTGGAAGAGAAGGACTGGGTGGGAATATGGCTTCAGGCTCCACCTTNGGCAAGTGTAGAGGACCAGAGGCGGGCAGCTGCTCGGGCGCTCTAGCCCCAGCCTGGCTCACTCGCTGCGCCACGTGTACTCCAGGACCAGGCACCTACCGCGGTGGTATAGGCTCCGCAGGCCCCGAGCGGCAGCGGCGCCGGGTGGAAGGCGCCCAGCTGGCCTGCCATTTGCTGCATCCGCCGCAGTGCGCGCTCGCGGTCCGTGTCTGCCAGCTTGACCACGAGGCTGGACGAGGCGCCCTGCGTAAGACAGAGGAGGCTGCAAGGACCGGTCTAACCCCCAGCTCCAGCTCTGGGCCCAGTGCCTTGCTCATCATCAGGCCCTTTCCCCGGGTCTGTGGGGAGAAGCAGCCAGCCCCACCCCACTGGCCTCGCCCTGGCCCCGGCGCCCGCCCTCACCGCCATTGTCCGGCTGCCGTGCAGACTCTGGATGGCTGCCTGAGCTTCCCCTTGACTCCCGAGCTTCACAAAGGCACAGCCTGCGGCAGGATAGAGGTGGGTCAGGTCACAGAGGCCAAAGGGTCCTGTGGTCCAGAGTGAGGCGGGGGTCACCAGGAAGTCCCGCGGTCAGCTCAAGTCACCTTTGCTAGTGCCGTCGGGGCTCCGCAAGACGGTGCACTCCTCGATGTGGCCGAAGGGCTGGAATAGGCGTCTGACGTCCTCCTCGCCCTGTTGCTTGCCCAGCATGCCCACAAACAGCTTTCGGTCCTCTGGGGACAAATCCAGGAGTCACCTGGGAACCCTAAGTCCTCTTGGACTCTGCAGAGGAACAGAGGAGCCTAGGAAGGGAGCTAACCACGGTCTAGCTCTGGGAAGAAGAGAAGGAAATGAGAAGGCCCTACTCATTGGGCCCACAAGGTTGGGTTTTTTTGAGGGGCAGGATGACCTTCAGATGGATCTGGAGGAAAGGAACTCGGGGTTTCCATCAGGGAAACCCGAGTCCTGGACAAACTCCGACTCATGGCTGCTCTTGTGGGAAGTGGGTCAGTCCATAGTTTTGGCTGGATAAAGCCCTACGTGCACCATTTTATTCTTGCCCTTTCTGTTCTTAGAGTTTGGGAAATGCTGTTTTGGACCATTTCAGCCCTATTAAGGGAGGGAGTCCTAGAGGACTGGAGGAGATAAGTACACCCTAAGGAGAAGCCTGCTGGCAATGACTGGAATCAAGGAAAATTCTGGATCAAAAAACAAAACAAAACAAAAAAACAGCACAGAAACAGTTGTCTCATTGTACTGCTGCATTCCCAGACTCTTGAGCACTGGAATAATGAACCCCCACTGCCAGTTCCAAATTCAACCTGGGTGCCCTTCCCAAAGGCCTAAAGAAGAAGGGAAGCTTGGGTTCCTAATCCTCAGCATTGGCATTTTCCCAACTACACTTCCTGAACCTGTGACCCCTTTCCTTACCTCCCTTACTTCTCACTGAGCCCACGAGTCCCTCCCTGAGCCCTGCCGCCTCCTCCCTCACTTCCCCTGTTTTCCTGCCTTGATCTCTCCCCAGGTGTTCATGCTATGGGAGAACAATTTCTGCCTGCAGATCCAGTAGCCACCTGAGACTCCTCCTCTGTGTCCCCACTTCCTACAGGAGTGGTAGAGATGCCAGGAAAGGGGCTGCAGGCTGGGTCTATGCCCTTGAAGAAAGCTGCAGAACTGGAGCTGGCAGGACTTAGATGCACATCCAGCAAGAGCACTATCCAGGAGTCCAGCTCACAGGTCCTGCTGTCAAAGCCCCTCTCATTTCTGCACCAGGGTAAGTCTAAATTTGAGAGGGGGCTTCATCAGGGTGATACAAGTGGAAGAGAAGGACTGGGTGGGAATATGGCTTCAGGCTCCACCTTTGAGATCCTGGAGCCCAAGAAAATCCATCCTAAACTCCTTTTCTCTTTGGCCCGCTTGGCTAGGCTGTTGGGATCCTTGGATCCTGAGTGCAGAGGAAACAAGGCTAATGAAGGTCGTAGGCTGAAGCGTGGGTGACAGTGAAAAGGAAGAACAGATTGATCAAAATTAGCAGTGGAAGGAATCTCCGACAAGGAGATTACGTGTGTGTCCATATTCACCTGGATGGTGTGGGGTTCAGCCTAGGCAGCCCTGAATACCCTGGTATCTGTCATCTGCCTGTCAATGCTGTGTCTGTATGAAAGGCAAGGGATGCGGTTTATATGGGACAGAAGAATTATATGTGGTTTATATGTTTCAGCAGAACCCTTCCCTCTGTCCAGAGGGTAACTGCCCAGAAATCCTGATGGGGAAGGGATAGATAATGTACTTGTGGCCAGAATTTGAGTAGGGGTACCAACCTTCTGTGGTAAGAACACAAACCAGTGGGTGTACTTCACTTATGGGTGTGTTAGCCACAGAAGAGTGCCCTTGGAATGGATCCCCGGCTTCCTAACATTTTTTTAAAGCTGTGAAATCCATCATTCTAACAAAAAGATCAGGATGAAGCTCAAAATATAAGAGAAAAGTAGAACTGTTTGGAGTAGAGCCAGAAAAGAGGGAGGAGGGCTGGAGTTTCTCTGGCTTCATCTTCCCTTGGTTCTCTCTAGAAAGGGCTCCAAGGAAAGTCCTTTGTAAACCACTGACCTAAAAGACAGAACATACAATTCCACATGGTATATGAAGAGGGATCTGAGATCATTCTGTTCAGGAACCTGAGAAGACAGGAACGGTCTTTCATGATTCTGTTGACTAATCTGATGGTGGTTTTGCCTTGACATTGGAAGACAGGCCCTATTTGGTCAAGGAATCAAACCCTCTGAGATTGTTATTGTTCTGAACTATGAAACTAAAGTATCTCATGCATCTACAAGCCCCAGGAGGGGCTGGAGAAGATCCTGGGGTCTTCAGAGTCCCAGGGCTTCATAATGTCCTAACTTGCAGTGCAGTTGTGACATTGGGTAGCATCTGCAAGATGATGATAGCACCCAGGTAAGCTGTCATGCCACATGAAACAGCAACCAGGTAGCCCTAGGTAGGAAGAAAGATGTCATGGCTGAGAAGGCGCCCCCAGGACAGAAAAGAGGTTTGTGTGGACAGTGGTCCAATCCTTCATCTGCTCTTCTCCCTGTTGCTGTTTTTTGATGATGGTGGTCAGTTACAGCTCATGTCAAAGACCATGAAATTCTCTGATCCTTCTTTTCCAGTGAGAGTCTCCCAAATTAAAAAATTTCCATTTGCATGACAGGACACTGAACCTATGGTTCTGAGCTACTGGGTTGATACAGAATTTGAAATTGAAATGAGTTTGGGCCACGGGCTGGTCTCTATGCTGCACATTGCACAGGTTTCGCCCTAAATCCTAGTGTTCTCTTTGCCCCTTTATAGGAACCTTGATGGTGTTGACAGGAGGATGATCCGGTCACAATGTGTGCTAGCATCAGATGATCTCCAGAAATGGTGAGATAAGTTTCTTAAGAGATCTGGTCAAAGAGAATTACAGGCTGGCCCCCTGAGAGTAGCCCCCAAATGCACATCCCTGAAGATTTTGAGGGCTGAGGCATGCTCCCAGAGAGTCGATGATGACAGGACTTAGCCCAGAATATTCAGTACCCTCTAGGTCGAACTATACCAGTTTGGTAAAAAAGAGGATTCTGTAAGAGGCAGGTCAGAAATGTCTGAGTAAAAGCACTCCATGAGTGGTGGACAGGTCTGTAGAAAGATGGAAATATTGGACAGGGAGGCCTAACTTTCCTAGAGTGGAAATTAGATGGAATTAGTGGATGAAATTAGAAAATAGCATCAGTGTGGAGTTGAGACATAGTTGGAAAGAGACACAGTTGAATAGTATAACTGCCTTTCCATGATGCAACCAATGTGTGCTCCTTGCTTTTCTATCAATGGTTTCTTGAACCAAACCAAGTTGTTTGGACCCTAGAGGTTCATCTCCATAAAGCTACCTTGTGCAGCTGGTCATACAGGAATTCTAATGTAGCAAATGATGGGGTCGAAAGCCCAGAGTTAGAGTCAGTCCCTCTGTCTTCTTCAGGAAGGATCTCAAGATACTGCTCTAGAAAAAAGGCTCTGCCTCAAGTTGGCCCAAAGGAGTTCTTGAGGTGCCCAAGTTTCTGGCTTCTAGGCCCCTCACAGCCAGCCACTCACTTCCGTGTTGGAGAGATATCATGATTGTAGAAACAGTGCAGGGACGAAGTTTCAACATTAGGGTACCAACCACCAAATGCACCCTAAAATTACCAGTCCAACTTTCCATCCAACTACCAACTCAGGAGATCCTGCTGACGGCAGCCTTTGATGCCCTGATGTTCTTAGTAATGACTGCAGCATAATGACGTAGCCAAGGCAGACTAGGAAATGAGTGAAGGAAATATCCAGGGGAAACAAAGTCTTCTGATCAGATCTAATGAGTATCAGGGAGGACGTTAATTCCAAAAGAAAAATATGAGAACTAAGAAACAAATTCAGCGAAGTTCCACTACACAAAAATCAAAATAGTCAGGGCTTCCCTGGTGGCTCAGTGGTGAAGAATACGCATGCCAGTGAGGAAACACAAGTTCAATCCCTGGTCCGGGAAGATCCCACATGCCACGGAGCAACTAAGCCCATGTGCCCCAACTGCTCCACAGCTACTGAGCCTGTCCTGTAGAGCCCAAGAGCCCCAGCTACCGAGCCCGCATGCCGAAACTACTGAAGCCCGCACACCCTAGAGCCTGTGCTCTGCAGCAAGCGAAGCCACTGCAATGAGAAGGCCACACACCACGACTAGAGAGTAGCCCCTGTTCACTGCAGCTAGAGAACAGCCGGTGCAGCAATGAAGACAGCCAATAATAAATAAAATTTTTAAAAAATCAGTTTTGCTTCTATACACTAGCAATGAACAAGCTGAGAACAAAATTAAGAAAACTATTCCGTTTAGCATCGAAACAAATAAAATACTTAGGAATAAATTTAAACAAAGATGCCAAAGAACTCGTACCCTGAAAACTATAAAACACTGCTGAAGGAAACTGGGAAGGCACAAACTGAGGGAAATTGGAGGACATCTTTTGTTCGAGAATTGAAAGACTTAATATGGTTAGATGTAAGTATTACCCAAAGCAACCTGCAGATTTAATGCAATCCCTATCAAAATTCCTATGGCATTTTTTTAAGAAATAGAAAAATCAATCCTAAAATTTATATGGAATCTCAAAATACCATGAATAGCCAAATAATCTTGGGGGGGAAAATGTTGGAGGTCTCAGAATACCTGATTTTAAAACTCATTACAAAACTACAGTAATCAAAGTATGGTACTGGCATAAAGAGAGACATTTAGACCAATGGAGAGGAACAGAGAGGCCAGAAATAAGCCCTAACATACACGGTCAAATGATTTTTGACTAGAGTTCCAGTCTTTTCAACAAATGGTGCTGAGAAAACTGGACATCTACATATAAAGGAATGAAGTTGGACCCTTATCTTGCACTGTATACAACAATTAAATGAAAATGAATCAAAGACATAAACATAAAGGCCAAAACGATAAAGCTCCTGGAATAAACAGTGGGAAACCTTCATGACCTTGCATTTGGCATTGATTTCTTGAATATGACATCAAAAGCACAGGCAACAAAAGCAAGAATAGAAATTTTGGACTATGTCAAGTTTTAAAACTACTCTGCATCAAAAGACACAGAGTGAAGAGGCAACCTACAGAATGGGAGAAAATATTTGCAACCCGTATATCTGATAAGAGTTTAAGATCCAGAATATACAAAGCGTTCCTATGATTCAATGATAAGAAAACAACTCAATTTTAAAAAATGAGCAAAAGATCTGAATAGACATTTCTTCAAAGAAGATATACAATGGCTAGCAAGTATATGAAAAGATGCCCAACACCACTAATAGTTAAGAACGTGCAAATCAAAATCACAATGAGATAGCAACTCATACCCATTAGGATAACTGTTATTTAAAAAAAGAAAAAAAAGGAAAAAGATACATGTTGTCAAGGATGTGGAGAAATTGGGACCCTTGTGGACTATTGTTTATGTATGTGCACTAATGTAAAATGGCACAGCCATTTCCATGTGCATGGAAAACAATGCAGCAGTTCCTCAAAAAATTAAAAATAGAATTACCATACTACCTAGCAATACCAGTTCTGAGTATATAGCCAAAAATTGAAAGCAGAGTCTCAAAGATGTATTTATACACTCACGTTCACTGTAGCATTATCTACAATGGTCAAAAAGTAGAAGCAACTGAAATGTCTATCAACCAATGAATGGATGAGCAAAATGTGGTGAATACACACATGGAATATTATTCAGTTTTTTAAAGGAAAGAGATTCTGATACATGCTGCAACATGGATGAGAACTGAAGACTCCAGGTGATGTAAGCCAGTCACAGAAAGACATATACTGCATGATTTCACTTATGTGAGGTATCTAGACTAGTAAAACTCATAGAAACAGAAAGTAGAATGGTGGTTGCCAGGGGCTAGAGGGAGGGAGAAATGGAACTTGATGTTTAATGGGAACAGAGTCTGAGTTTTATACGATGAAAAAGTTCTGGACTTTGCACAGCAATGTGAATGTTGCTAACAGTACTGAATTATATTCTTAACAGTGGTAAAAAGAATAAAGATTATGTTATGTCTGTTTTACCCCCACTTAAAAAACAATACAGTGCAGGAGGAGGCCTGAAAAATAGGGACTTAGACCAAGAAATGGTAAAAAAAAAAAATAGGGACTTAGACCAAGACTCCACTTTTTCTTCATCCTGATTCAAGAGAGCCAGGAGGCAAGTAAGAAAGCCTGGGCCTTCAGGGTCCCTTAAGAGAGAAGATCTCAACCTCTGGAGATGCATTTTTCTCTTCCGGAGTAAATGAATAGTGTGGAACTTGGCCACAGAATTTATGGAAACTGGCACATATTACACTATGTAAATTTGCATAAACATATACATAGGGCTGGCATACATGTAAAGGCTCTTGTGGGATGTCCCTGGTGGCTCAGTGGTAAAGAATCTGCCTGCCAGTGCAGCAGACACAGGTTTCATCCCTGGTCAGGGAAGGTTGCCACATGCTGCAGAGCAGCTAAGCCCTCAGCTCCTGAGCCTGTGCCCTCTAGAGCCTGTGCTCCGCTACAAGAGCAGCTACCGAAGTGAGCACCCTGTGCACTAGAGAGTGGCCCTCACTTGCTGCAACTATAGAAAAGCGATGAAGACTCAACACAACCAGAAATAAATAAATACTTAAAAAAAAAAAAAGACTGTGCCTTCCAATGAAGGCGGATGTGGGTTCAATCCCTGGTCAGGGAAGTAAGGTCCCACATGCTGTGGGGTGTAGCCAAAAAAAAATTTTTTTAATGCTGCCGTAATGTAGTCCGTGAAGACTTGGATGCACTCCAAGTGTCACCAGCGCTACCAGAGGTGGCCATGGAAGAAGAGGACCCCAGAATTAAGTTCATGAGATGGGTCTGTGACCTGTAGAGCATGGTTATACAGAGAGTCTTATGATCATTCAGATTCATAAGGAGCTGTTTAGTCGCAGAACAAATGGGTAGTTTCAAGAACAATGATGTTGTAGGTAATGTTATAGTGAAAAGAAGACAGAACATCTCTGTATCTTCCAAAGCTATTATGAAAAATGTTTTTATGTTTGCTTTAAACATTTTTTTCAATGAAAACCATTCTACTTCTATTCAGGCTTTCCCCTGCTGTGCTATCTGATTTCTGCAACATTGGCTGGAAATGAAAATAAGACAGACCTACAATAGAAGTTATTTAAAAAAAATAAAATATAGGTTATTTCAACCACAATCCTCCTGTCTATTGATTAAAAATAATGGTAATACTACTCTGTTGCATTGGCATCAAAATTCAAGAGATAGAATGTGTGTGAAGTGACTATTTTTGTCAAAAAGCGCATGCATGTGTACATAGTAGAATACTCCTGTATGGCAGAGGGAAAATGGAAGTCTTTGGGCCAAAGAAGCAAGCTTGATAGGTTTGGTTAGGCTGTCACAGTGCTGGTGCACTTTTTTTTAATTTAAATTTTAATTTTTCTTACTTTATTCTACTTTACAATACTGTATTGGTTTTGCTATACATCAACATGAATCCACCACAGGTGTATACAAGCTCCCAATCCTGAATCCCCCTCCCACCTCCCACCCCACATTGTCTCTCTGGATCATCCCCGTGCACCAGCCCCAAGCATCCTGCATCCTGCGCTGGTGCACTTTTAAAACTGGAATTAGCTGCCAACATTTAATATATTAAAGGGAAAATTTTAAATTAAATCATGACAGTCTCAACCATTTAGGGTTACTTATACCTGGCTCCTGTAGCATTTGAGTTAGTGATCCCTGTTTTATGGGAAGAAAAAGCTAATAATCTCTTCCAGAAAAAAAAAGACAAAGTTTTGGAAGATTATATTTGCCTTGATACCCCTTAGATTATGTCTGCATTGATACTAGTATTTTTTCCGATATAAAAGTCATTAATCATCTGTATACAAAGGATTTAATTTCAGGAATAATTAAAAAATATGCAAGGTCACAGGCTTACCTATATCAGGGCAGGTATGATCATTAACTCTGAAGGTTTATAGAATTGGGATCACAGAGATAAGATTTAAATGGGACAAGCTGTCCTACATTGGTGTCAAATGTTATGTTTCAAAATTCAAATTCAATAACATTTTAAAAATTGCATTTCTAAAGCATTAATTTGTGTTAAAATTCAGCAGAGAGCTTCTGAAGAGATACACAATAGCATTGAAGAGAAGGAGCACACTCTGATTAGTATCTAACAGATCAGTTAGTAGTAAAATACTTCAGTTTCAGTTCAGTCGCTTAATCATGTCCCACTCTTTGCAACCCCATGGACTGCTGCACGCCAGGTTTCCCTGTCCATCACTAGCTCCCGAAGCTTGCTCAAACTCATATCCATCCAACCATCTCATCCTCTGTCATCCCCTTCTCCTCCTGCCCTCAGTCTTTCCCAGCATCAGGGTCTTTTCCAATGTTACTGGAAAAGTAAAATATTTATAAAGACCCAACTGTTGCAAGACTTAGTACATATGCCTCCTCTCTCCCAAATGTGTATCAGGGAACATTTGGTGACTCTGAGTGGGAGCAGGAAGGAATTGAGAGATCTGGTCATCCAAAACTATAAGAAGGAGTATCCGTAGATGCCTTTGGAATATATGCTCCTAAAAAACCATCACTTGTCAAGAAATATCTATGTTATACATGACTACTAAAGGGATTCCCTGGTGGCTCAGATGGTAAAGAATCCTTCTGCAATGCAGGAAACCTGAGTTTGACCCCTGGGTGGGGATGATCCCCCGGAGAAGGGGATGGCTACCCATGCCAGTATTCTTGCCTGGATAATCCCCATGGACAGAGGAGCCTGAAGGGCTACAGTCCATGGGGTCACAAAGAGTTGGACAAGATTGAGTCGCTAAAACTTTCACTATTTTTCTTTTTAAAGTTATGAATCCTACTGCCAGGCAGACCTCTTTTCAGACAGATTTGCTTTTCCTGCTCTCTTGAGCTGCTCAGAATCTGAACAGGTGTAGAGGTGAAATGCCATATATACAGAATTTGTCAGTGATATTACACCTGAAACACTTTTACAAAAAGGAGGAGGAAAATTATAAAACTCACACTGATGCCACCGCTAGGGGCCCAGATGACCAAGACATCTGGACCAGGCTAAGCAGAAACATTATTGGTATGGAGGTCTCCTTTGGGCAGTGGCCCTCATCCTGGTAAGTTGTGTTAGACTCCAAGCAAAAATGTGTCCCCAGTGTCCTGGATTCAGTTCCTGAACCAGACTCCAAGTTGCATTGTGTTCTTCTGAGCCCTGTACATGTGCTTCCCACTCCCTGACGTACTTGCTCCCTTGCTCCTCCCTTTTCTTTTTGGCTACTTCTTGTTCATCCTGGAGGTCTCAGCTTAAATAGTGTTACCTCTGAGAGCCCACCCCGACCTCCTAGACTAAGTTAGGTGCCCCATGTTTGTTTCCCCACAACCCCCAGGACTTGAAAAGCACTGATCACACTGAATAATAACTTTCTTTACTGTTTATATCCCCTTATAGCGCCAGAGCTTCATGAGGCCAGGAGGCAGGTTTGCCTTGCATTCCTAATGTGGAGTAAGTTACTCAAAAGATATTGGTTGGATGGTTGAACAAACTACAGTCCAACCTGTCTGCTTCTTAGCTTACTCAAATACTCTCAGGGGGCCTCTCAGCTGTGGGACTGTCTAGTGTTTGTGAGCAGGACTGAGAAGATGGCCAACACTGGCCATGATGCCTAACAGTTTCCCAAGAAGCAGAAATTCTTGGGATAAGTGAACCAGAGGTTTGGTGTGCAGCCTGGAACTTCTCAAAAACCAGTCTGGAAAGAATGAGATCGAAAAGGAGGATGTGTGTATGAAAGGGGAGGAATGAAGCTTGGAAATAGCTTCTCAAGACAAAGTGGGATGGTAGTATCTTGACCAGAAGCAGAGAATCGGAGATCAGGAAATCAGAGACCAGAATCAGAGATCAGAGAGAGTCAGCAGATGTCAGGGAGGGCTTAGGCAGATATTTTTGAATGATTTAACACCCAAGGGCAAGAAAGACACCAAGAACTGACACCAGAAGCTAGTCTTGCTTTTCTAGCTTAGAATCTGGCCATAACATGGCTGGTTGTCACAAAGCACAGGCTTTCAAATCCTCTGTTCTTAAGGAGCTTTAGTTTTTTTCTGCACAATGAAACAGTGCAGCTATTAAAAAAAATCACTTTTGAAGAGTTTCCATGGTCCTCAACATAGAGTCAAATTTCTTAATATGGCCTTCAAAATCTGTCTGACCAGCCTCATCTTTTTCCTAAGGCAATGAAGGAATATGAGTGGCTCTAACCCAGAATGGACTGGATTTTCTGTAATCAGAAGAGTCTGGAAAAGGAGAATAACTCTAGCCTGATTCTTCAAACAAATCTGGAAGTTCCATCTGTTAAAACAAGAATGAACTTTCTTCACAGGAAAGGTGGCAAGAACTCCCTTCCTCTACGTGCAGCCTCTGTCTCCTCCCTCTTCTGGATCTGGGGATGCTGGGACCCCATCCCTCCTCAGTCTGCTCTGTGATGGCTGAGTTGTTTCTGGGGCTGAGCAATCTGGTCCCTCCCTACTTGTTCCCCTTATCCAAGGTAGGCAGAGGGGGCTCTAGCAATAAAACATAGGTAAGCCTGACTTCAGGAGTGGGCCCACCACCCCCGACATGGATGATACCCTGAGATTTGTCAGGCAGGCAAGTTACCTCCTCGGCCCTCACTGGCAGCCGGCTTCACTTGGATAGGACGATTCATCTGAAAGACATTGGACCAACACACCCCATCAGCATGACCGCCTAGTCCTGGGGCCCCGGCTTCTCCACCCCTGGACTTCTCAAGATCTAAGCCCTCACCCCACCACTCTATACCCCACCACTCTCACACAGGAATTATAGATTTTCTCCAAGATTCCTCCCTTAAATGCAGGACTTTAGAAAGTGCTAAAGCCTGAGGATTAGGCCATAGGAAGCTCAGGGCAAGTAGAGGAGGGAATGTGGAGGCTAAAGAGATTCTCCTGCCTTGGGCTCTGTGCACAGACCATGTGAGGCCTGTCCCTCTGGCTCCTGGACTTCCTCTGGGTGAGAGGAATTGGGTAGCAGGGTAGAACTGATACTGCAGATTTGTGTTTTGTGTCTAAGACTGAGAATATAATTTCTATGTGTCATTTAAATGATCTGGGAATCAAGATTTAGTGTTGTCTACCCCCAACTCTGCCGTTAGTGGTTGTATGACTTAGAATAAGCCATCCTCGCCTGGATTCAANTTGTGTTTTGTGTCTAAGACTGAGAATATAATTTCTATGTGTCATTTAAATGATCTGGGAATCAAGATTTAGTGTTGTCTACCCCCAACTCTGCCGTTAGTGGTTGTATGACTTAGAATAAGCCATCCTCGCCTGGATTCAACTTGTCAAACGAGAAAAACCTCCCCCAAGCTTCTATGTCACCATAGTCTACACTCACCCTCCCAGTCCTCTCCCTGGGCACCCTCTTCCCCTGAGGATGCTGGATTTCTCCAGGGTACCATCCTCGGCCCACTCACCCAACTCTTCCCTTTCATCCTGAAGAGTCTCATCTGCACCCACAGCCTCTGCCCCTGTCTCCACAGGGATGACTCAGAGCTCTGCGTCTCCAGCTTGGACCTCCCGCCTGAGCTTGAGCCCCTTGCGGTCAGCTGCTTGCTGGACACCCCGACTAGAAAGTTCACTGGTACCTTCCACTGAACACACCCAAACCAGAGCTCATCTTTTTGCCCAGACTTGATCCTTCCAGTCATCCAAGCTGTAAACCTGGAAAGCAGCTTGACTCCTTCCTCCCTCCCTTCCCCCACCAACCGATTTCACCTTCTNAAAATCACTGCAGATGGTGATTGCAGCCATGAAATTAAAAGACACTTACTCCTTGGGAAAAAAGTTATGATAAACCTAGACAGCATATTAAAAAGCAGAGACTTTGCTTTGCCAACAAAGGTCCATCTAGTCAAGGCTCTGGTTTTTCCAGTAGTCATGTATAGATGTGAGAGTTGGACAGTGAAGAAAGCTGAACACAGAAGTATTGATGCTTTGAACTGTGGTGTTGGAGATGACTCTTGAGAGTCCCTTAGACTGCAAGGAGATCCAACCAGTCCATCCTAAAGGAAATCAGTCCTGAATATTCATTGGAAGTTCTCATGTTGAGGCTGAAACTCCAACACTTTGGCCACCTGATGTGAAGAGATTACTTATTTGAAAAGACCCTGATGCTGGGAAAGATTGAAGGCCAGAGAAGGGGATGACAGAGGATGAGATGGTTGGATGGCATTACTGACTCAATGGACATGAGTTTGAGTAAACTCCAAGATTTGGTGATGGACAGGGAATCCTGGCGTGCTGCAGTCCATGGGGTTTCAAAGAGTTGGACACAACTGTGCCACTGAACTGAACTGAGATCTATATCAGTCTGGATCAATATTTCTCAGGTATGATGAGGACTGTGGTTTTTCATATTACTCTTCCTTCCCACTTCATCATACTTTCCCCTCCCTGAGGCCTCTATTATATTGTTTTTAGAATAAATAATACAGTATCAGCCAAGTACTCTCTTTTTTATAAACTGAAGTTTTCATTTCAGATGATCTTGTTTTTTCTTTCAGCCTGTCTTTCTCTGCCTTTATCACAACAACCTTTTCCTTTTACAAGGATTTTTGTGCTAATTGGAATTAAGCATTATATTTTGAACTATAAATGGGAAAATAATGTTATATTTCTGCTGAAATTGCTATTTTTCGGTAATTGAACATATTCTGGGACTCTTTCTGTCTCTTCATGGTGGCTGTTGTATTAATCCTGGCAAAGCACTACAGGCTTCCATTTACTCATTTTAAATTTGTTTGTGTAACACTTTGTATTTGGTGTGTAGAGCCTAGTGTAATTNGCTATTTTTCGGGAATTGAACATATTCTGGGACTCTTTCTGTCTCTTCATGGTGGCTGTTGTATTAATCCTGGCAAAGCATTACAGGCTTCCATTTACTCATTTTAAATTTGTTTGTGTAACACTTTGTATTTGGTGTCTAGAGCCTAGTGTAATTGCACTGAAATTGCTAAACAGTATGGGTGATAGATGGACTGCCACCATTCAGTTTCCTACAGACTCTGATCCAAGGTCTTTAATTTGCTTGCCAGTTCCTCTCTCACTCATGCCTTTGACCACACTAAAGGCTAATAACAAAGAGGAGCATACCAAGCCCTCCTTACATGAAAAATTTAGTGTGCACAGGTGACATGACATTAAGACAATAAAATGAAAACTAGAAATACAAAAAATTTTAAGTTCAGCTAAGGCAGAGAGGTTACCCAATCCAGCATCTGTTTTCCCTCACTGTTGATTACATATTTAAGGTTTAGGAAATGTCTTTCAAAACTTGAATTACTGATAGTCTCCATCTTTCAACTCAAAGAGCTGTAGAGAAATTATCCAGTTCCATTAGGAACATTAGCTGAAGGTTCAAATTATCTGCAGTATTCATACACAACTTTGTGATTTCTATGGGACATCTCTCTACATTGATGAAATGTTTCAGCTATGTATACATTTTGCTCAAAACTTTCCCATGAAAGGCATCAGAGCAGGCATAGTCCTCACTTTCAGTTCAGTTCAGTTCGGTTGCTCAGTCATGTCCGACTCTTTGCAACCCCATGAATTGCAGCATGCCAGGCCTCCCTGTTCATCACCACCTCTCGGAGTTCACTCAGACTCAGGTCCATCGAGTCAGTGATGCCATCCAGCCATCTCATCCTCGGTCATTCCCTTCTCCTCCTGCCCCCAGTCCCTCCCAGCATCAGAGTCTTTTCCAATGAGTCAACTCTTCACATGAAGTGGCCAAAGTACTGGAGTTTCAGCTTTAGCATCATTCCTTCCAAAGAAATCCCAGGGTTGATCTCCTTCAGAATGGACTGGTTGGATCTCCTTGCAGTCCAAGGGACTCTCAAGAGTCTTCTCCAACACCACAGTTCAAAAGCATCAATTCTTCAGTGCTCAGCCTTCTTCACAGTCCAACTCTCACATCCATACATGACCACAGGAAAAACCATAGCCTTGACTAGACGGACCTTAGTCGGCAAAGTAATGTCTCTGCTTTTGAATATACTATCTAGGTTGGTCATAACTTTTCTTCCAAGGAGTAAGCGTCTTCTAATTTCATGGCTGCAGTCACCATCTGCAGTTATTTTGGAGCCCCCCAAAATAAAGTCTGACACTGTTTCCACTGTTTCCCCATCTATTTCCCATGAAGTGATGGGACTGGATGCCATGATCTTCGTTTTCTGAATGTTGAGCTTTAAGCCAACTTTTTCACTCTCCTCTTTCACTTTCATCAAGAGGCTTTTTAGCTCCTCTTCACTTTCTGCCATAAGGGTGGTGTCATCTGCATATCTGAGGTTATTGATATTTCTCCCGGCAATCTTGATTCCAGCTTGTGTTTCTTCCAGTCCAGCGTTTCTCATGATGTACTCTGCATAGAAGTTAAATAAGCAGGGTGACAATATACAGCCTTGACGTACTCCTTTTCCTATTTGGAACCAGTCTGTTGTTCCATGTCCAGTTCTAACTGTTGCTTCCTGACCTGCATACAGATTTCTCAAGAGGCAGGTCAGGTGGTCTGGTATTCCCATCTCTTTCAGAATTTTCCACAGTTTATTGTGATCCACACAGTCAAAGGCTTTGGCATAGTCAATAAAGCAGAAATAGATGTTTTTCTGGAACTCTCTTGCTTTTTCCATGATCCAGCGGATGTTGGCAATTTGATCTCTGGTTCCTCTGCCTTTTCTAAAACCAGCTTGAACATCAGGGAGTTCACGGTTCACGTATTGCTGAAGCCTGGCTTGGAGAATTTTGAGCATTACTTTACTAGCATGTGAGATGAGTGCAATTGTGCGGTAGTTTGAGCATTCTTTGGCATTGCCTTTCTTTGGAATTGGAATGAAAACTGACCTTTTCCAGTCCTGTGGCCACTGCTGAGTTTTCCCAATTTGCTGGCATATTGAGTGCAGCACTTTCACAGCATCATCTTTCAGGATTTGAAATAGCTCAACTGGAATGTCATCACCTCCACTAGCTTTGTTTGTAGTGATGCTTTCTAAGGCCCACTTGACTTCACATTCCAAGATGTCTGGCTCGAGATTAGTGATCACATCATCATGATTATCTGGGTCATGAAGATCTTTTTTGTAAAGTTGAAGAAATGATGAAACAAAGCATTAAGTAATTCATAATAGACCCTAACACAGGTAAATAACAATAGTGCTAAACAGCTAGGTAAGGCTCTTCTCACTTGCTGACCTACCTTTCTTTTTACTTAAAACTTTGAAGAAGGTTTTACCTTCTTTTGTAACTCATATTTTAACTCTTTGCAAAGTATAGTGGTATAGAATATCTACAGTTGTTAAGAACATGGCCTGTGAAATTAGACTACCTGGGTAAAATCCCAGCCCTACTACTTACTGGCCTATGTAAGTTACTTTGTACTTACAGGCTTAGGTAACTGACTTATGTTTCTTTGCCTTGGTTTCCCTCTGTCAAAATAGAATAACAATCTATTTTACTTGCAATCTGTTATGAAGAGGTAATACATATTTGTTGTTGTTTTTCAGTCTCTCAGTCGTGTTCAACTCTTTGAGACCCCATGGGTTGCAATACACCAGGCTTCCCTGTCCTTCACCACCCCCCAGAGTTGTTAATATACATAAGATCCATGTAAGAGATGTATCTAAAGTCTTTAAACAGTGCTTGACACAGAGTACACTTATTTTTTTCTAATAGAGCTAATTTTGTATAAGGCAATTCAGTTAAGTTCATATCACTTAAATATAAGTGATATCATGAAGTGAAACTGAAAATCTTAGTCATTCAGTCATGTTTGACTCTTTGCAAACCCACCAGGCCCCTCTGTCCATGGAATTCTCCAGGCAAGAAGAGTGGAGTGGGTTGCCATTCCTTTCTCCAGGCAATCTTCCTGACCCAGGGATCAAACCTGGGTCTCTTGCTTTGCAGGCAGATTCTTTACCATCTGAGAAACCAGGGAAACCCCAAGTGATATCATAGGTTATGTTATCTGGTCATCTCTGGCCCTTACTGAATTTCTAGCCAGTTGTCAGAAAACTGGATTTACTTTTATTAGGGAAATGAAGAGGATTCAGGCTTTTGATAATCTAAGCCATACCTATGTAGCCAGGTATCTGAGTCCACAATGCTTCTGAGTTTTAAATAAAATCAGGAAGACTAGCCTTTCCTCTAAGTGTGAAGTCTAATGACTTTTGCTAATTTTCACCTATGGCTCCAAATCTCTGATTTTTATTTCTTGGTTCCTGTAGTTATTCTCTATTTTTCTGCTCTACTCACCAAAATGAATGTGGGATTCATCCTGATTTCTTTGATTACTCCTCCAAACTACTCACCCAATATACATTTTTGTGGTAGCCTGGATGAAATTGTGTGTTCACACTGGTGTGTTCAATACATTTTTCTGTTCAGTTAGCCATGTCCCCTGGAATTGTGTATTAAGGGGTTCACATATTTCTTTTGACTGGAATGTTAGTCACATGTAGTCTTGGGCATTACAAACCACACCAAAGCTGGAATGTCCCACTTCCTTCAGAGCCTGCAGCCTCCTGTTAAGTAGTTTGGCGGACCCTCCCCCCAACACCAGACACCTTTATCTTTGAGAGCATCACCTTCCACCTGACAAAGCAGTTTATGAAAGTATTTTTCTATACAAGGTAGTCCCCCTCACAACAGGAATACAGATATCAGTTAACAAAATATTATTTTCTCTATTACATTTACACAATATGTTTTTACCACCACAAAATATGAATTCAAATACATTCAAACTGTTTTCACAAATATTTCTTGAGCTCTGGTTAGTAGTTCTCAAGAAACACAGGGAATTCAGTTTAGCCCTTTTTAGCCACTATAAGTACTATGTCAAAAGGGATGAATTATATGAGACATCAAGATGAAGTGCTATGAGCATTCAGATACAGATTAACCCTATTTGAGTAGGTCCAGGGAAATGTTTTCAAGAGTTACTAATTCCATATTCAAGTTTGAAATGGCTGGTTGTAAATTGGCGAAATCAAACAGACTATTTAGCAATATAAGGAAAAGTACCTACCAAGTGAAACAGAATGATCTCAATTTATTTTCAAGGCAAACCATTCAATATTCCATTATTCCAAGTCTATGCCCCAACTGCTAATGCCAAAGAAGGCAAAGTTGTATGGTTCAAGAAGAACTACAAGACCTTCCACAATTAAAACCAAAAAAGGATGTCCTGTTCATATAGGAGACTGGAATAAAAAAGGAGGAAGTCAAGAGATATCTGGAATAACAGGCAAGTTTGGCCAATAGAATGCACCAGTCACAGCAAATACCCTCTTTCAACAACACAGAGATGACTCTACACATGGACATCACCAAATGGTCAATATCAAAATCAGATTGNTCTTCCTGACCCAGGGATCAAACCTGGGTCTCTTGCTTTGCAGGCAGATTCTTTACCATCTGAGAAACCAGGGAAACCCCAAGTGATATCATAGGTTATGTGATCTGGTCATCTCTGGCCCTTACTGAATTTCTAGCCAGTTGTCAGAAAACTGGATTTACTTTTATTAGGGAAATGAAGAGGATTCAGGCTTTTGATAATCTAAGCCATACCTATGTAGCCAGGTATCTGAGTCCACAATGCTTCTGAGTTTTAAATAAAATCAGGAAGACTAGCCTTTCCTCTAAGTGTGAAGTCTAATGACTTTTGCTAATTTTCACCTATGGCTCCAAATCTCTGATTTTTATTTCTTGGTTCCTGTAGTTATTCTCTATTTTTCTGCTCTACTCACCAAAATGAATGTGGGATTCATCCTGATTTCTTTGATTACTCCTCCAAACTACTCACCCAATATACATTTTTGTGGTAGCCTGGATGAAATTGTGTGTTCACACTGGTGTGTTCAATACATTTTTCTGTTCAGTTAGCCATGTCCCCTGGAATTGTGTATTAAGGGGTTCACATATTTCTTTTGACTGGAATGTTAGTCACATGTAGTCTTGGGCATTACAAACCACACCAAAGCTGGAATGTCCCACTTCCTTCAGAGCCTGCAGCCTCCTGTTAAGTAGTTTGGCGGACCCTCCCCCCAACACCAGACACCTTTATCTTTGAGAGCATCACCTTCCACCTGACAAAGCAGTTTATGAAAGTATTTTTCTATACAAGGTAGTCCCCCTCACAACAGGAATACAGGTATCAGTTAACAAAATATTATTTTCTCTATTACATTTACACAATATGTTTTTACCACCACAAAATATGAATTCAAATACATTCTAACTGTTTTCACAAATATTTCTTGAGCTCTGGTTAGTAGTTCTCAAGAAACACAGGGAATTCAGTTTAGCCCTTTTTAGCCACTATAAGTACTATGTCAAAAGGGATGAATTATATGAGACATCAAGATGAAGTGCTATGAGCATTCAGATACAGATTAACCCTATTTGAGTAGGTCCAGGGAAATGTTTTCAAGAGTTACTAATTCCATATTCAAGTTTGAAATGGCTGGTTGTAAATTGGCGAAATCAAACAGACTATTTAGCAATATAAGGAAAAGTACCTACCAAGTGAAACAGAATGATCTCAATTTATTTTCAAGGCAAACCATTCAATATTCCATTATTCCAAGTCTATGCCCCAACTGCTAATGCCAAAGAAGGCAAAGTTGTATGGTTCAAGAAGAACTACAAGACCTTACACAATTAAAACCAAAAAAGGATGTCCTGTTCATATAGGAGACTGGAATAAAAAAGGAGGAAGTCAAGAGATATCTGGAATAACAGGCAAGTTTGGCCAATAGAATGCACCAGTCACAGCAAATACCCTCTTTCAACAACACAGAGATGACTCTACACATGGACATCACCAAATGGTCAATATCAAAATCAGATTGATTATATTCTTCATAGTTGAAGATGGAGAAGCTCTATATAGTCAGCAAAAATAAGACCAGGAGTAGACTGTGGCACAGATCATAAACTACTTATTGCCAAATTCAGACTCAAACTGAAGAAAGTAGGGAAAACCACTAGGCCATTAAGGTATGATCTAAATCAAATACCTTACAATATTACAGTGGAATGACAGATTCAGGGGATTAAATCTGGTAGACAGAGTGCCTGAAGAACTATGNCCCATCCCCCAACCACCCTGAGAGAATTCATGATTGAATCCCCATCTCACCTTCCTCTCATGGGTGTTGTGGGGATCACATGAGATAATGGGGACGCAAAAGGTCTTTGTAAACTGCCAGGAGCTGGGTGCGTAGGACGTGAGGAATTATTGTTGGGGGGCAGACAGCTGAGTGCTGGGAGGAATGAACCGCAGCCTTCCTGTTCATGGAGGAAGGGGTACTGATGCCCATCTGGCCTGAGAAGGTGATGATCTGACCCCCTCCCCTCAGGAAATGCAATGCTTCTGCACCAATCAGGGGCCACTCCATCCTCTACCAGTGTGCTTGTTGCTGAGACAACGGGCAGCTTCCTGTTACCATAGCCACAAGTGCTACCTAGTAACCATGGTAACGCCCTGGCAGTCACAGTTGAGCAATTTCCTTTGGATCAAATTTGGAGGAGGGGGAGTGGGGAGGGCTTTAAAAAAAAAGGAAAACAGGCCAAGCCTGAACCAGCACAATCCCCCTCCCTCCCAGGACTCAGGTTCTTATGCGCTCTGACACACCCGCCCGCTGGTGGTGGAGCACCTGCAGTGGGCCAGGTTGTGGGTGGGGGCCGAGACACCGACAGGACTCGCAGCAGTCTAGAGGGGATGACAGATCAATCCAAGCAGATCAGGGCGAGCTGCACAGGTCTGGACTGGCCTGGACCAGGGGCCGGGAGGGCAGGACCTCTCCCTGGACATGGCCACCTGTGACTGTGGAGGAGAGACCAAGAGACAGAGCCATGGAGAGCAGAGACACAGGGAGAGATGAAGAGACACAGGAAGACAGAAATGATAAGAGAGTAAGACGGACCTGCAAAGGGACAAGGAAAGAAATGCTGGTGGAGATGAGAAGGAACTGAGGGGATAGGGTCAGGAAGGAGCATAGGAAAGGGAGGGTGGAGTGTGGCAGAAGGGGAGAAGCCTGGGGTGGGGGGCAGTGAGGGTGAGCAAGACCATCATTATTTTATTAGTTCTTAAATAGATTCTAAGAATTTCTCTCTGGAGCCTAGAGTGATGAGCACATGTGACAGCAGTTTCCATGGCAGCTGCCTCCCGGCTGGGTTTCTGGGGAGATGGAGCTCACGGGGGCTCTGGAGGATGTCCCTTCCCCCCTCTCCCACTGCACCACTCTTTGATGGAGAGTGGGCATTAGGTGGTACATAAACATCCCACGTGGACCTGGCAGAGGGCAAGTCTCAGAGGTTGGGCTCCTAGACTTCCCACCGCTCAGCCATGTTGTCAGTATTCCCAGAACTCTGAAGAGCCCTGAGCTGGGCCTTTCAGGGGAGACAGCAATGAACCTGGGACCCTGTCCCTAAAGGGTAAAATAATGCCACCATTTCTCAAGAGCCCACTATGTGCCAGGCCCTTCCTGGGGCACTGTATATACACTGTCTCTAAATTCCTTCCAAACACTCTACAAGAGAATGTCATTGTTCCCATAGTACAGATGAGAAAGTTGAGGCTGGGGGAGGCTAAATCACTTGTCTAAGATCACATGGCGATTGAGCTGGGATTTGCCCCCAGGACTGTCTGACATTGAAGTCCATGATTTTCCCTTGAGTTGCTCAACTCTGGTCTGAAGACATGAACACAAATGAGGCCCAGAGGGGCCAGGACCAGGGGAGGAGTGCAAGGTGAAGTGCTGACTCCAACTGGAGAGGCTGGCTCAGGGACGGCTTTGGGGAGCAGGCAGGGTTTGAGCTGGGTCTTGCAGCTCTGGGGTCACTGGGCCATCATGGGAGGGGCAGGGCTGGAGGCTGAACATTCCAGATGGCTGGGGTATGGAGAGGGAGACGCAAGTCTGAAGGAATAAGGGTTTCCAGGTGGGCACCTGACATTGAGGGGGCTAGTGAGTGAAAGTTGCTCAGTCGTGTCCAACTCTTTGTGACCCCATGGACTATACATTCCATGGAATTCTTCAGGCCAGAATACTGGAGTGGGTAGCCTTTCCCTTCTTCAGGGGATTTTCCCAACCCAGGGATTGAACCCAGGTTTCCCGCATTGCTGGTGGATTCTTTACCAGCTGAGCCACTAGGGGGCTAGGGTAGTACAAATTTCTCCCAGTCAGATAGATGTGGATTTAGATCCTGGCTTCATCAGTACAATTTACTTAAAGGTCTCTGAGCCTCAGTAGCCACATTAGTAAAAGGGGATTCATGATCCTACTTTGAAGGGGTGTGGTGAAAGTGACAAAAGCTAGATCTTAGTAGATGCACCAGATGTAATAGGTTTTTGTTTGTTTTTTGTGTGTGTTTTAAATAGAAGGATATGAAATTGAAAAGTCAGAAGCAGCCAGATTGGGGCAGGCTGTAAAAACTATGATAAGGAAGTTTGTTGTATTTCAAAGGCAGCAGAGATCCAGGGAAGTAGGGGAAGAATCTGTCTTATGAAGGATCCCATGAACTGTCATTATGCAGAGAAAGGATTGAAAAGGGAAAAATTAGAGGCAGGAAGATCAGTGATATAGTGATACAGTAAGGGTTGAGGGTGACCTGGATCAGGGCAGAAGGAAATGGACAGATTCAAGAGATGTTGAGGAAGAATGAACTGGACTAAAGTATTGGATATGGGGAATGAGGGAGAGGAGGGAATTCTGACCGACAGGTTGCTTAGGTGTTGGGGAAGTTGGTGGTTTGGCAGGTGGGAGGTGCAGGCAGGAGCCCCAGATGGTGATGACTGAGTTGGGAAAAGGAGTGCTCCGCTAGGCTCTGACCTTCAGTCTCCACTGGGAAGTGGTTGGGGAGGGCATCCAGGATTTGGGTATGTTGTCTGTGACTGAAGGAGAAAGAGAGTTGCCCACATGAGTTACCTGGGCAACCCTACCCTGCTTCATTCCTTCCACAGCCAGGGGAGGGATGTGGGAATGGGGTGAAGTACCCACGATCCCCCTTTGAAGAAAAGGAGGCATTGCCTCCTTGGTCAAGCACTTGTCATGGAACCTCAGGGGAGCTCTTGCCCTTGGCTGAACACTTGTTCCCCTGAGTTTCCCAAGTCCAGGCCTATGTCTGCTTCAGGACCTAGCCCTGGAGGGGAAATCAAGGGAGAGTATGTCAGAAAAAGGAGAGAACAACCCACTCCAGGTCATGGAATGGAGAAGGTCAGCAGCAGCACAGACACACACTGGGTCCTGATCCTTCTGCCCCTGTGAGCAGCTAAAGGAAGGCCATACCTTACTCCTCCCTGCTTGGTTTGCCTACAGTTCCTGCCTTTGGACTCCGCATTGCCTTCTTCAGACTCTTCTGTCCTGATGCTAACTATTCCCTCCACTCGGCACTCATGATGCCCTCAGCCCCTTCCCCTCACTGTGGGAAGACTGTTTATTGGAACCTCCCCAAAGAAGGGGCTCCTGGTGGGTCTAAGAGAGGTGTCGTGGGTGCAAGAGAGAGCTGAGCAGATAAAAGGAAATCCCCACTGTCAGCACTTTGTTCCGCTTCACCCCCTCCCTCTGATTCAGTCCGCTCCCGAGTCCCATTTGTTCTAGGGTCCATATGGTTTTTCTGAACAGATCACAAGTCCATCCTCTCCTCCATCCCTGCCTCAGCCCCAGCTCCAGGCCAGTGTCATATTCACCTGCACTCAAGCAACGATGTCCAGAGGGTCACTTGCCTCCAGCAGTGCTTCCTCTCCATGCCAGCCTCACACCATATCCAGAGTGATCTTTTAATACCAGTCCCTCACTCTTCCCTGCGCCAAATGCACTCACAGTTCCCCACTGTAAGCCTCCAATAAAGCCAGAGATCCTAAGACTGGGAGCCCGAACCTGTTGGTCCTGCCTCCCCTGTTGTCCTGTACATGTGATCCTCTCCATTCAGTTGGAGCCTTAGCCATCTCCACTGGACACCTTCCCTGCCAGTTCTCACACTGTCCCTAGGATTCCAGAAGTAGCCTTTGTCTTTTAGGTTTCTAGACCCTCAAACGTGATGATCATGATTCAGCTCAGATAGCAGCTCTGCCCTCTCCAATCCTGATGCCTCTTTTATGTGCCCAGAGGTAAACCCCACTGAGGTGCAGTGGGTTATTTCTGGGCTGGAAGCCCCTTGAAGGCAAAGGCACCAGCTCACACAATGAGCAGGCTCTAGCACATAGGCACATACAGTGCATCTGTGTGAGATACAGACAGGCAAATTAGATACTGTGGACAAATTAGGAAGAATGTGCCCCTTCGGGGCTGACACAGTCCTATGATCATGAGCATGGCTGGCTCAACAGAGCATGGCTAGACTGCAGCCCCCCTTTGCCTTTTTCACTCAAGCTCTTTCGTGCAGGACAAAACCTGCAAAAGCAAGTGTACTCAGTGTTTGAAGGGGTGGATGCCCAGGGAAAAGGAGATCACGGGCATGAAGAGAGACAAGTGAGGGAGGGGGCACCTTCTGAAACCTGGAAGGCAAGCCCGAGGTTGGGCCTCACTTTCTCCAGGTGGATTCCAGAGCCTGAAGTGAGGCTGAAAGAAGCCGCTCCAGCTTCCTGGGGAAGAGGCTGCAGAAGCTGGGACAACCACTGAGGTCTGAAGGGAGTCCTGATTTGGGAGCCAAGCTTTAATAGGTGGTAGAGAGGGGCCGGGGGAGGTACCAGTTGGGCAGACACCATGAAATTTCTCCTAAGGGTTCAGGCTTTCTCTTTGAATTTGACCCAGCTTTTCCTAACCCCACAGTGACAGTGTGTCTCCAGTAGGAGTCCAGATTGAAGTCTTGTCTCTGCTTCTCCAGCAGGTGGCAGGTGTGCCCAGGACCCTGAGCCTATGGGAAGCTGGGCACCTTCCCCCTCCATGCTGGTGGGCCCCAAGGCCAGGTGACTAAAGCTGCTGCTGCCCCTGGCAGGCCCAGAGGAAAGATGGATGGCTCGGCCAATGCTGGGGCTAGCCAACAAGGCCATCGATTTTCATTTAGGAGAATAATTAAATATTAATTTTCACTTTGTTAAGCTGAGGAGGGTGAATCAAGCCAATCCTGGCAGTATCAGAGGAAGTCAGGTCATGTTGGAAGCCTGAGGATGACAGGGTCAGAGGGGCCAGGTGTACCCAGTCATCATCTGCTCTAGAACCTTTGACCCCTGTCTGCCACCAGCCTGGCTCAGGTAACAGTGCAGTGGCTAAGAGAATGAGTTCTAGAGCCTGACTACCTAGGCTCAAAGCCCTGATCTTCCCATCAGCAACTACCCGACCTTGGGCAAGTCACTTGTTCTCCATGACTCAATTTCCTCATCTATAAAATGTGAATGCCATAACAATACGTTCTTCATAGAGGATTAAATGACTTTAAACGTGTCGAGTGCTAGGAACACTGTCGCTATCAATACATGTTAGTTATTGTTTCTCTTTTCCTTCCCAGAAATCACCCTAGTAGCATAGCACTTCCCTGTTCTGATCTCAGGTGCCCTCAGCTCGATAGAGCCCACCAGGTACCCCTTCAGTTGTGGAGCCCCGTGGCTGGTTGCGGAGGGGATATCTTCCTTTATTATTTATTTATTTGGCTACCCCAGGCTCTAGCTGTAGCATGTGGAATCTTTAGTTGCAGCATACGGATTCTGAGTTGCATTCGGAATCTAGATCCCTCCATGCACGTGCATGCTAAGTTGCGTCAGTTGTGTCCGACTCTTTGTGATCCTAGGGACCACAGCCCACCAGACTCCTCTGTCCATTCGATTCTCCAGGCAAGAATGTTGGGGTGGGTTGCCAGGCCTTCCTCCAGGGGATCTTCCCAACCCAGGGATAGAACCAGAGTGTCCGACAGCTCCTGCATTAGCAGGTGGGTTCTTGACCACTAGTGCCACCTGGGAAGCCCTGTAGTTCCCTGACCAGGGATCAAACCCAGATACAATGCAGTTTTGTTTTTTTTTTTTTTTTTTTTGCTATACAATAGGTCCTTGTTGATTATCCATTTTGAATATAGTAGAGTGTCCCAGCTATCCCTTTCCCCAGGCAACCGTAAGTTCACTTTCTAAATTTGTGAGTCTCTTATTTTGTAGGTTCATTTATATCATTTCCTGTTAGATTCCACATATAAGGTCTGTCATGTGATATTTCTCTATCTCTGTCTGACTTCCTTCACTCAGTGTGACACTCTCTAGGTCCATCCGCATTGCTGCAAATGGCATTATTTCATTCTTTTTAATGGCTGAGTAATATTCCATTGTATATATGTGCCATATCTTCCTTATACGCTCCTCTGCTGGATCCCCTGCATTGGGAGCACAGAGTCATAGCCACTGGGCCACCAGGGAAGTCCCTGGGGGGGGATTTATTCTCCCAGATTTCATCTTATTTTTTTCAGTGTTTTCCACTAGCTTTCAGGATAAAGTTCAAACCCTTCACCCTGGGATTCAAAGTTTCCCCATCAACCATTGCCCTCTGTGGGTCTTCTCTCCGGTCTGGCCCATGCTCATGTGGGGACCCTCCTCTACACTCCCAGCCCCATTTCACACCCATCTGTTCCTCTTGTCTCTGCACCTTTACCATGATGTTTCCCATATATGGAGTCTTATCACTTGTCTCCCTGACTCTTAATTCTAGTGACAGAAGTCATTTACTCCCAAGGGTGGATCCATAATGACTTCTACCATCACTCCTAGTAATGCTGCTATTACTACTACTACCATCAGCTAACCTGTACTGAATACTTACTTACAAGATTTGTGTTAAGTACTTTATATGACTTAGTTTATTTAATTATTATCACAGCCCTACAAGCTCAATTTCACAGAAGAGGAAAGCCTAAGCTTAGAGCGGTAAAGACTTGCCCAAGGTCATAGAGTTAGTGAGTGGTAGGTCCTGGATTGACACCCAGGTCTGTCTAGCTCCAGAGCCTGCCTACAGAGGATTGGTGAGGGTGATAAGTTGGTGTTGTGGTGGTGGTGGTGGACTTCAGTTGCTAAGTGTTGTCTGACTCTTTGCGACCCCATGGACTGCACCCCTCCCTCCAGGCTCCTCTGCCCATGGGATTCTCCAGACAAAAATGCTGGAGTGGGTTGCCATTTCCTTCTCCAGGGGATATTCTCTACCCAGGGACTGAACCCGAGTCTCCTGCATTGTTGTCTGGTTCTTTACCACTGAGTCATCCAGGAGGCCCACATTGGTGTTACTTGACACTGAGCCTTCAAGAGCCAGGCTCAAGTTCCTTCGATTACAAGGATTGGTTCTAGGACCTGACACCCCATTAACAGCTTGATCAGCTCTAAGTAAAGCTTGTCTTTTTTAAAAAATGTAATTTAATTTTCATATTTTGATTGCACTATGCGGCTTGGAGGATTTTAGTTCCTCAACCAGGGCCTGAACCTGGGACCTCAAGCAGTGAGTGTGGAGTCCTAACCATTAGACCACCAGAGAATTCTCTAAAGTTTGTTTTATTGATGGAGAGCTCTGAGGATGAGAAATGAATTCTTTATACTGAGCTGAAATTAATGTGGGTGGTTTTTATAACCCACTGATCCTGGTCCTGCCCTATGGGGACACCCATAGAAAACCAAATCCTTCTTCAGGATCTGAAGGCAGGTACCCACCCCAGCAGTAATATGTATTGAGATCTTACTCTGTGCCAGGTACTTGCTAAGCCTCAGTTAATCCCCCCAATAGTCCAGTGAGCTAAGCGTTAGTATTACTCACTCCCTATAGGTGAGGAATTGAAGCTCGAATGTCTAAGTAATGTATATGAAGACACAGAAATGCTAAATGGCACAGTTGGGATTCAACACCAGTCTGTGAGACTCAAAAACTACTATTTGTAATTATTATGTTATGATGTCTCCTTATTGTAGCCCCCACTAAACCCTGTCCAGCTAAATATCCCTGATTCTTCAAATTATCATTCCATAATATATTTTATGTCCCTATAACATCCAAGTCTCTTTCTGGTAGGCTCATGACTCTCTTAATCCTGAGGCCTGGAATTGGATATATTCCCAGGTTTGGCTTTCCCAGGACAATAGCATTCTTGCTCTAGACATGTCACTCCTGGGCAAGAGAAATGTGTTAGTATGACTTGCTCAAGTGTTGGGAACACTAGTTCCTAACAATCACCACTTTCTTCCTTCAGGAATAGGTCCTGCTTTGTCTTCTGCCCAGCAATTAGCCATTAGCCAAGGCCATATCAAGTGCCACTGATGTACAGTGGCCTAGCTGCCTGTAGAATGAGGTCTCCCTTAACCTTGAGCTAAGTGTTTGGGGGTATGGAAGGAAAGCAATCTTGGTGAGTCAAGACACCAAAAAAAAAAAATTACAGGAAGAGGATCATCAAGGACCCCAGAACTCGAAGAAATGGGGTACCAGCCCAGCAGAGCCTCTCTCCTGTGCATCTGCAAATATGCTCACACTGGTGACAAATGACACCTAACGCCATGATTTTAGCCAACATGGACAATTCTAGCATAGCTCACAAGAGTAATGCCTTTCCAAAAGATGGGAATGGTACACTTGGCCCGAGTCTCAAGCCCATTTCTTTGGACCAGAAGACTGGATATAACATATAACCTGTAGCTGTTAAGGGTACAGGTAAGTTCTCTGACTCTTCTCCTAGCTCCTGATCCCAGCCCAGCCACCACATGCTGCTTTGGCAAGAGCACAGGGCGCGTTCCCAGCCGAAGGTGGCTCCCGCCCCCCAGCCCTGTTGGACTTACCCCTGGCAGGGTCTTCTGCTCGTGCAGCGCGCTCTGGGCCTTGAGAGCAGAGTCCCGGGCGCAGTAGGTGAGGAAGGCACAGCCTGGGGAGGAAGAGGCTGGCTCAGGGGGTTTCCAGAAACCCCCAGATACTCTTCCTGGAAAGACCCTATTACACTGACAAACTCAAGGCCATTCTCCTTTCAACAAGGGTACTGCTTCTGAGAAGCTTCTCTGCCTCCCACCTTCTCTGAAGGGAGGATCTTCATGCGCCCGTGTCACAGACTCTGGCTCCCTCACTCGCTCCTGGCCTTTTGCCTAGGGAACATGTGCACCCACACCCAATCACATATTCATGCAATCCCACATCTCCCCTCCCCACGCCAACCATAAATCCTGTTGGGGTTAAAACTCCCTAAGCGGCTTTGCCTTCAGCTTTAACCCTAACCTCCCCCTTCCTTTTTGGAGTCATACTCCTAAAGTCTCTAAGAGTCAGCCTCAATTCCTTCCCAACTCAGTTTCAGAAGGGAGGAGACAGAAGAGGAGGAAGAAGGTTGGGAACCAAGCCCAGGACCCCCCACAGCTCCTTCCTGATACCTCCTCCTAGTTTGAGTCTAAGGAATGGATTGATTTGAGGCTTAGGAGATGGAACTGGTTTAAGGACATCCTATAGATAGGAGCTTATAGGGACTTCCAGTCCTATCCAAAGTACTTGATCCATCAACCCTCCCAGGACTGCAGGATAGGGCCTCTTAAAGTGTTTTTATGCCCCATATCTGATGGGGCATAAAATCTGACTTCTCTAAAAGAATGAATAGTTAAAGGGGGAGAGAAGGAGTCTAAGTTCAACCAAAGGTTCAGTCCTACCCACTCTTTGTCCAGCCTCAGAACCTGTGGCATATTATGATGGCTTGAAGGTAAAGTGGTAACAAGACAGACACATTTCCTGCCCTCATGGGAATCATGTCAAGGATCAAGAGGGAGACGTATCTAAGTCCACACAATTGAGGAATGAATGTCTCAAAGAACACACTGAGCTCTCAATAACAAAGGGGGGTTAACGAGGTGATGGAAAGGGTAGTGATTATTTCAAGCAGAGAGAACAGTATATATGAGGACTGAGTGAAGAATTCAGTGTGTTGGGGAAACAGATGGAAGGCCAGTATGGTTGAAGGTTGGCAACTGGGGGCAGATTGGCCGGAGAGGCATGCAGGGATCAGCTCATCTGTAACTTCAGTTTAGATTTTGAATTTTGTCCTAAGAACAGTAGAGAGCCACTAAAGCAGGGTTTTAAGCAGGGTTGTGATATTAGGTCTGTGTTTTCAAGAAGAGCCTTCTGAGTAAAGGAAGGAGAAAGACTAAAGGAAGAGAAAGTGGATGTGGGAAACCATTAGGAGCTTGGTGCAGTTTTCCACTTAGACCTCAGCAGACTGCAAAGGCAAATGGGAACATTTTATCCATTGTCTTCTATGTGGCTGTCCTCTTAAAGTGGGCAGATATCTGCCATTCACTGGGTTAAAGAGACCTTAGAGAACTCCTGGAACAACCACATCATATCAATAGGAAAATTGATGCCCAGAAAGTGCCAGGGGTAGCACAGGGTTTGGAATCTCCAACTTCTAGGCTGAGCTTGTTTTCAAAGCACTGTGGCTTCCCCCTTCAGTATTCAGCCATCTAAAAGAAAATGAGTCACTCTGGCTTTTGGACGTCACTGTTGCTGGGGAGAAGGTGGAGAATATGTTGATTGGGAGACCCTCCCCATTGACCTTGCAAAGTAACCTTGCCTTCAAGAGTTGTGGTTGATTTGGGGAAAAAAATCACCAAAACCTTATTCCACTTACATCCCTGCTCCATCTTCCACCACCAAACCATATTAGCTGACGTCAGAACTGAGCAGGGCTGGGGCCTTGTCTGAAAGGCTCAAGGGCCTAGGTGCTGCCAAAAAGAGCCCTGTGTTGACAGGAGTGGAAGAATGGAAGGATAAAAAGACAGAGAAGCATGGCTTGAGGGACAGATGAATGGGAAAAAAAACAGGAAGAATTAGACCTAAGTGGAGAGAGAGAAAGGTTTAGGGAACAGTTCAGAGACTCTGATGGTGTTTGAGTGAGAATTAAAGATAATCTATACACTTCCTTTACTACACAGATTGCTCAGCAAGACCAGCTTGTACTTACATACTGAAATAAATGCCTAAAAAATAAGACCATAAGTTGCTATGGATGGACTGGCAGTTGGGCAACTGGACTGCATTAGAAGCGATCTGGGTGGTATGGTCTTGTGGTTTCATGCCCTTTTAAAAATGACCCCACTCCAAAGGGTTTAAGGTGCACTGCTACATAGCTGGTCCCAGATCCTCTATGGGCATTTTCCTAAAACTCCTACATTAGTGTGCCTAGAAACTCCCCCAAAGCCTCTGAGTTGAAAAGGTGGCAGCCTGATTCCAGCTCTCAGCCCTTAGGAAAATACATGTAGCTGTTACCCAGGGCCCACCACTTCTCTCCTGGAAAGATCATGGAGGATAGTTGGAGACCCTCCCCTACTCCACAAATCCTGAAACTACAGCATGGTGAAGGTGGGGAGAGAAAAAGGTGATTCTTCTCATATAATTTCCTTCCTGTGCCCATGTATGACATGTGACTCTGGCTATCTTACTCCAGCCCAGCCTGGACAGACTTTTCTGCATGTAAACAAGCCTCCTCCCTCTCCCTACAGGAAGAAAGAGGTGTGGCAGGACAAGACCATGGTGCCTGTCTCTTGAACAGGGCCTGGGAGAAGATCACTTTCTGCCTCTTCAACTTGACCCACCCTGAGGCTCTGGTCCACAGGTTCTGGTCTAGGACCAGCTTGTGAGGAAGGGAAAGCCATAAAGAGGATTGGGAGGCCATAAAGAGGATTGGGAAGGGACAAATATGTGGCACGGGAGTGAGGAGATTAGAGAGTAAAAGAAGTGTGGGTTCAGCTGAGAGGACACCTGAGATGTGGGGGATGAGGGAGCACAGATGACTGGAGTTCCTGCTGAGGTCAGAGTCATGGACTCAGATCAGAAGAAGATAGTGTTGGGGTTCTGGATGGGAATGGAGAGACTGAGGCTATTCCTAAGCAAGAAGGTGGAATTTGGTGCTGAGAGCCTCCTGGGAAGGGAATTAGATTTTGTGATTTAGACGGACCTGCATTCTGAAGAAGGCTAGAGTTTGGGTCTGTGGGATTTTAGGTTGGCAATCTGAATCAAAAAAAGGCTCCGGATGTTGCCAGGTTTTGGAGGCAAGAATGAGGGGTGCAAGTCCAAAATGTGTGTAAATGTGGTTATCCCTGAATGGGCTGGCACCAGGTTGGGGGTGGTGGGTGGTGATTCAGGAATGATTGGGTCCAGGGTTTGGGAGACTGAAGGTGTCAGAGACTTAGAAGGTGGAATAAGTTCCCAAATTCCTGGATTTGGGCTGTCTGATGGGAAAGATGGAGGGAAGTCCAGCTAAAAGGCGGAGACTGTTAGGGTGTGAGAGCCGAGGGGTAGGGAGTTGGAGGTTAGGACAGAGAACACGTCAGGGGGCCAGAGTGATGATCAGAAAGAAGGAGGGTGTCAGAAAATTCTGGGTTGAGGGTTCTGTGATCCGGGAGAAAGACTGGGCTGAAGTGGGCTGGTACTGGACTGGTGTTGGACTGGCTCTAGGCAAGGCTTGGGTTGGGGCTGCAGTTGAGGCTGGGATTTGGGCTGGGCCTCACTCTAATCGGATTGGGGCTGGGCTGGGCAGGGCTGGGCAGGGCTGGGCTGGGCTGACCCCGCGCACCTTTGTGGAGGCCGGTGAGCCGGTCCTTCAGCACCGTCAGCTCGTAGATGCGGCCGAACTCCTCGAACAGCGGCTTGAGGTCCTGCTCGTCCAAGCCCCGCGGGATCTGCCCCACGAAAAGCTTGATGGCGTCGTGGTCCTTCATGGGCACGGCAGGACCCGGGTTTAGCCCGCTCATGCCGATGCCGCTGTCCGCGGTGCTGAAACCCAGGCGCGGGCCGGGGCCGGCGGGCGGCGCAGACCCTCCGGGCGCNATTTCCTTCTCCAATGCATGAAAGTGAAAAGTGAAAGTGAAGTCGTTCAGTCGTGTCCAACTCTTCAAGATCCCATGGACTGCAGCCCACCAGGCTCCTCCATCCACAGGATTTTCCAGGCAAGAGTACTGGATTGGGATGCCATTGCCTTCTCTGGCATTTCCTTGAGGACTACTTATATCTTGTTTATTGGGCATTCATAGATCTTCTTTTATGAAGTGACTATACAAATCTTTTGCCCATTTTTTAAATTGGATTTTTTGAGTCCATGTTGGGTTGTATGAATGTGGCATAGAGACTCTTTTTTTGCATAGTACATCTGTTTAATTATATAATGACTGTTCATGCAATACCTGCCTCAATAATTTCACTCAGATAATAAAAAATAATGGCATAATGATAGTTTGAAGCTGGTTCAATTATATGATTTTACAAGCTTATTTACTAAGAGTGAAAACAGGAGACTGTTAAGAATAGATAAAAAGATAACATGTGACACAGTGCTTAATGTTTCTGGAACTGTTGGAAAGACCCTGGTCCTTCTTCCCCTTGAGTGTGAACTGGACCTCGTGGCTTGCTTCTCAGAGAACATAGCAAGGTGATGGGCTATCACTTCCATGACTAGGCTACATAAGACTGTGGCTTCTCTTGTACTAGTAGACTCGCTCCTTCCCCAGCAAGCCTTCAGATGACACCTCAGGCCTGGCTGACATCTTGACTGAAATTTCATAAAAGACCTGGAGGCAATTGACCCAACTAAGCTGCGCCTGAACTTCTGACCCACAGAAAGTGTGACAGCATAAACACATGCTTTAAACTGATTAATCGGTGGTAATCTGCTATGCACTAACAGATGATGCAACAAGTTTTATAAAATATAGTTAGGATTCAAGTTCTTTGTCAGATACATGTATTGTGAACGTTTCATTCCATTCTGTGGCTTGTGTTTTCATATTCCTACCATATTTTTCAAAGAGCAAAATTTTAAATTTTGATGAGCTCCAATCCACCCTTTTATGATTCATGCTTTTCATGTCCTATTTAAGAAATCTTTGCCTCCTCCAACACTGACGATTTTCTCTAGTGTTTCCTCCTAGAGACTTTACTTTTTTTGAAACTTTACATTTTGACTTTGACATTAGGTCAATGATCTGTTTTAGTTTAATTTTGTATTATGATGTGTGGTAAAAAGGTTAAATTCTTTTTTCCCATACTGATCTCCAGTTGTTCCACAATGCTTACTAAAAAGACTTTATTTTCCCCACTGAACTGCCTTAGCACCTTTATCTAAAATCACCTAACCACATCACAGAAGCCAAGACATGGAAACAATATAAATGCCCGTCAACATACGAAAGGATGAAGATGTAGTACACACACACACACACACACGNGATGACGTAAGGGCAGCTGGCCGCCGGGTCTACGCAAATGATTTGCATAATGAGGAAGCAACGGCCAATCAGAGATGGAGTTGACCGGGTTCGGCCGGGGGCGGGAGGGGCGGCTGGGCTCTAGCGCTCCTTCCTGCTCGCCATGGCAACCGGACCCTAGGATGCCCTGTGTCTGTAGAGTATGTGCGGGCGTGGCCGTGGATCGTGCGTGTGCGCCTTGGACAGCGTGAGGGGAAGTAGCTTTGTCATGCGTGGTAATGTCTGAGGGAGTCAGAGCTAACCCCTCTCCTCACACACCAGCACACACAGGCACACACCTCCAATCACTGGAGCGTTTCCTGCGGGGGTGGATGGGGATTCCTCTTCTCCATTCCCACTACCGAAGCCAGTCCTCTGAGCAGATCCCACCCCGCCTATCACACAGCTCTCTCCTCAACAACTACGCACGAGACTCAAAAACATTCGTCTCTCACGGATCCCACAAAAACTAAAAATAAAATTTTAAAGAAAGACAAAACAAAAACTCCAAAACACTCCTGGAACATGAATTCCTCCTCAGAAGAGTGAGGGAACTTATATAGCCATATTTGCTCACGCACCTAGTTCATCCTGATACTGTGAGCTCAAGAGTGTTATCCTTTTTTTTCCAGAAAAGGAAGCTGAGGGTCTGAGGGTCAAGGAGGTTAGGACCAAGCCGACTCCTAACATCTGCTGGGGCCAGGGCAAAAGAAGAAATGAAAATACACATACTGTGTGTCTAAATATTTAAAAGATATAAATCAAGTTACAAGTTGTTAAATAAAATATGTTTATTTCCACAAATACACCTTCATAATGAAAAATATGTGTAAAACCGCTTTTTTTATGATGGAAAGTTGGTAAAATATTAGAGCTGATGGAATTTTTATTGCACTTGCTTATGTCTGAGTATTCTTTTGATGGGTCAGTGATATTTGGACACAAGTAGTACAATAAAGATAAATAATTCATATGTTTATTTCACAATTTTTTTTGCCTTCTTTCATTAAAATTGCTAATCTGTCTTCACTGATGACTGTTCAAGAGCAGAAGTAGCAACTGGAATCAACAAAAATGTTGTTACAGTATTCAAATTCAGAAATAAAAATTTAAAAAAAATTTTTTTTACTTTTAGTAAAAGTTATTCTTTGTAATTCCCTGATTATGGAATGATTACCAGAATATTTGTTTCACTGAGCTTGATGTATTTTTTCAAATTTCTTTGAAACTTTATAAGTCTATTTTTTAGTTTTCAACTGTTTGGAGAATTGTCCTGTTGTCTCTCTTTTATGGACTTCTAGTTTGAGAACATACTTTGTACAATTTCAGTTATTTTACATTTGTTGAGGTTTTGTGATCCTCAGAATATGATCTATCTTGGTAAATGCTTCGTTGGTGACTGAAAAGAATATTTTCAACAGTATATTCTGCTGTAACTGGATGGAGTGTTCTATAAATGCTTATTAGATCCTGTTGGTTGATGGTGTTGTTGAGTTCTCTATCTTTGCTGACTTTATGTCTACTTGTTTTCTCAACTGTTGAGAAGGGTAAGTCTCTCTCAACAGTTTAAGTCTACAATTGTAATTGTGGATTTATTTCTTCTTCCAGTTCTATTAGTTTTTGCTTCACATATGTTGCAGTTCTCTTGGTTGGTACATACACATTTAGGATTGCTATGTCTTTCTGGTGGATTGACTCTTTTATCATTATGTAATGTCAATGATTATATTCTTTGCAGCCACAGATGGAGAAGCACTATACAGTCAGCAAAGACAAGACTAGGAGCTGACTGTGGCCCAGACCATGAACTCCTTATTGCCAAATTCAGACTTAAATTGAAGAACATAGGGGAAACTACTAGGCCATTCAGGTATGACCTAAATCAAATCCCTTATGATTATACAGTGGAAGTGACGAATAGATTCAANTCCAAGGGACTCTCAAGAGTCTTCTCCAACACCACAGTTCAAAAGCATCAATTCTTCGGCACTCAGCCTTCTTCACAGTCCAACTCTCACATCCATACATGACCACTGGAAAAACCATAGCCTTGACTAGACGGACCTTTGTTGGCAAAGTAATGTCTCTGATTTTTAAATTTAGGTAATCAATTTTTATCTTTTAATTGTTGTATTTAGACCATTTACATTTAATGTAGTTATCGATATGCTAGGGTTTTAAATCTGCCACTTAATTTTCTGTCTTCTTTTTGTTCCCTCTGTTCTTCATTTCTCTATTTTCTTTTTTCAATCTTCCTTAGGATTAATTGTTCCTTATTTAGGTACACTGTAAATACACATCAAAGTTTTCTTGTATTGACATTTTACCAGTTCAAGTGAAGTATAGAAAATCTACCTACCTTTAAGTCCTTTAGTGTGTGTTAGTCACTCAGTTGTGTCCAACTCTTTGTGATTCCATGGACTGTAGCCCACCAGGCTCCTCTGTGCATGGGGTTTTCCAGGCAAGAATACTGGAGTGGGTAAGCCATTCCCTTCTCCAAGGAATCTTCCCAACCCAGGGATCAAACCTGGGTCTCCCACATTGCAGGCATATTCTTTATACTATCTGAGCCACCAGGGAAGCCATAATTCCTTTTATCTTCCCTCATTTATAATTGTCATAACTATGTCTTCTATACAGTTTGAAAACCACATCAATATTATTCAAAAACAATTTCCCCTTGGAAAACCCAGAGGAACAGTAAAACCTACTATATTTACCTGTATTTTCACCTTTTAAAGTTTTTACTTTATTTCTTATTTATTCCTCTTTTGACCATATCATGCAGCATGTGGGATCTTAGTTCCCATACCAGGGATTGAACCCATCCCTCCTACACTGGGAGCAAGCATGGAATCTTAGCCAGTGGACCACCAGGGAGGTCCCCCCATGTTGTCATCTTTCCATTGTGTTTTCCCTCATTCCATATAGTCTAAAATTCCTTCTTTTATCATTTCCTTTACATTTTAATAACTTTGTTAGCTCTTCTCTTGAGGCAGTTGCCCTGGTGAAAAATTCCCTAAGTTATCCTTCATCTGAAAATATCTATTTTTTAACTATTAAAAAATTATTTATTTGGCTGAACCAAGTCTTAGTTGCAGCATGTAGGATCTTTAGCTGTGGCTTGCAAACTCTCAGTTGCAGCATGTGGGATCTAGTTCCCTGACGAAGGATCAAACCTGGGCCCCGCATTGGGAGCACAGAGTCTTAGCCGCTGGGCCGCCAGGGAAGTCCCTGAAAATATTTTGATTTCCCCTCATTTCTGAAGGATATTTTTGCTGAATATAGGATTCTAGCTTGACAGTTATTTTCTTTCAGCACATGAAACACGTGCCACTTCTTTATGGCCTCCACAATTTCTGGTGAGAAATCTGTTGTCTGTCATTTGCATTATTTTTCTCTGATAGGTAAGTTGCCATTTCTTTCTCACTACTTTTACAATACTCTTTGTCTTTAGTTTTCAGAAGTTGGATGAGGTGTTTTGAAGTAGATTTCCTTGGCATTATCCTGTTTGGGATTTGCTAAATTGGGGTAGTTTTCAGCTATTCAAAGAACTTTTCATCCCCTTCCTCTTTTACCTTTTCCTTCAGAACTATGATCTTTTGTTAATCCCACAGGTCCCTGAAAGAAAAGTGAAAGTGAAGTTGCTCAGTCGTGTCCGACTCTTCGCGACCCCATGGACTGTAGCCTACTAGGCTTTTACATCCATGGGATTTTCTAGGCAAGAGTGCTGGAATGGATTTCCATTTCCTTCTCCAGGGGATCTTCCCAACCCAGGGATTGAACCCAGGTCTCCCGAAGTAAAGGCAGATGCTTTATCGTCTGAGCCACCAGGGAAGCCCATATCCCTGAGGCACTGTTAAATTGTAAGTCTATTTTCTCTCTGTTGTTTAGATTGGGTAAGTTCTTTTCTACCTTCAAGTTCACTGATTCTTTCCTCTGCGTTCTGATGTTAAGCCTATCTAGTGAGTTTTTCATTTTGGTTGTTGTATTTTTCGTTTCTAAAATTTCTCAGTTCAGTTCAGTTCAGTCACTCAGTTGTGTCTGACTCTTTGAAACCCCATGGACTCCAGCATCCCAGGCTTCCCTGTCCATCACCAACTCCCAGAGCTTGCTGAAACTCATGTCCATCGAGTCAGTGATGCCATCCAACCAGCTCACCCTCTGTCATCCCCTTCTTCTCGCACCTTCAATCTTGCCCAGCATCAGGGTCTTTTCCAATGAGTCGGGCTCTTCACATCAGGTGACCAAAGTATTAGAGCTGCAGCTTCAGCATCAGTCCTTCCAATTAATATTCAGAACTGATTTCCTTTACAGTTGACTGGTTTGATTTCCTTGCAATCCAAGGGACTCTCAAGAGGCTTCTCCAACACCACAGTTCAAAAGCATCAATTCTTCTAAAATTTCTACTTTGTCCTTATTTATATCTTGTATTTCTCAGCTGAGACATCCTATTTTTCCTATTTCAAGGGTGTCCCCTACATATGAGCCTCCAAATTGTGAACTTTCAAATATGCAAACATATTATAAACCTATTATAGTACTATAGAGCCAACAGTTAGTTGAGTACCTGGGCTAATTTTGTTGGAGTTACAAACACACACTTGGAATGGAATTCATTTGTATATAGCAGACTTACTGTATTTGTTTTTTGAAGCATTTAATAATGGCTGCTTTAACATTTTTGATAGATAATTCCAGTATGTGTGTCATCTTAGTGTTGGTGCCTATTATTGCCCTCTGAATATATGTTATTATGAAACTCTGAATATTTAAATTTTCTACATAGTAGAAATCCTACACTAGTTGAGAAACAGAGACACAGCCTTGTTACTGACACATTTAATTTCAAATGTCCCACTAAAGCTCTGCTGCTGCTGTTGTTCAGTCACTAAATCATGTCCAACTCTCTGTGACCCCATGGGCTGCAGCACAACAGGCCTCCCTGTCCTTCACTATCTCCCAGAGTTTGCCCAAGTTCATGTCCATTGAATAGGTGATGCTATTCAACCATCTCATCCTCTGCTGTCCTCTTCTCCTTTTGCCTTCAATCTTCCCCAGCATCAGGGTCTTTTCCAATCAGTTGGCTGTTCACATCAGGTGGTCAGAGTATTGGAGCTCTATCGCCAGCATCTGTCCTTCCTATGAGTATTCAGGGCTGATTTCCTTTAGGACTGACTGGTTCAGTCTCCTTGCTGTAGAAGGAGATCTCTGCTGAAACCACCCTAAATTGGAGGAAAGGTGGTCTCATTACTACTGGTTGGAAACTTCCAGGTGTGTCCCTTTGACACCATTCCAACAAGGAGGGAGAGGAGACCCACTGAATCCACAGAAAGGGAATTTGTTAATGTTGGGTGGGGTTGAAAGTCCTAACTGCTTTTGACCTTCTCTGATGCTACTTTGGTGGCAGGGAGAAGACGGACTGGATTAGCTTGCAGCCACAGCCAAACTAATTGAATCAGACTTGCTGGGATGGGACCTAGGCATAAGTGTGTTTTAAACCTGTCCTGTTGATTCCAAAGTGCTTACAAACATGGTTAAGGACAGAGAAGCCTGACGTGCTGCAGTCCACGGGGCTGCAAAGAGTCAGACATGACTGAGCACTGAGCAACCATAGGTTAGTTTGTACCTTCTATAGTTTTATATAAGTGGAATCATACAGTGTGCATTCTTGTCTCCAGCTTCTTTCATAGCAAATTATTTTTAGATTTATCCACATTGTTGTGTGCACCAACAATTCATTATTTTTTATTGCTGAGCAGTATTCCATTGTATTTGTATACCACATTTAGTTAGTCTACTCACCTTATGATGGACGTTTGGGTTGTTTCCAGTTTAGGGCTATCACTAGCAAAGCTACTATGAAAACTCCTGTACAAGTCTTTTTATGGACATGTATTTCCTTTCCTCTTGGATCAATACCAAGGGATAGAATGACAAGACTATATCAGAGATATGTGTTTAGCTTTTTAAGAAACTATCAAAATGTTTTCCAAAGTGGTGGTTTTATTTTATATTCTTAGTAGAAGAAATGTAGTTCTTCTACATTTTTGTTAACACGTTATGGTCAATCTTTTATTATTTTTTTGTAGTCAGTCTTTTAAATTTTAGCCATTGTAATTGGTGTGTAGTGGTATCTCATTGTGGTTTTTATTTCCATTTCCATAATAATTAATGATGTTAAGAATCTTTTCATGAGCTTATTTACTGTCAAAATCTTTTCCCCATTAAAAAATTGTTTTTTTTTATTTATTATTACATATTGGAAATTTTTTAGATATTGTAATTCCAAGTTCTTTGTCAAAGTTATGCTTTGCAAAGATTTTTCTCCCAGACTGTGTCTTGTTTTTTCTTAACAGAGAACAACTGAGCAACTGAACAACAGTTCAGTTTTCTATAACAGTTTTTAGTTTTAATTTTTATGATGACCAAGTTATCAGTTTGTTATTTAATGGGTTATGCTTTTGGTAGCATATCTGAAAAATCATTGCCTAAACCATGGAACACAAAGATTTCCCCTTATGTTTTTTCTAGAATTTATTATAGTATCAGGTTTTATATTTAGTTCCTTGAATAATTTTGGTTAATTTTTTGTATGGTATGAGGTATGGATCAAGAAATGTTTTTTTTTACATATGGATATCCATATGTTCCGGCAGCATCTGTTGAGAAAGGCTATCCTTTCTCTACTGAATTGCCTTTGTCATAAATTAATTGTATGTTATGTTATGTGATTATTTCTGGACTGTGTTTCATTCCATTGGCCCATTTCTTCATTTTTATGCCAATATCACACAGTCTTGATTAATACAGCTTTAGCATAATTCTTGAGATCAATTAGTTTTGGTACTCCAAGTTTGTTCTTTTTCAGTTGGTTTGGCTATCCTAGGACCGTTGACTTATTGTCTGTTCCATATAAATTTTAGAATCAGTTTGTCAAGTAAAAAAAAAAAACCCTGCTGAGATTTTTCCTGGGATTGTATTCAATCTGTAGATAAATTTGGAAGAGAATTGCCATCTTAACAAAACTGAGATTTCTGCCCCAGAAACAAAGTATAGGTTTACATTTATTTAGACTTTTAATTTCTCTCAAAAAACGTTTGTATAGTTTTTTTTTTACATCTTTTGTCAAAGGTCAAAGTTTTGATGGTATTATAAATTGTATCTTTTTTTTTGGCCAGAGCTGCACAATTTGCAGGATCTTGGTTCCCTGACCAAGGGATTGAACCCAGGCCCTCGGCAATGAGAGTGTGGAGTCCTAACTGCTGGACTGTCAGTTAATTCCCAAATTGTATCTTTTCAAAAATTACAATTTATAGTAGTTTTCTGCTTGTATATAAACATATAATCCAGTTGGATTTTCTCTATAAACAATCATGTCATCTGCAAGTTAAGACAGTTTTACTGCTTCCTGTTTAATCTTTTATTTTTTCCCCTGCCTGACGGCAATGACTAGAAATACAATCTTTTTTTTAAGGTGTTTTGATATTTATTTCTTTTCAGTTATATTTTTCAAATAATCAAGGAAATAATCACAGTTACAGGGCCTGACAAAGTGTGACAAAGTGTAACTACTTCTAGTCCAATTTTCTCATTTTATAGGTATGTAAAAATAAGACATTGATGGAATCCAGATTTCTGACCAGAGTCCTTTCCCCTACGTATTGACAACACTCATAAGGATAATGTATAATAGAAAAGCTCTACCTTAGACAGTTTCATTTGTTTTAGCATATGCTGTTTGGTTTCTGTTATTTTTGCCGTGCTGCACAGCTTGTGGGATTCTAGTTTTCCAGCAAGGGCTTAAACCCAGGCCCTCGGCAGTGAGAGTGCAGAGTCTTAACCACTGGACTGCCAGGGAATTGCCACATATGATGTGCTGTTAATTTACAAATGTCCGAAGTACACATCTTCAGTAAGCAGTACCAAATTTAAATCCATGAAACCTGGAAAACTAGAACATGTTATCCTCCTGCTGTACAATCTTAAATACAAGCAAGTGAAAATGGAAACCCTTGCTTTGTTCTCAATATTAGGGGAAAAGACTTAGTTTTTCATCATTAAATATAATGTCAATGGTAGATTTTTTTTGGTAGATACACTTCATCAGGCTGTGGAAATTCCTTTCTGACATTCATAAGAGCTTTCACCGTGAATGGGTTTTCTAGTACGTTCTCTGTGACTATTAAGATGAGAATGTGTGTTCTCTTTTTTTTTTCTATTAATTTTAATGTACTGTATTGTATTAATTGATCTTGGATTTTTTTTTTTTTTGGCCTCTGGGTGTACTGTTATGCCACCACTATTTGTTTAACAGAATATTCTTTCTCCATTGAATTGCCTTTGTTCCTTTGTTGAATTCCAGTTGACTATATTGTGTTGGCCTATTTCTGGTCTTGATGCTGTTCTATTGATCTACCCACCTATTCTTTCACCAGATATTAAACTGTCTTGTTTACAGTGACTTTATACAAATCTTGAAATTGACTTATTGTTTGTTCTCCAGCTTTGTTTTCTTTCAGTGTTGTATTAGCTGTTCTGGCCTCTTGCCTTTCCATGTGAACTTTAGAATCAGTTTGTTGATATCCGTAAAATACCTTGCTGGGATTTGATTGGAAATGCATTGACTCTATGGATCACATTAGGAAAAAACTTATAACAGTATTGAATTTCCTATGAACATTGAAGATCTCTTGCTTTATTTATATCTTCTTTGATTTCTTCACGGTGTTGTATTTTTCCTTATATATATCTTGCACATATTTATTTATTCCTAAACATTCAAGTTTTTGGTTCTAATGAAAATGGTATTGTATTTTTAATGTCAAATACAATTTTTCATTATTAATATACAGGGTGGCAATCAACATTTATATATGTCTTGTGTCCTGCAGTCTTACTATAGTTGCTTATTATTTCCAGGAGATTTTGGTCAAGTCTTTGGGATTTTCTTCATAGGCAGTCATATCATCTGCAAACAGTTTTATTCCTTTCTTCCAAATCTGTACATCTCTTTTTTCCTTTTGTTATTGCCTTAACAAAGACTTCTAGTAAGATGTTGAATAAGAGTGGTGAAAGAGGACATGGCTTGCCTTGTTCGTGATCTTGGTGGAAAAAATCTAGTTTCTCACTGTTAAGTATGATGGTAGCTATAGGATTTTTATAAATGTTCTTTATCAAGTTGAGGAAGTTCACCTCTATTCTCAGTTTACTGGAAGTTTTTAGAATTATGAATGGGTGTTAGATTTCGTCAAATACTATTTTCTGTATCTGTTAATGTTATCATGATTTTTTTTAACATGTTGATGTAAAGAATTGTATTAATTGACTTTCAAGTGTTGAACTAGCTTTGCATCCCGGAGTAAATCTCAGTTACTAAGTCTCTGTATACATTATTGGATTTGACTGGCCAATATTCTGTTGAGCATTTTTGCATCTGTGTCCATGGGAGATACTGGTTTGGAGTTTATTTTTTCTTGTAATAGCATTGTCTGATCTTGATGTTAGGATAATGCTATTCTCTATTTTCAGGAAGAGATCATAGAGAATTGGTGTCAATTTCTTCCTTAAATATGTGGCAAAATTCACCAATGAACTCATCTGGGTTAGTGCCTTCTATTTTGGAACAATACTCATTACTAGTTCAATTTCTTTAGTAGGTATAGGCCTGTATTTCAGATTGTCTACTTCTCTTTGTTTGAGTTTTGGTAGATAAGGTCTTTCAAGGAACTGGTTCATTTCATATAGATTATTGAATTTGTGGACATAGAGTTGTTTGTAATATCCCTTAATTTATTTTTTAATGTCCATGGGAATCAATAGTGATGACCCCTCTTTCATTTCTGATACAAGTAATTGGTGTCTCATTTTTTTGTTGGTTAGCTTGGCTAGAGGTTTACTGATTTCATTGATCTTTTGAAAGAAGCTTTTGCTGATTTTCTCTATTTCCATTTTTCAATTTTATTGGTTCCTGCTCTAATTTTTATTATTTCCTTTTTCTGCTTACACTGGATTATATTTGTTTCTAGTTTCTTAAGGAAAACTTAGATTATTGATTTTGGATATTTCTTTTTTAATATACACACTTAATGCCATACATTTCTACAGTGTTTTTACTGCATCTCACAAATTATAGTTGTGTTTTCCTATTCATTTCATTTAAAAATATTTTAACTTTTTTCTTGAGATTTTTTTTTTAAGCCAAGTGTTATTCAAAAGTATGTTATTTAATTTTCAAATATTTGGGGATTTTCTGGCTATTTTTCTGTTATTCTAGCTTAATTCCATTGTGGTCTCAGAGCATATGTCTTATGACTTCAGTCTTTTAATATTTATTAAGGTGTGTTTCATGTCCCAGAATGTGGTGTATCTTGGTGAAAGTTCCACATGAACTCAAGAGGAATGTATAGATTCAGTTCATTTATATTGAACTGCTCAATTTAATATGTCAGTATTAATTTTCACCTGCTGAGTAGTGGATTTGTCTCTTTCTCCTTGTAGTTTTATAAGTTTTCTCCTCATATATGTCCTCTCATGTATGGATTGGGGGCAGGAGGAGAAGGGGACGACCGAGGATGAGATGGCTGGATGGCATCATGGACTTGATGGGCGTGAGTCTGAGTGAACTCCAAAAGATGGTAATTAATAGGGAGGCCTGGCGTGCTGCGATACACGGGGTCACAAAGAGTTGGACATGACTGAGCGACTGAACTGAACTGAACATGTATACTCTGTTGTTAGGGCATAAACTTTAAAGATTCTGTCTTCTTGGAGAATTAACTTCTTTATCATTATGTAATGTTCCCCTTCTTTCTCATTTTTTATTGACGTATAGTTGATTTACAATGCTGTGTTATATACAAAATATATATATTTACAATGTTGCATTGTTTTTGGTATACAGAAAAGTGATTCAGTTATTTATTTATACATGTATATTCTTTTCATATTTTTTTCATTATGGTTTATTAGAGTATATTTAATATAGTTCCCTTTGCTATAAAGAAGGGCCGTACTGTTTCTCTATTTCACATATAGTAGTTTGTATCTGCTAATCCCAAACTCCTAATTTATCCTCTCCAACCCCTTTCCTTTTGGTAACCATAAGTTTGTTTTCTATGTCTGTGAATCTGTTTCTATCTGGAAAATAAATTCATTTGTATCATATTTTAGATTCTACATTTAAGTGATATCATATGGTATTTGTCTTTCTCTTTTTGACTTACATCATTTAGAATAATAATCTCTAGGTCCATCCATGTTGCTGCAAATGGTGTTATTGCATTCTTTCTTATGGCTGAGTAGTATTCCATTGTATATGTATTAATATATACCACATCTTCTTTATCCATTCATCTGTTGATAGGCGTTTAGTTTACTTCCATGTCTTGGCTATTTTAAATAGTGCTGTTATGAACACTGGGGTCCATATATCTCTTCAAAGTAGAGTTTTCTCTGAATGTATGCTCAGGAGTAGAATTGCTAGATCATAAGGCAACTCTCGGAAAAGGCACTGGTGACCCACTCCAGTACTCTTGCCTGGAAAATCCCATGGATGGAGGAGCCTGGTAGGCTACAGTCCAAGGGGTCGCAAAGAGTTGGACTGAGCAACTTCACTTTAACTTTTCACTTTCCTGCACTGGAGAAGGAAATGGCAACCCACTCCAGTGTTCTTGCCTGGAGAATCCCAGGTACGGCAGAGCCTGGTTGGCTGCCGTCTATGGGATCGCAGAGTCGGACATGACTGAAGCAACAGCACCAGTAGCAGCAAAGCAACTCTATTTTTAGTTTTTTAAGGGACTTTCCTACTGTTCTCTGTATGACTGTATACCAGTTTACACTCCCACCAGGAGTGTAGGAGGGTTTCCTTTTCTCCACACCCTCTCCAGGATTTGTTATTTGTAGACATTATAATGATAGTCATTCTGACTGGTGTGAGGTTTTACCTTAGTTTTGATTGGCATCTCTCTAATAATTACTGACATTGAGCATCTTTTCACATGCCTATTAGCCATCTGTATGCCTTCCTTGGAGAAATGTTGATTTAGGCCTTTTGCCCATTTTTTGACTGGCTTGTTTCATTATTGAGTTGTATGAGCTGTTTGTATATTTTGGAAATAAGCCTTTGGTTGTATCAGTTCAGTTCAGTCGCTCAGTCGCGTCCGACTCTTCACGACCCCATGAATCGCAGCACGCCAGGCCTCCCTGTTCATTACCATCTCTCAGAGTTAACTCAGACTCATGTCCATCGAGTCCGTGATGCCATCCAGCCATCTCATCCTCGGTCGTCCCCTTCTCCTCCTGCCCCCAATCCCTCCCAGCATCAGAGTCTTTTCCAATGGGTCAACTCTTTGCATGAGGTGGCCAAAGTACTGGAGTTTCAGCTTTAGTATCATTCCTTCCAAAGAAATCCCAGGACTGATCTCCTTCAGAATGGACTGGTTGGATCTTGCAGTCCAAGGGACTCTCAAGAGTCTTCTCCAACATCACAGTTCAAAAGCATATCAGTTGCAAATGTTTTATTCAGTTGTGTATGTTGTCTTTTTGTTTTGTTTCTGGTTTCTTTTGCTGTAAAAAAAGCTTGTAAGTTTAATTATGTCCAGTTTGTTTAGTTTTGCTTTTATTTCTGTTGCCTTAGGAGATTAACCTAAGGAAATGTTGCTACTATTTATGTCAGAGAATATTTTGACTGTTTTCCCTTCTAGGAGTTTAATGATGTTATGTCTTTAATCCATTTTGAGCTTATTTTTTGTATGGTGTGAGAGAATATTCTCACTTCATTGATTTACATGTGACTGTGCAGCTTTCCCAACACCACTTGTTGAAGAAACTTTTTTCTATTGTATATCCTTGCCTACTTTGTCAAAGATTAATTGACTGTAGGTGTATGGGTTTATTTCTGGGCTCTTTATTCTGTTTCGCTGATCCATGTCTGTTTTTGTGCCAATGCCACACTGTTTTGATTGGGATTATCTTTATAGTATTGTCTGAAGTCTGGGACGGTTATCCCTCCAGTTTTGTCCTTCTCTTCAGGATTGCTTGGGTAATTCTGGATCTTTTATGGCCCACATAAATTTTAAGATTATTTGTTCTAGTCATGGATAATTTAAATATACATTAAATCTGTAGATTGCTTTGGGTAGTATGTATTCAGTTCAGTTTAGTTCAGTCTCTCAGTCACGTCTGACTCTTTGTGACCCTGTGGACTGCAGTGCGTCAGGCTTCCCTGTCCATCACCAACTCCCGGAGCTTGCTCAAACTCATGTCCATTGAGTTGGTGATGCCATCCAACCATCTCATCCGCTGTTATCCCCTTCTTCTCCTGCCCTCTGTCTTTCCCAGCATCAGGATCTTTTCCAATGAGTCAGTTCCTCACATCACTGACCAAAGTATTGGATCTTCAGCTTCAGCATCAGTCCTTCCAATGAATATTCAGGACTGATTTCCCTCAGGACTGACTGCTTTGATCTCCTTGCAGTCCAAGGGACTCTCAACAGTCTTCTCCAACACCACAAAATCATCAATTCTTCGGCTCGCAGCTTTCTTCCTAGTACAACTCTCACATCCATACATGACTACTGGTAAAACTGTAACTTTGACTAGATGGACTTTTGTTGGCAAAATAATGTCTCTGCTTTTTAATATGCTATCTAGTTTGGTCACAGCTTTTCTTCCAAGGAGCAAGCACCTTTTAATTTTATGGCTGCAGTCACCATCTGGAGTGATTTTGGAGCCCAAGAAAATGAAGTCTGTCACTGTTTCCATTGCTTCCCCATCTATTTGCCATGAAGTGATGGGATAGCTATAAAGAAAGCTGAGTGCCGAAGAATTGATGCTTTTGAACTGTGGTGCTGGAGAAGATTCTTGAGAGTCCCTTGGACTGCAAGGAGATCCAACCAGTCCATTTTAAAGGAAATCAGTCCTGAATATTCATTGCAAGGACTGATGTTGAAGCTGAAATTCCAATACTATGGCCACCTCATGTGAAGAACTGACTCATTTGAAAAGACCCTGATGCTGAGAAAGATTGAAGGCAGGAGGAAAAGGAGACGACAGAGGATGAGATGGTTGGATGGCATCACTGACTCAATGGGCATGAGTTTGAGTAAACTCCACGAGTTGGTGATGGACAGGTAGGCCTGGCGTGCTGCAGTCCATAGGGTCGAAAAGTATTGCACATGACTGAGCGACTGAACTGATGGGACTGGAGGCCATGATCTAAGATCTTGAATATTAAGTTTTAAGCCAATTTTTTCACTCTCCTCTTTCACTTTCATCAAGAGGCTCTTTAGTTCCTCTTCACTTTCTGCCGTAAGGGTGGTGTCATCTGTATATCTGAGGTTATTGATATTTCTCCCAGAAATCTTGATTCCAGCTTGTGCTTCATCTAGCCTGGCATTTCGGATGATGTACTCTGCATATAAGTTAAACAAGCAGGGTGACAATATACAGCCTTGCTGTACTCCTTTCCCGATTTGGAACCAGTCTGTTGTTACATGTCAGGTTCTAACTGTTGCTTTTTGACTTGCATACAGATTTCTCAGGAGGTAGGTAAGGTCTTCCGGTATTCCCATCTCTTTAAGAATTTTCCACAGTTTGTTGTGATCCACACAGTCAAAGGCTTTGGTATAGTCAAGAAAGCAGAAGTAAATGTTTTTCTGGAACTCTCTTGCTTTTTCTATGATCCAACGGATGTTGGCAATTTTATCTTTCGTTCCTTAGCCTTTTCTAAATCCAGCTTGAACATCTGGAAGTTCACGGTTCATGTACTGTTGAAGGCTGGCCCCGTTTTTCTCCTCTGACAATTTTTCTTGCTTTGAAGTTGGCTCTGTTTGAAATAAGGCTACTCCAGCTTTCTTTTGATTAGTGTAACATGAAATGTCTTTCTCCATCTCTTTACTTGTAATCCATCTGTGTCTTTATATGTAAGGTGGGCTTCTTGTAGATATGTAATTGGGTCTTGCTTTTTATTTATTTAGTTAGTTTATTTGGCTGCCCCAGTGGTTGAAGCTTGTGGGATCTAGTTCCCTGATCAGGGATTGAACCCAACCCCCCTGTTTGGGAGCACAGAGTCTTAGCCACTGGACCACTAGGGAAGTCCCGGGCCTTGTTTTTCAATCCATTCTGACAATCTGTCTTTCAATTTTTTTATTTAGGTCACTCATGTTTAAAGTGATTATTGATAAAATTGGATGATTATCTAACATATTTGTTACTTTTTTCCATTTTGTTGCCCTGGTTCATTGTTTCCACTTTTGTCTTCTACTCTTTTTCTGCCTTTTATCAGTTTGACTGAACATTTTGAATGCTTTGCTTTCTTACCATATCAGTTATACTTCTC
>SJYV01002448.1:798278-829257 GCA_006410875.1 Neotragus pygmaeus | reverse complement strand
TAAGGGTGGTGTCATCTGTATATCTGAGGTTATTGATATTTCTCCCAGAAATCTTGATTCCAGCTTGTGCTTCATCTAGCCTGGCATTTCGGATGATGTACTCTGCATATAAGTTAAACAAGCAGGGTGACAATATACAGCCTTGCTGTACTCCTTTCCCGATTTGGAATCAGTCTGTTGTTACATGTCAGGTTCTAACTGTTGCTTTTTGACTTGCATACAGATTTCTCAGGAGGTAGGTAAGGTCTTCCGGTATTCCCATCTCTTTAAGAATTTTCCACAGTTTGTTGTGATCCACACAGTCAAAGGCTTTGGTATAGTCAAGAAAGCAGAAGTAAATGTTTTTCTGGAACTCTCTTGCTTTTTCTATGATCCAACGGATGTTGGCAATTTTATCTTTCGTTCCTTAGCCTTTTCTAAATCCAGCTTGAACATCTGGAAGTTCACGGTTCATGTACTGTTGAAGGCTGGCCCCGTTTTTCTCCTCTGACAATTTTTTTTGCTTTGAAGTTGGCTCTGTTTGAAATAAGGCTACTCCAGCTTTCTTTTGATTAGTGTAACATGAAATGTCTTTCTCCATCTCTTTACTTGTAATCCATCTGTGTCTTTATATGTAAGGTGGGCTTCTTGTAGATATGTAATTGGGTCTTGCTTTTTATTTATTTAGTTAGTTTATTTGGCTGCCCCAGTGGTTGAAGCTTGTGGGATCTAGTTCCCTGATCAGGGATTGAACCCAACCCCCCCGTTTGGGAGCACAGAGTCTTAGCCACTGGACCACTAGGGAAGTCCCGGGCCTTGTTTTTCAATCCATTCTGACAATCTGTCTTTCAATTTTTTTATTTAGGTCACTCATGTTTAAAGTGATTATTGATAAAATTGGATGATTATCTAACATATTTGTTACTTTTTTCCATTTTGTTGCCCTGGTTCATTGTTTCCACTTTTGTCTTCTACTCTTTTTCTGCCTTTTATCAGTTTGACTGAACATTTTGAATGCTTTGCTTTCTTACCATATCAGTTATACTTCTCATTTCACTTTAGTGGTTATCCTAAGGTTTATAAAATACATTTACAATTTATCCAAGTCCATTGTCAAACACTGTACTGCTTCATGAGTACACAAGAGCCTTATAATAGAGAGTTCCCAATCTCCGCCTCCCATCCTTCACAACATTGCTGTCATTTGTTTCACTTATTCATAAGGTATCATAGTCATTAACAGTGCTGTTATGATTTTGGACAAACTGTTATTCATTAAAGAATAAAATTTGCATTATAATTGGAACCATACTGAATCTGCAGATCATTTTAAAATCCTTACAATGTTGGGTCTTCTCATTTATGAACACGTTACATATTTATATCTGGGTGTTCTTTCAAAAGACATCTGAATGTCTTTGAAACTTTTTTCAAACTTTATAAAGTTTGAACAAGTTCCCGTATGTCTTTCATTAGATTTATTCCAAGGATCATATAATTGTTGACTCTTATTACATGAGGCATGCAGTTACATGAAGCAGTGTCACTTTTTATTAGCCACTTTGAGCTATTTCCCTGCAACTAAAGGAGTCTTGACTAATACAGGTAGAATGTCAGGACTTGATGATGGAGCACTCAAGACACATCATCTTGAAGTGGGAGACGTATATACCCTGCTAAGTGAATTAGACAAGGGGGCAGTTTTGAAAAATTAAAAGAATGAAATTGAGGGACCCCCTGGTTGTCCAGTGGTGAGGACTCCACTCTCTCCATGCAGGAGGCCCAGGTTTGATCCCTGGTTGGGGAACTAGATCCCATGCGCTATAACCAAGAGTTCCTGTGGCACAGCTAAGAGAGCACGCTGAAGATCCTCTGTGCTGCACCTAAGACCCAGCACAGCCAAATAGTAACTAAATAGCTTTAAAAAGCAGAAGCAGGAAATCTGATTTGCAACTTAAAAAGATGACTTGAGGCAAGTGTGATGTTGTTGTTCAGCCGCTAAGTCATGTCTGGTTCTTTGCAACCCCATGGACTGCAGCACACCAGGCTTCTTTGTCCTTCACCGTCTCCCAGAGTTTGCTCAGATTTATGTGCTTTGAGCTGATGATGCTCTCTCACCATCTCATCCTCTGCTGTCCCCCTTCTCCTCCTGCTTTCAATCTTTCCCAGCATCAGGGTCTTTTCCAATGAATTGGCTCTTTGCATCAGGTGGCCAAAGTACTGGAGCTTCACTCGAGGCTGGTGTTATCAGGATCCTATTCTAAGCTCAGGGAAGATGTGATGGGCTTATTAAAAGATAGTGGCAGTGCAGATGGAGAGGAGTTAATGGCTCTAAAAGTTATTGGTACAGAATGGCCATGACTTACTGACAGATTAGAAGTCTATTATGATAGATGTGGGTAGTTAAAGATGATTGCCAGATTTTGGCTGAAATGAGTAGCAGAATAGTGGTATAGTAAAGCAGGGAGCTATGAAGAAGGATGATGAGTTCTGTTTGGCATGAGCTTCAGATGATATGAAGGGGATGAGTTTGGAGCTTTGTACATATAGATAGATATACAGCTAAAGATCTGTTTAGGTGTAAATGAGATCACTGAGAAGAAAGTATAGAAGAGGAAAACCTTAAAAATGATTGGCTGTGGAATCGGATTTTGCTGGAGTCATCAGTGATGCAGGCTAAGAAACAATCATGAAAGACGTAGGAGAAAACTCAGGGAAGAATGGTGTCACAGAAGTCAGGGAAGAAAGAATTTCAAAGGAGTGATCAAAATCTCAAAATACAAGGAAAGGGCAAGTGATATTTTAATTACTGAGATATGTTGACTTTGCAACTTATAGGTTATTGTTCACCTCAGTGAGAGCAGCCTTCATGAGGACTGAATGAGAAGTGGAGAAATGCAGATAAATTCTTGTAGTTGTTGCAGGCAACTTGACTGAGAAAAAGCAGGATGGAGAGTTTTTAATTTGTTTAAAGATAAGGGAGATTGTACATGTGTATGTGCTGAAAGAATGGAACCATCTGTAAGGAAGAGTTTGAAAGTGGGAGGACATGGATTCGAGCCCAGACATAATTGAGTACCCAGCTTTAGGTGTGTGTCTGAGTGTGGAGTTCAAGAGCAGGAAGATGTCTGGTACAATGTGAGGCTGCGACTGATGGTCTGATACAGGATAGGCTAGGATGAATTAGGTGAGCCTGGATCCATAGGCTCTGTGCACAAAGCCTGACTCAGCCTTGCTAGGTAACCATGAATGAATCATTTAACCTGTCTATGTTCGTTTCCTTATCTGTCAGGTGAGGATATTGATCTACCTCACTGGTTGGGATGAGGATTAAATAAATTAACATCTGAACAAGTGCTTATACCAGTCCCTGACACAGTAAGCACATAAAAATGACAGAACCACTTTTGTTCCCCTGGATGGATTTTCACAAATGTCTTCACTCAGACTTCTAACTTATGTTCAGTTCAGTTCAGTCGCTCAGTCATGTCTGACTCTTTGCAACCCCATGAATCGCAGCACGCCAGGCCTCCCTGTCCATCACCAACTCCCGGAGTTCACTCAAACTCACGTCCATCCAGTCCGTGATGCCATCCAGCCATCTCATCCTTGGTCGTCCCCTTCTCCTCCTGCCCCCAATCCCTCCCAGCATCAGAGTCTTTTCCAAGGAGTCAACTCTTCGCATGAGGTGGCCAAAGTACTGAGTTTCAGCTTTAGCATCATTCCTTCCAAAGAAATCCCAGGACTGATCTCCTTTAAGTCCAGGTAAACATCTGCATAGTTTTCTCTGAGTATTTTCTTCTTAAATAAGTATCTTCTCGTTTACAATNATGAGGTGGCCAAAGTACTGAGTTTCAGCTTTAGCATCATTCCTTCCAAAGAAATCCCAGGACTGATCTCCTTTAAGTCCAGGTAAACATCTGCATAGTTTTCTCTGAGTATTTTCTTCTTAAATAAGTATCTTCTCGTTTACAATAAATGATTATCTGGATGTCCCTAACATGTTCTCTTAAACCCAGCAGCACATCAGCACAGCACAGATGCCCTTGTTTCCATGTCTGCTTGCCAGCATGGTCTGTCCACACACACATATACACACCCCTTTTCTGCGTGGACACACACACAAACCCCTTTCCTGAGTGGGTTCCAAAACGTCCCTTCCTAATTTGCTATGAAGTGAGCCATAAATAATTTATTAACAATGAAGAAAAATCATAGCTAAGTATCAGATTTCCAGAGGAAATAAGATTTAAAATAAAATCTAGAAAGTGGTTATTTTTGGAAGCAGGAGAATGGAACTGGGAAGTGGGGGACATATACAATGTTTCATCTCTTAAAAAGAACATAAATTTAAAGCAGATGCAACTATTGAGATGTGACAAAGCTGAGTGGTATGGTTATACTGTGTTTATTACGTTATTCCCTACAACTTTCTGTTTGACACATTTGAAATAATTAAATAAAAGTTCTTACTGAGGTAGGGAAGACCCAACATGGATGTGGTTAGAACACAGTAATTACTGTGAAAATAAACAAGGTTCATAGACATTTTCAAAAATCTCACTGAAAACCGCATGAAACACACACAAACATACACACACAGGGTTGCTTCAGAAAGGATTTTAAAAACAATTGTGAAGATTTATATATAGTTAAAGAGTGANACCGCATGAAACACACACAAACATACACACACAGGGTTGCTTCAGAAAGGATTTTAAAAACAATTGTGAAGATTTATATATAGTTAAAGAGTGAACAGTGTTGAAAAAAATCAACAAGTAAATGTTTCACTGAAGTTAGTTAATATATATTTATATTCTGTATTTATTAATGATATAAAGGACACAGATTTTCAAACTTTCAAAGTTTATTTATAAAGGAAAAACAGAATGATTTTAAGACAAAGACAATTCCTACATATTTTCTTAGTAGGAAAAAAAGTACATGAAATACAATTTTCACAGCCTGTACTGATTGATCTCATAAGTGATATTGACAAAAACTATAACAATCTAAACTTCAGAGAGCTAGCAATGTTGCCATGAGGTATGTTCATCTACACTGATATAAATGCAATTCAATCTATATCATGTAATCCTTTTATCGCCTTTCCCCAGTATCTTTCAGCTTTCCTCACCCCTTGCTGTGTCCCTCATCACCAGTGCTATGGACCAACCAGGCTCCCAAGTCCTCTACTATCCTATCCCTACACTAACCCACTGAGTGAGTGAAGTCGCTCAGTCGTGTCCGACTCTTTGCGACCCCNAAATCCACACACCTATGGACACCTTATCTTTGACAAAGAAGGCAAGAATATACAATAGAGAAAAGACAATCTCTTTAACAAGTGGTACTGGGGAAACTGATCAACCACTTGTAAAAAAATGAAACTAGAACATTTTCTAACACCATATACAAAAATAAACTCAAAATGGTTTAAACATGTAAATGTAAGACCAGAAACTATAAAACTCCTAGAGGAAAACATAGGCAAAACACTCTGACGTAAATCATAGCAAGATCCTCTATGACCCACCTCCCAGAGCAATGGAAATTAAAGCAAAAATAAACAAATGGGACCTAATTAAACTTAAAAGCTTTTGCACAACAAAGAAAACTATAAGTAAGGTGCAAAGATGGCCTTTAGAATGGGAGAAAATAATAGCAATNCTCTATGACCCACCTCCCAGAGCAATGGAAATTAAAGCAAAAATAAACAAATGGGACCTAATTAAACTTAAAAGCTTTTGCACAACAAAGAAAACTATAAGTAAGGTGCAAAGATGGCCTTTAGAATGGGAGAAAATAATAGCAATTGAAGCAACTGACAAAGAATTAATATCAAAAATATACAAGCAACTCCTGCAGCTCAATTCCAGAAAAATAAGCTACAGACTTTACTTTTGATAACAATTGGGTTTCTGTTATTATCAATGTTTTATTACCATGAGGATCTCATTTAACTGTTTTTTCATCTCTAAATTGTCATGATGATAATAGGTAAATATTTTTAATACTTACTTTGTGCTTAGAGCATCATGTGCAGTATTTCCTTGAGCCTTACGACTAACTTGAGTTGGGCATTATTACTTCACAGATGAGAAAACAGAAATAAAAGAATTGAACGTTGGCAGTGTGACTCATGTTCATTTGCTTTCACCACTATTTATACTACCTCATCATCATACAGAACTCTTATGCTACTGCTATTAGACTGGCCTTTTCCACTGTGGTATTTTAATAAAGAGTGCTTATGGGATAATTTTGAAACTACTATAAGTATGTGTGTGTGCATATTGCTATGGAAGATATGTGCATATTAATTCTAGAGCCTTGGAAACTGTCTACAGATCCTGAAGCTCTAGTTTGCATATCTTCCTCAGAAGTTTTGGCATGTGACTACATGCATGTCATTTTCCCTGTTTTCATAAAATCATAAATCTTTCAAGATGCACTGTACCTCACTTGCCAAAGAAAAATAGTTTAATCTCTACATGACCATGAAGTCTCTAATGTGGGCCACTGTGCATATAATATATACTAAATATATATGCTAGAGTCCCTTGGACTGCAAGGAGATCAAACCAGTCAATCCTAAAGGAAATCAACCCTAACTATTCACTGGAAGGACTGATGTTGAAACTGAAGCTCCAAAATTTTGGCCGCCTGATGTGAAGTATTGACTCATGGAAAAGACCCTGATCCTGGGAAAGACTGAAGGCAAGAGGAGAAGGGGATGAGAAGAGGACAAGATGGTTGGATAACATCACTGACTCAATGGACATGAGTTTGAGCAAGCTCCAGGAGATGGTGAAGTATCGAAAAGCCTGTAGCACTGTAATCCATGGGGTTGCAAAGAGTTGGGCATGACTGAGCAAATGAACAATAACAACAACACTATATGCTATCTTGTCTCTCTAAAAACAGCCCCACTCCCTGTCCCACTATACATGGCTATTCTTATTTTGAAGATGACTAGAACATTTACTATCATTTCTCATGCTTATAAGGTAGGGAAAAAGTTAAGAGCTAACAAATGACCTAGATGCATTTTGCTGTCACATGTTGCCAAGACTGTGTGACACTATGATTGTAAGCCAGAGAGTGAGAGTGTAAGCAGTTATTACACATATCATGATTCTGTATACTTCAATCAAGGCCCTTATCACCTTTTTATCTCTATATTAAATCATTCTAATTGTTTTTTTCTCATATCATGTGTAAGTTTTGCCTCATTTCTGACAATGTCTGTCCTCCTTCCATCATGTTAATAAGGTTACTCACTTAAAGAAGAGAGGCACCTGGATCAGGAACTGGGCCTAAATTAATGGAATTTTCTTGTTTTGCATTCCTGAAAGAGTTTGCTCTTCTCCCATGTTAAAATCTAGGTTTGGAATAGAACAAATGGGGTTCAGACACATGAAGCATCATCATTTAAGAATCATCTGATCAAGCTAAGGCTTTAGTTGACCCCACAAAGGTCCGTCTAGTCAAGACTATGGTTTTTCCAGTGGTCATGTATGGATGTGAGAGTTGGACTGTGAAGAAAGCTGAGCACCGAAGAATTGATGCTTTTGAACTGTGGTGTTGGAGAAAACTCTTGAGAGTCCCTTGGACTGCAAGGAGATCCAACCAGTCCATTCTGAAGGAGATCAGCCCTGGGATTTCTTTGGAGGGAATGATGCTGAAGCTGAAACTCCAGCACTTTGGCCACCTCATGCGAAGAGTTGACTCATTGGAAAAGACTCTGATGCTGGCAGGGGTTGGGGGCAGGTGGAGAAGGGGATGACAGAGGATGAGATGGCTGGATGGCATCACTGACTCAATGGATGTGAATCTGAGTGAACTCCGGGTGTTGGTGATGGACAGGGAAGCCTGGCGTGCTGCGATTCATGGGGTCGCAAAGAGTCGGACACGACTGAGCGATTGAACTGAACTAAACTGAACTTCTGGGTGACACAGAGTTCATAATAGCTTCTATTTACCCTCTAGGGTAAGAGAAATATCATAGAGGGAAACAAGGGTTCTGCATATAATCTTCCATCTAGAATCTTGGTTCTGAATTCTAAGCATATGTCATGTAATCCTAACCTCAAAATTTTAGGCAGACATAACTAGCTGAGCTGGTAAAGAATCCACTTGCAATTCAGGAGACCCTGGGGCAGGAAGATCTCCTGGAGAAGGGATAGGTTACCCATTCCACTACTATTGGGCTTTTCTGGTGGCTCAGATGGTAAAGGATCTACCTGCAATGTGGGAGACCTGAGTTTGATCCATGGGTTGGAAAGATACCCTGGAGAAGTTAACAGCCACCCACTTCAGTAGAATTGCCTGGAGAATTTAATGGACAGAGAAGCCAGGCAGGCTACAGTGTATGGGGTTGTAAAGAGTGGGACACAACCGAGTGACTTTCACTTCACAACTCCATTTTAATGGAGCATCTGACATGACTTAATTATGAAAAGCTCTTTTGATCCATGTGGTCTATTTACTAAATCACTTTATTTTTTGTTGTTTTTTGACATTCGTCATGTTTTACCATTGTTGTTGCTGTTCAGTTGCTCAATCGTTTACCATTAAATGACTTCAGTGGAGTTAACATTAAAAACAGGTTAATTCAGAGCTCTGCTGAAATTTAATATTTTGATCAGATTTTTCAAAACAAAGCTGTTGCCAGATTTTAAAGAAAAATTTTATAAAGCTTTGTATTATCTTTTGAGGATGGAAACAAAAGTTTGAAGACAATAAACCATTATAGTCCATTCCATAATAAATTCATGGTAGAGTGAATCAAGGAAGCAGTATAAATGTTTGTATAGTGGTAAGAATTAATTCAGTGCCATATTACAGCAGCTATTCCCACAGGCCACTAAATACTATCTGTCCACATATGAAAAACTAGATGTTATTAATACTACTCATCTGTATATTAATACTATTACATATCCATATTCTATATGTAATAGACTCTATTCTTTCCATGACCTATGTATAATTAAAACACGGCACAGATCAGTCCAAAAGAAGAATTTGTTTTAAAGAGGAAGTGACTCCAGAAGGCAATGAGCTCCTTGGAAATATTCAAACAGAAAAGAAGGATGCATTGTGCGAAACCAAAATGGTACTTCAGATCAGATTTTTTCTTTTTTTAAGACCAGTGTTGAAAGACCACCCAAACAGGTTTTTGCTCTGTCCTTAAGAAATCTCTAGCTTCTGAATAATGGAAATTGATAGGATACAAAGATAGAGCATATCTATTTTCCCCAATAGCCATTTGCTCACATTCTAAGGAGGATAAACTCAAGAGATACTTGTCTCCTCTTTTGTAGAGCTATGTTGCTTCTGTCCTAAAAGGAATAGAGTCTGCAGATGCCCCACTCCTTTTTTTAAAAAAAATCTTCCCTGATAGGTCTGCTTACACTCTAAGGTAGAGATCTTCTTTCCTCTCCAGGAGAGGATTTTTCTATATTCAGTTTAAAAGATAAGATTTCTCTCTTTATCTCAGGCAGGGAGAATACCAGGTATAATAGCAACTCAGTATACATTCTGATTTTTAAACTTTGGAATTCTCCTGTGGCACAAGGAGAATGGTCAGGTGACCTACTGTTCTCATTGCATCATCTCAGGGAATTTTCTCATTTTCACTGGCCTTATTTTTTCTAGTTAAATTAATTTTCTTATTAATTTATCTATTATATACCTTGCAAATATATCAGAATTTTTATTTTATGTTGTTTTTTTATTTTTTGGCTGAGTGACTAACACTTTTGGCAGAGATGTTGTATATATATTTTGGGGGGTAGATATATTAATATTTTATTTTGTTTTTTTTTTTCCTTTGATGGTCTTTTTTAAAAAAAACCTGCAAGCTATTTTATTTCCATTAGAAAAATATTACCTATATAAAATTTGGTCCAGTTTCTTTTCCTTTACTTTTACTACTCAAGCTTAAATGCTTTACCTTTACTCAAGTAAAAACAGAATCATATCTGATATGGGAACTAAATATGCATTAAATTAGTTAACTTAATTCACAGCATTAAATTAATAACTGTGGCAAATTCTGAAAGAGATGGGAATACCAGACCACCTGACCTGCCTCTTAAGAAATCTGTATGCAGGTCAGGAAGCAACAGTTAGAACTGGACATGGAACAACAGACTGGTTCCAAATAGGAAAAGGAATATGTCAAAGCTGTATACTGTCACCCTGCATATTAACTTATATGCAGAGTACATCATGAGAAAGGCTGGGCTGGAGGAAGCACAAGCTGGAATCAAGATTGCCGGGAGAAATATCAATAACCTCAGATATGCAGATGACACCACCCTTACAGCAGAAAGTGAAGAACTAAAAAGCCTCTTGATGAAAGTGAAAGAGGAAAGTGAAAAAGTTGGCTTAAAGCTCAAAATTCAGAAAACTAAGATCATGGCATCATCACTTCTTGGCAAATAGATGAGGAAACATTGGAAACAGTGTCACACTTTATTTTGGGAGGGTCCAAAATCACTGCAGATGGTGACGGCAGCCATTAAATTAAAAAACGCTTACTCCTTGGAAGGAAAGTTTTGACCAACCTAGACAGCATATTAAAAAGCAAAGACATTACTTTGTCAACAAAGGTCCATCTAGTCAAGGCTATGGTTTTTTCAGTAGTCATGTATGGATATGAGAGTTGAACTATAAAGAAAGCTGAACGCCAAAGAACTGATGCTTTTGAACTGTGGTGTTGAATAAGACTCTTGAGAGNATGATGAGCCATTTCTTCCTATGGCAGACTGGTCACTGGTGCAAAGACCCTTCCAGAGCCACATACCCACCCCTTGGTCCGCCAGGGGCTTTCCTCACATGGTCTCAGCTGTGCCGGCAGTTCTCTGAGAAGATGCTACTGGACTGAAAATGGGTGAGAGGAAGGGTGGAGGCTGCTGGCATTTCAGGGAGTGGACCAGGGCCTCTGGGGACTAAGTCCTTCAAATTTAACCACCTACCACAGTGCCAAGATCATAGTCTGTGTTCAATATTTAATAATGGTTGCATGGAAAGGAAGTAACAAGAAACCTAAAGCAGAAGAAAAGCTCTGGGGGAGGGAAGTGAGTGAGTATGCGAGGGGGGGGCTGTTCTGTGGCCAGGTTGGGGCTAGGCCCCTGCCGCTTCCCGGGACTCCTCTGGTCCCCTGTGCTGTCATGTTCCATGCACAGAAGCCTCAGGGGTCCAGGTGATGAGTCTAAGGATGGGGTGTGTGTCTGGGCTCCGGTGAGCTAGGATAGGCATCAAAACTCAGGCAGGGTAGGACGGCACAGAGGATACAAGTTTCGTTCCCAGTTCTCAACTTGTAAGATCCCTGCAGGGGCAGATACTGAGCCCAGGATGGCTGGGCCCCACTGAGCCTATCACCCTTAGGACCAGAAGGCCAGTCCTGGCAGTTCCCCTTCCCTAGGGAGACTCATATTTGTTTCCACACAGGTAATCCATGTTTGTTATAGAAGAATGCCACATCACTCTTTATTGGACACCAGCGCCAGCACCAGCCCCCTTGTCTCTAGGCACAGGGGCACATGGGCAAGGGGCTCCATCCCCCGGGTGGGGTGCAGTGGAGGCCTGGCCCCGCTTCCGCTCTCCTAGGGCCAGTACCCTCCTTGGTGCTGGGGGCTACTTGCTCAGGTTTGTTCAAACTCCATGTCACAGTAGCCTACACTGAGGGGTTGGGCCTGGACACCACGCCTGCAAGTGGACGTAGAGAAACAGGTATCATGAGTCCTCGAAGGCAGTTAGTTTTAGGCTCCAGCAACATCTTCACCACAACCAACAGTCTCCCCTTCCCCACTTCAGTGGATTTCACGCTGTCACTAGGGGTCTCACTTCCAGAGATTCTTGCTGGGGTGGGGCTGTGTTGGCGAGAATCTGATATGTGGATCGGGTGCCCCAGTGATCCTGATACAGGGACACCTCGGAACCTTGAGCAATACCTCCTTGCTTCTGTGCCCCAGCCCCGAATCACTCAGTCTCTTGAGAAAAAAGGTGGACGCCTACAATGTGCCCAGTGCTCTTGGCCCACTGAGCCCCTGTTAATGGCTCTAAAAGACTGTAAACGTCAGGGGCAGGGGGCACGGAAGCACTGTCCAGCCCACCCGCAGGGTGTGGGCATGAAATCTCAGCCTCACCAGTTCCAGGACCTGACCAGTCTCTTGAGGGCACCTCGAGACATGCCTCCTTTATTATCCAAATAAGTTATCTGCTCAGAGATGGTAAGGAACTCGCTCCAAGTCACCCAGTAAATTAAGACAATAGAGGCTTAGACCCCACATGCCTGACTCTCGGCCTGGGACTCTGCTCTCTATAAGGCTGCTTCCCCAGGGTCTCAAAACCAAGTCAATGAATGAACCAGGGAACTGACCCTCTTACTCAGGCCCATCCCAACTGGGGCACGGGTGTCGCGAGAACCTATAAACGCATGGCCGTGGATAAGAGTGCAGACAGTGAGGGCAGTTCAATTGCTGGTTGTGAACAAGTTTGGGCAAGTTACTGAACTGCTCTGTGCCTCAGCTGCCTGCCTCTGCAATGGGGATAAAAACTCTATCCCCTGATAGGGCTGTGGTGAAGACTGAATGAAGCAGTGCCTGCAGAGGGCTGAGCACAGGGCTTGCCACCCTCAACACGCTTCCACACGTGTTAGCTATGATCAGTGTTCTTTTCCTGTCAGGAAGGGCTCCTCAGCCCCCGATCTGCCCATGGTCTGCTTACCTCAGCAGCTCACAGCGGAAGTGTGTCAGACGTTTAAAGGCAAAGTCCAGGTTGGACACCATCTTGTTGCTCCACAGCCTCTCGGCAACAGCCCCTGCTCTAGGCCTGCAGAAAGGAGAGTGGCGCCCGGTTTGGGCTCTGGGTTCTCTGCAAGGGTGCTGGACACCCACAGCCTCTTATTTAGGCACCCCAGGCTAGCTTGGGGCCGAGGGATGTGACCGACACTTTAATCAGAGTGACAGCTCACTGGAGGGCTCCCCAGGACTGCCAGGGCCCCGCTTCATCTTCAGTAAAATGGGGATCATGATCCCTTCTCCTCTCCCAAAGACACAGGGACCAGAGTCCATCTGAAAGGCATCGTGAACAGTTATTGATGGCGGCGGCGGCAGCTGTTATCAAAATGTAAACTCTACACAGTCCCCCAAGCTTGCTGAGGGGTAGCAGCACTCTGAGGAGACGGCAGAGAGGAGTCTTAGTACAGAGACTGCATCTCCGGGTTGGATCCTGAGCCATCCCGAAAACAAAATTCTTTCAACGTGCTCTCCAGGCCTCCTTATCCCGATGTGTGAAGTGGGGACAATATCCATGTTGTTGTTTAGTTGTCACGTCCAAGTCATGTCTGACTCTTTTGAGACCCCATGGACTGTACCTTGTCAGGCCCCTCTGTCCATGGGATTTCCCAGGCAAGAATACTGGAGTGGGTTGCCATTTCCTTCTCCAGGGGATCTTCCTAACCCAGGGATCGAACCCAGGTTTCCTGCACTGCAGGCAGAGTCTTTACCACTGGGCCACCAGGGAAGCCCCACAGGCTCCATGTGGCACACCTAAGGGGCTGAAGGAGCAAACACAGAAGTCAGGCAGGAGAGGACTGTTCCATACAAACAGAACAACAGTGCGAGGCCCCTTCTCTCCCAGGCCCGAGAGGATGCACTCGGCTGGTGGTGGCTGGACGGGACTGAGCCTGGGAGGGGGAACCCGTGCCCGCAAGTCCAACCCTCCATATCCCCAGAAAGCCCTTACCAGAGCCTGGGGACCAGGTTTGTGCTGTCCACATACTCTCCCCACATACAGGCCTCTCCGCCAATCACCAAGGCCTTCTGCTCAGGGCTCCCTGAGGGAAAACAAGCAACGACAGGCCTCAGCCACCTTCCCGACGTGGCGCCCTCCTCAGGCCATCGCATCTGCCGATCTGAAACGTCCAACCCAGGCTACCCTTCTCGCCCTCAGCTGCTCTGGTAGCAAGGAGAGCTTCCTGTTTACCTTCAAATGCCAGGGGCTCCACCAGGTAGATCTCCTTCCAGTCAGGGCCGTAAGTTATATGGTTCAGGTACCAGGGGGCAGAGAGCAGGGCCCGAAAGCCAGCGCTGGTGACCAGTGCCATCTCCTTCACATATTTTACTGGTATCTCTTCTCGCCACACCTGGATGATTGTGTCTGGCCGAACCTGTCACAAAAGGTCAAATGGCACAGAGATTCCCGGGACACAGTCTCATGCAAGCAATCCAGGCCAGGGGGGTGTGAGCCCCCTCTGCTCCCCAGCAGCAAAGCATTTCTGTGTGACCCCTAGCCACTGAACTTCTAGCCCAGTGCAGAGGCCAAGGCCCCCAAAGGCCCTAGGAGAGCTCCGTGCTGCCCCCTCCCCTAACTCCTCTGCAGCTGTCCCGTCTACACTGAGATAGTAACTCCAGCAGTGAACTAGCAGAGGCAAGCAGTGGGGCCTAGAAAACTCATCAGGGGCTGTCATGTCCAAGCATCTCCAGATGTGTCTGAAGATGGGATGAGGTTCCTGCAGAGCCCCTGATGTGGCAGGAAGCTGGGATCTTACTAGACAATGATGAAGGAGACCTGCTCCCAGGCCTGGAAGATCCTACTCTATGAAACAGGAATGAAAACCCAACCCATCATGCCAGTTTCAGGAATTCCAAGTAACCTAGCAGCACAAGTAACTTGATTAGTTCATAGTGAGGGAAGACAAATGGAGGCTCTGACACCCACACTCAGGGCTCAGAGCTCTGTATCCATGCAGAAGCAGGCAAAGGATAGGAGAGCAGAAGGAGGCCCTGAGGGGAGCACCTCTTCTCTGCTCCAGGCTCACCTTTACTTTATTATCAAACACCTCCTGCCACACCACGTAGCCCTTGCCATAGGCAGAGACAATGTCCAGTAGCCTAGAGAGTACAGAGAGTGTTTGCTTAGTTCCGAGAGGCTCTGAGCTACTGGTGTGGTGTGAGTGCCCTGGGGGCAGAGCCTGGCTAGGGGCCCATTCCTGACTGACCAGTTAGGAACCAACCACTCCAACCAGAAAGGACAGGACAGAGGACCCCTTCAGGAGCCCAGAAAGTGGTCCAGCAGGGCCTGGCCCTGCAATGGAAAATGAGGACTCTGAAGGAGGGTGACTGCCCACTCCCACTACGTCCTCACGTCTGGATGTAGAAGGATTCCAGCTTCTTGAAGTCATCACCAAAGCCTTTCTTCTTCATAAAGGCCTGGATATCTGGGTTGGACTTCCTGAATCCCAAGAGAAAAAGAAGATTAATTCTTCTGACATCCTCAAAGCCCAAAGCTTGGGGATTTGTCACCTGGCCTCCCACAACTTTTTTTTTTCATCTGAAAAATCAATCAACTGAGGATCTCAAGGGGCCACAACTGTGGGAAGTATGGCTGAAAAAGCTAAGTGAAGGGGGACCACTGATATAGGACCACTAAGCTTGGACCTGAAGAACTTCAAGTTCACTTGCAAAGAGAACACATCTCAGTCTCTCTGGGCTGTGACATGAGGCTCTGAGGTTTTGACGCGGGCACACTGGATTCTGGTTTCCGTCTCTTACCTCCCGCACCCTGGGCATATCCTGCTTTTTCCTTAATGTTCATTCTTTATTCCAAGTATGTACGAGCATTGCTGTCTGTCACCCATGGCAGCTCCCTTGCTGCACAACGTCTGCATTTTATTTTTTCTCTCTCCTCCACTCTTTCCCCAGATCCAGCTCTAGTTTCCACTTCTCCAAGAAGCCTCTCAGCCTCTTTTGAGCTAAGTAAATCTGAGGGCTGGAACCTTATAATTTAATACTAACTAGACACTGTCATATATTAGCCTCAAATTCATGTGTCCTGCCTCTTCAACCAGACTATTTTAAACTGTCAAAAGCAGGGACTATTTTTCTCTATCCTGATTTTTCCAAGACAATTCTGTGCCTGGAGGTGGTTTTTCTGTCAATACCTCGAGACTATGACAAGATCACGGACTTGCCAAGACCAGGTAGGGCCTCTCAGTAGGTGGAAAGAGGAAAGGCTGCAAGCCTGAGCCATCTGGATGGACAGCTGAGGAGCACCTGAGACAGGGCTTCTTCAGGACGGACTTCTCCTCTGAGTAGGCCATCCATCAGGCCAGGATGGGAGGGTCATAGGGCCCATACCAGCAGGTGAAATCCACCTCATCTCCTCCAAGGTGCAGATAAAAATCTGGGAAAACAGTACTGATCTCCAAGAAGAATGTGCTCATGAACTCGTAGGTATTGTTGAGAGCCGGATTCACTGGCCCAAAGGTGCCAGAGGGGTGAGACCCAGAGTAGCAAGGAGTTAATAATCCAGGGACACCTAAGGCAATAGAGAATCTGACACTAGTGTCACAAATACACAAACCCCACATATAGTCATATACATGAAGACAGTCATGTTCACAGACATGCCCTCAGGTAGGAACACTCAGGCAATCACTGACACGAGCACTTAGTGACAATCGAAGAAATACAAGTATGTCCGTCCACAAATCATACCCAGACAACTGTCACACACTCCTGCTGCCGTGACACCTTCTTCCACTGGGGTCACCCTTGCTCCCAAAGCGTGCTCTCCTCACGTAGTCTGCCAGCAGAAAAGCAGAGAGCCTGATCTAGACAGACTGGCAAAATCTTTCTTCCACTCTGGGCACAATGAGCTACAAGGGCATTATCAGGCAAGGACATCTGAGAAGAATCTGCCCAGGTTTTAATAGTAAGAAGTGTCCTCTTTCGCCCAAAGTAAATGCTGCCTATCTAAATTCCCAGTGGAAGAAGTTGATGGAAAATATTCTTTCAGAGACCAAGGCTGGGGCATGCTACATCCAAGAGTCAACATCCTAACTCCCCATTGAAGGGAATCAGTGGACTCCCTCCAGCTGCAGACATGATTCTTACCTGGCCCCCAGGACAGAGTGTGGCCAGGAGTGTCAAACTCTGCCAGCACCCGGATACCCCGAAGCCGCGCATATTCAATCACCTCCTTCACATCCTGTGCTGTGTAGATGTGGGTGGCAGGGTTGTAGGACCCCTGAAAGGCACAAAACACATTGAGGATCCCATTTCCTGAAGGCTAGCAGAGGACAGGATATTAAAAATGCCTTCAGACCCCCTGGATATCAGAAAATCTGCCCACAGGGCTTCCCTGGTGCTGGAGTGGATAAGAATCCACTTGCCAACGCAGGGGACCCAGGTTCGATCCCTGGTCCAAGAAGAACCCATATGCCTCTGAGCAACTAAGCCCGGGTGCCGCAACTGCTGAGCCCATGTTCTGGAGCCTGCAAGCTGCAGCTACTGAGACCCACATGCCTGGAGCCTGTGCTCTGCAGTAAGAGAAGCCCCTGCGATGAGAAGCCCATGCTCCGCAACCACGGAGTAACCTCTGCTTGCCACAAGTAGAGAAAGCCCACGCAGCAATGAAGACCCAGCACAGCCAAATATAAATGCATAGAATTACTTTTAGAAAAGAAAGAAAACCAACCCACAGCCTGTTCATATCAGGTGCTGTCTTCAAGGAACTGTATCATAATTTCCCACAAGCTGTCCATCCACTGTCTTATCTCAGTGCCATGATGCCAGTGAGACAAATAAGGTAGTTATTATAGCCAGCTAGCAAAATATTAATAAATAAAAAGATAGGACCAGGAAAGAGTCTCTGCTGAAGGTCACAGAGGAAATTAATGGTACAGTTTAGACTTGAACTCAGGTCTCTTGACTCCAAAGCCAGTGCCCTTCTCCTTAAACTGGCTGGTTAGGAGGAGGGCTGATGTCCTTTGCTAGCAGGGCCATAGCCAGAGTCAGACTTCAAGCCATCAACTTGGTTTGGGTAAAATCGAAACATACCTTTTTGGTGAGGTCTGGAAAAGTGAAGCTCTCATATGGGAAAGAAGAGTCATCGACCAGATGCCAGTGGAAGACGTTGAATTTATTGTATGCCATGACATCCTGTAGGTGAGAGGAGACACTGTGAAGCCAGCACAACTTCTCCAGCTTTGGCCCCAAGCATGGCAGGCCGCGCCACACACGTTCACAGGCTCAACCTGCTCCAGCTTCCTGCTAAGTGTTCACAGGTTCTTTGTATCCAACCTTCCCATCAGGTCGTGCCTGGCATGGAGGGAAGGGGAAGACCCTGCACATCCAAAGATGGCTGACAGCAGCAGTGTCAGCTGCTTCTGGGTGTCAGCTGGGATGAGTCACAGCCACAGCGGGAGAAGGGCTGCAGCTCCGGGGTACCTTGGGGTCAGCAAGTCCCACAAGACCATGGAAACTAATATTTCCTCTTGCCACTCGGTTTGGGTTGTCTGACTAGTATTTATCCAAACTGTGGGGTCTGCTGTGAATTTATTTAATAGCCTCATAAGCCATAAATCTCAGATGCCAAGACTGGTAGATGTCCACTTCTCTGGTACCATCAAAACACCAAAGAGATAGTTAGACATGTAAGTCAGATGGGTAACTGTCAGCTAAGACTGCCCATCAAATTCTAGACAGTTAGTATCATCCCCAGCTAAGGCTCCTGAACATCTCTTTCCTAAGACTATACTAACTCAAGAAAGCTGCCCTTGGTCAGAGAAGCCAATTCCCCAACCCACCTCCTCTGTCACTGGAGACGGCCTGGACACTGGTCCTCAGTAGCCAGTGGGGTACGTTTAAATCACTCGTATTCTTTTTGAATCTTGGAGCAGGTCATCTTTTACATTTTCCCCGGGAGCTCATAAAGTTACATATATTCTCTCTGTAACTCTTTAAGAATATGGCACTGGATCTATCTGTTGTCCCATCACCCTGGAATCCTAAGGGCAAAGAAGGCCTTAAGGCCTGGATACCAGAGTGTCCAGGATGCTAGCCAGTGGCAGGTAATGGCGAGACGTATCCAGCAACAAGCCCCGGTGAGGGAAGCGTGGGAAGTCCTCAATATCCGTCTTGTTGACATAGAACTGTGTGGACCAAACATTGAACATGTCAGGAGTCTAAGGCAATTCACCAGTGGGGTAGAGGGGGATGAGAAAAGTCTTCTGAGATCCCTGAAAACCCAACCAGCTGACAGTTCTTCAGGGTAACTATCTCCACAAATACCCCACACCTCCAAATGAATGACCATAAGCATGTACCTCTCCAGAGAGTAACTTTCTCCTGCCAGCCATTGCAGCTGTCCCACACACCACTCAGCTCACATGTACCAGATTCTCACTGACTCCATATTTTCTTCAAAGCAGTGTGGTCTCAAGGTCATTACTCAATAATGACTCAGGGGAACTGAGTTATACCCCAGCTGGCAAAATCTACCAAACCAATTTCCACCCATTATCTCTGCGAATACTCTTTTTGGGACCATCTCAAGCCACCAGGACTCTGTTCTAGGCAAAAGAAGGTATTTCCAGGCCTCTCAATATTGGGAGCAAATGCCAGAGATTTAAGAGGAGCCCTTTTTGAAGGCCCACACTCACCGTGCCCTCAGGAGATCTCCAAATAAGCTGGCTAAATGTCTCCAGACCTACAGGGAAGTAGAGAGGCGGGTGTAAAGACTTAGAGAGGTGGGTAAAGAGTTAGAACCATCTGGAAGGTTCCCCTGTGGCAGAGCACAGTGCTCGGGCACCCCGTGAAATGAAGCCTAGTGTGGGCTGCGTGCTTCTCGGCAGCTAGAAAAGGGGGCAATGGGAAGCCAGCATCAACAGCTAGAAAAGGGGCAACGGGAAGCCAGCATTGACTTTCACTCTGTCTTTTATTTTGGGAGCGGGCACTGTAAGGGGGTTTTGTGCCCCTCCTAGCAATACATTCACCCACATGCCTCTTATCTATAAACCCTAAGTCTTGAATTCACAAAGATATTAAGAAGAGAGGCCAGGCATGCTCAGTCCAGAGCATTAAATGCTCTCAACAGCTGGGGCCTATGAGGACATATGAAAGGACAAGCCAGCTCACAAGGGGAGAAATAGTTCGGTGGATAATACTCCTCAGGAGCTAAGGGAGCTGAGAAAAGGGGGCCTCCAATCTGCTGCCTCTTCACTTTGAATTGTGAGAATGTGATCATAAACTTGAGTTTCATAAACTCAATGAGATCATAAACTTGTGGGTCCACAGCTGGACCCAAAAGACAAAGAAACATCCACTTTTCCTCTTCAGACCTTGAGAAGAGACCCAACTATAGGGAGCTGGGATCCGGCAGGTAGCAACTGCCCCAGGAGACTGGACACAGACTCCTAGATTCCAATGAGGACCAAGGGCAGGCGTGCTGTGTCTAGAGCACTAGATGTTCTCAAGAGCTGGGCCCTCACTTCTGCAAACCCAGCAGAAGCCCTGTGAAAGAGTCCCAGAACCCTCAATTTTCAGAATTTAAAAAGCTGTGAGACCTTTGTGGTCATTCAGCACCTCCTTTGAGGCCAACTTTCAGTGTACCATCTAGGCTTCTCTCCTGTCTGACCTTGACGCCTGGCACTTGGGGTCCTAGAACTCTCCCACTTTAACCTGACTAACTGTTAACACCCACACAAAATGTACAAGAGGGCAGAAAGGGGAGTTAGCATGCTGTTTCTCCAAAATGCAGGGGAGGGGAGGAGGGGATAGGGAATAAATACAAACCGAAACGAGGTTTGGAGTTCAGTGAGAACTTCCCTCATTCACCAGCAGAGCTCTTACCAAAAGGGGTGGAAGTATTTGGCTAAGTCTGTGCCTAGGGATCAAATACCTTCTCAGTGAACCAAGAGGAAGGGCAGGGGCCTATCACCCATTGGCTAGCGAAGTCCTCATTTTATCCCTGTTTACCTCTTTTTTGACATTTATCTTTTTCTTTTGATCTAGATTTCCTTTTTAAAGAGCCCTTCCAATCCTAGGTCCCTAGTGAGAGCTGAACAAACCGTGTGCGTGGCAGAGTGGGCCCCTCTCCCAGCTGCCTGCCCCTGCTGGCGCCTGCCATCCATCTGCAGGGGGCTCCCTCTGCTGCCCAGAGGAGTGGCTGTTGCTGCACAGGCTGTGACACCTGCCAGCCGCTGGATACAGCAGCGAGGAGAACACTCCCTGCAGGGAGTGGAGGAAATACTCCAACTGGTCTCCATAAAGCCAAGTTCCTAAGCCGGGGGCATTTGCCTGGCCCCCAGTCCTGCCCCTCATCCCACCAGTGCCCACCTTCCCACATCCTCCTTCTCTCTCCCAGCATCAGGCCACCTCGTTACCTCGCAGGGCGCCCCAGACTGTCTCGGAGAGGAGGAGACACTGCTCATCATTTATGGTCAGTGTGTCTGCAACGACAGAAATGATTCCATTAGGTTAAGGGTTTCTACCCTTAGGTTACAGAGAATCACGTGTTCTCTGTAAAACCTTGGATTAAAAACCAACAGTAAGGAACTTTCCTGGTGGCCCAGTGGTTAAGACCGCTTCCACGGCAGGGGGCATGGGTTCGATCCCTGGTCGGGGAACTAAATCCCGTATGCCGTGGGAAAAACAACAACAAACAAACACATTTTTTTCTTTCAAAGAGGAGGCATTCCCTGAGAGAGCAGGGCTGATACTCAGGCCTGGGGCCAGAGTGGAGGGTGGTCACCCAGTGACTCTGAGGCCCTGGAAAATGGTGTGTGAGGATGGGCAGGCTGGTGTGGAATCTTCTGCAAAGCACCCCCCACCTTGTGGGTCAGTTTCCCCACCAGAAACATGGATTCCTGCCAGACTTTAGCTCAAAGGATGAAGGGGAAAGGGGTGCTTGAAGGGGTGAGTCTAGGATACAATGTTCCCAGAGCCTTTGAAGTCACCCCCCTCTCCCCTTGTCTCCAAACTTCAGCTACTTCCTCAGCAATGTGAGGAAGAACCCAAGACCTGAATGTTCACTTTGCACACTGAGACGTCCCCAAACGCTGCTGCTCATGGCAGCCACAGGACGAATGACTTGGCTTCATCTCAGTTCAAATGACCAAACACTCCTTCTCTCTCTAGTGTAGGGTCTCTAAGAGAAAAACCAACAAAGTGCCTAAGTTCCTAAAATGCCAGAGGGATTATATTCAGTCCAGAAGGTAGGTGTCCTGTGGGACTCAGTGACTAGCCAGTGTGATGTTCAAGGCCAGCCTTCAGACACTGGGTAGAGTGCACAGAAACAACTCTCCTTTGATGGTTCTGGGCACTCAGTGACCCCTGTCCCCCACCCTCATGGAGGGCTCCAGGCCTAGCATCTGCAACTGAGGCCAGGCCATCTGGAGTTATAGCTCCAGACAAGTGCTGGCTTCTAGAACAAGGAACGAATTGGTACTTACAGTTCTCTATAGACCCCAAAGACGGAAACTGGTCACATCCAGGAGTGACGACGAGGACCACCAATGAATTCTTCTCTGATGTATGCCGTTTTTCTGCAAGGACAGGGTAATAAACTCAGTGTGGCTGACTTGCTGCCAGAAACATCAGGCAAAACCAAGACCCTACAGGAGGGACCCCAACTCTAGTTCTTTCAGTTTGTGTCTGTGGTAAGAGGGAAGGGGGGCGGACAGCTGCCCTTGGCACCTGTTTGACTGCTTCTCTAGGGTCGTGTTCCCCTCCCCGGAGTCATGCACCCTGGCCCTTGCATGATGGACCTGCCAGCAGCTCTTTGCAACCAGGGTTCTCTGTTTCCGGCTTGCAGAGGTTCAAAGACCTCAACAACTGTTTCTGAACTAGAGGTGGCTCTGGAGTACTGCTAGTCAAAGTGTGGTCTGCAGATTAGCTGATGTGCCAGTGGTCACCAGATAGGAAGCTTATACGACTCCAGAGTGTAAGTCAGTTATGTCAGAGAAAACACAGCTCAGTGCTAACGGTTTCTTGTAACAAGGTTTTCTTGATGAAGGGAACAGTTTTGCATTCTGGTAAATATGCTTCTCCTCTCACTGAAGATTGGCACTTCAAGTAGCACTGCACTGGAGGGCTGCAGATGAAGGCGCCAGCTTTGTAACAGGTTAGGAGCCGATGTGAGCAGATGAACTAGGTGACAGGAGGGTCTGCCGTGCAGAGGAGGCCTCAGATGGCCTAGCTGGCGCTCCAGCAAAGGTATGTAGCCACCAGACCATCCTGTTTCCTTCCTTCCTCTTCCCAAACAGGTTCTCTGTCCAAGGCAGACTTTTGCCCAACAGTAAAAAGCCACCTAGTTGGAGACAACATACTATCTACTATAATTCAACAGATCCAAGTCTACACAGGAAAAAAAAAACACCAAACCAAAACACAAATGGACAGTCTCTTCCCATCCTCCCACTGGTTCTTGTCCATGACCTTCAGGGTGGTACCGATTGTACCGCCCCCAAGCATGAACCTCAGTGAAATCCCTCTATTCTGTTTCTGGAGCCATATCTGTCCCCATTGCCACCATGATGTCCATGACTTCCTGTGAAACTACAAAGTCAGGGGTAGGGTGGTCTGGCACAGTGGCAGGGAGAGAGGACTCAGAACCACACTGGAATCCCAAACATTATCCACTGCAGGCAGAAGGAACTCAGGAGCCTTGAACCAAAAGGAAGCCTGCTTAATCTTCTGCTCACCATACCACATCTTGGCTTTCAGCCTGGCCAAGAAGCAAGCCAATCGGGGGTCCTTTCCTACTAGCAAGAGCAAACACACTCTTTCCCCTGCCGGTAAATACCCTGTTGCCCCAACACTAACACCTGCCTATACCCTGGAGGCAGAAGAGAATTTGAAGCTATTCTAGAACAAGCCCACTCACAGCTCCATTCTAAACCCTGAAGACTCATGCCTACAACATAGAAAGACAACCAGAGTGTCAGGGCAGGGAGTGCGCTCGACACAGAACGTGCAGGGCCATCTCTACAAATCCCAAAGACCAAGGAGGGCTTCACTGAGAGGCAGGCATGAAGAGAACCATAATATCTCTCCTTAAACTACCTCCTCATCCCTCGTCTCCTTGTCCCCACTGGACTCCACACATCACAGAGTCCCAGTATCATTGTGTGGAGAGTTCATTTGCACAGCTACCCAGGCAGGCATGCCAAAGAGGGCAAGAGTCCTAAGCTTTCATCTTAACCTTCTGGACTTCAGTCTACCAAACAGAGAAATCTCAGCTCCCTAATACAACTGCCACAGTCCCTGATGACGAGGGAGGCTGCACAAACACCAGGCTTATCTGAACTCTTACTGAGAAGATAAGGGAACATGTAATTGCTGTTATCATATTTTGGTTTTTCTAAAACACACCTGCACTTCATTCTCTAAATCCCTGGTCTTTTAAGAAAGGAAAGGTCCCAGACTCCTTTGAGGATCTGACAAAAATGAAAGGACTTTTCCCCTAGAACAAGGCCCCTCATTTAAGGGCTTATCTCTCCACCCCTGGCCACCCATCTCATGGTGAAGAAGCCCTATCTTAAGTGCTCTCAGTGACTCCTATGGGTCTGGGTTGATTAAAAAGACACAGAGTTATGGCTGCTGCTTAATCGAGCTCTGAGGAGGAAGGACCGGAGTAGGTGGTGATGTGAGAGCTGGCAAAACAGGAGGGACACTGGGTCATTTAAACGGATGTAAACAGAGGCCATCATTGTAGTTTCTGCCTCCGAGTCACTACTCTGAAGAGAACAGGAAATAGGCAGGGGACAGGCAAGCTGCCTCTACACACACCCACACCCCCTGCACTGGGAGGGACTGAGGTGTGGGAAGCAGGGTCTGGCAAACAACCGGCTCACCAGCAATCGCACGGGCACCCTTGCGATGGGCCTGAGCAGGACGGCAGGGAATTCTGAAGCCTCCAGTGCTCAGGAAGCAGCATGGAAAACAGAGCACTGAGCTGGGAGATCAGGAAGGGTTAGTTCTGGCTCAGTTTTGCTGCTGCCAAGCTGAGTGAGTCCTGTGGCTCCCACTTCCTGGTAAACAATGGCAGGGTGGGACCATTGTTTACTGGCTGCTCCTCCTAGGAGACAACAGCTCATGATTCCACAGGCAAACCACACAGCCTGGGGTCCCCTTCCAGACCACTGCTCCCTCATCCCCCTGCTTTCATGGAAGCCTGCTCTTTCCCGGGTTCGGTGAAAAGTCTGTATTTTTTTTTAAGAAGTTAAAAAAATTCAAGGACTTCCCTGGCAGTCCAGTGGTTAAGAATCCATGTTTCCAATGCAACGGATGCAGGTTTGATCCCTGGTTGGGGAACTGAGATCCCACATGCCAGCTGGTGCAGCCAAAAAAGAAAAGAAAAAAAAAAAAAAAAAAATAGCCCAGAAGTGTTTATAGGAAAAAAGTTATCTTCAGCACCCTTCTTCTTCTCTGACAGGATAACCACTGTTAATTTTCTCTCCTTATCCCTCGCTTTTTAGCACAATTTTGCATTACTCATCACAGGTCAGGTCTGGAGGTGGAACTCTTAACAGGGGAACCTGAGACCATTTTATCACCCAAATCCCACTGTTTGCACTGTGCGGGTCCCAGAACTACGACCCTTCCATTCCGTTTCTGTTCTCCCTCCTCTGCCGTCTTCACTTCCTTCCTGTTGCCCGAGACGTGGGCACCTCCAACACCATCGCACCAACGCTCTCAACAGTCCATCCCTTCCTTCTGTTGCATGCAGTGGGCAAAACCCTCAACCTGGATCAATCAAACATCTGCCTTTGGTGCACCTAATCCTGGTCTCTCATCTTGGCTGGGCCCTTGATGCCGTTCTGAAAATCACCACCACCACTGCTTTTTCCTAGTCTCTGCAACAGCTATTTCAGACTTGTACCATTTCTTCAAGTCCATAACCAGATTGCCACTTGCTTTAATCTCAGCAGAAAGCCAGAAGGGAACTCTGCCCACCCCCACTTTCCTCTCTTCTCCCTGACAAAAACGCCTGCCACACAACACCTGGTCTTCTCCTCTCCTGCCTCAGTGGAAGGGGCTTCCTTTTACCTGTGGTCTACAACTGTCTTGTATAAATTAGTTCCCTTTTCCCCCAGGTCTTCAAATTATTTCTTTTTGTGATTCTCTCCCATCAGCATTAAAATATTTGCACGTCTTCCTGGTCTCAACTCATCCCAAAGAGTCTCTCTTTCTCTCTCCTTCCGGTCACAAAGAAACTCTATAGAAAATGTAGGCTGAACAGCTCCGTGCTAAATTTCAAAGTCAGACAGATCTGGGTTCAAATCTTGGCTGACATTTCTAGCTGTGGGACCCTGAGCAAGTTATTTTTCCCTCTGAGCTGCAGGTTCCTCATCTGGTGACCGTAACAGTTTCTAGCCTATTGCGCTGTTGAGAAGATTAAACGAGTTAATGTACCTAAAGTGCTTAGCTCAGAGCCTGGCACATAAGAGGAGATGCACGCACAGTCCTCTCTTTGTAGGAACTTCCTGACATCCTCTTGGCTCCTCAGTCCACTATAATCTAGCTTCCTTCACCATCACTCCTGGGAAAATACCTTCAACAAGGACCTGTGGTTCTGCAACTAAATGCAAGGGATTTTTTTCAATTCATTCATTCATTTATCAGTTAATTTATTGAGCACTTACTATGTGCCAGGCTGTCCTAAGTGCTGGGGATACAACAGCAATCAAACAGACAAAAATCCCTGCTTTAGAGAAGCAGCATTCTACTGACACTCACTTCTGGGCCTCTTGGCAGCATCAGACACCCTGACCTTCTTGAAACCAAACTCCCTTAGCTTAAAGGACACTTTCTGTCTTGGTCTTCCTTCTAAGGCCTTGAACATGCTTCCCTGTTCTCCTTTTCTTCATCCTCCTCTCCATGCTAGGTTCCCCAGGCTTCCAGACTTCTCTTTTTCTCCTCACTTTATGCTCTCTCAGGACAATGTCATCCACTCCCAGGGTGACTGATGATCCTTAAGTCTACCTTTCTTTCTGGAGCTGTAGACTCATACACTTCCACTCAAACGTCTCAAAAGCACTTCGAAACTTAGACACAGAATTGAACCAACTCTGTCTTAATCCTCCTGGCTGACCTTCTCTGTCGATTTGATAATAGCACCATCTATTGAATCACCCAAACCAGAAACCTCCTCCTCCTCCCATCTTTCTGAGTGGATCAAAAGATCATTCATGTATACTTACTGACTATCTAGTATGTGGCAAATCTTGTGCTAAGCATTAAGATCTGTTAGCGTTGTTCAGTTGCTCAGTCATGTCCGACTCTTTTGTGACCCCATGGACTGCAGCCCACCAGGCTCCTCTGTCCATGGGATTTCCCAGGCAAGAACACTGGAGTGTGTTGCCTTTTCCTTCTCCAGAGGATCTTCCTGACCCAGGAATCAAACTCCTGCATTGGCAGGTGGATTCTTTACCACTAGGGAAGCCCAAGCACTAAAATTATATAAACTAATGAGGGACCTTGGTGGCCCAGTGGATAAGACTCCACATTCCCATTGTGAGGGGCCCGGATTCAATCCCTGGTTGGGGAACTACGATTCCCTAAGCCCACGCACCACAACTACTGAGCCCACATGTTCTAGAGCCTGCGCACCACAACTAGAGAAGCCCAAGTGCTGCCATGGAGACCCAGTGCAGCCAAATAATAACAAAATAAAGATCTAACTAAGTGTTGTAACTACAAAGTTGTTAGTGGCTCTTGACCTCATCAGCATCTTCCCATTCCCACTGGGTTAATGCCTTAATTCAGCCTCTTGTGAATTTTCACCTAGATTATAAAAAAATCTCCCAAGTTGCTCTCCCTGCTTCCATTTATATACCATGTCAATCAACTATCCTTTGTGATCTTTTAATATGAAAGTCAGATTATGACAATCTCTGCTCAAAATCCTATGGTGGTTCCCCACAGCTTTCAGGATAAAGTGCAGAATTTGCTGAATGATTATACAAACTTGTCTTTCTCTCCCCCTGTTTAGGAACTCTCCCAGGAGCACAGTGAACTCTTTACAGAACCTACAGAACCCTGAAAGTGCTACATCTTCTCACAGTTTTTCTTTGCAAGTATTGCTTCCTCCAATTGAAACAAACTTTGCATTGCCTCCATATCTCACCTGATTAAGAAACAGCTCTGGTTTTCCTTCTGTAAAATTTTCAGTCCCCTCCCCTTTCCTAGCAGACCTTCCTATGCGATCATGAAGCAATATATACATACATTTTCCATAACAGGTATCTTAATATAATATATGCTGTTTATTTGTCTGTCTCCTCACCAAGGCTGTGAGTTCCTCAACAGCAGGGACCAATCTCAGTGTCTTTGTATTCCCAGTGCCTGACACACAGTAGTCATTCAATAAATGTTTGCTGAAAAGAAAAAACGAATGATGCTAGAACTTTTTAAATGCATGTTTAATTCTATATATGCATAATGATTGTGCTACACAATAATCAGGTATAAATGGCAAACAGTTAACATAGAGATTACTTTTATACACCCAAACCTAGTATTTCTGAAGATCTAAGATTCGGTTGCCATGTTGTGTATGCTCAGTTGTGTCTGACTCTTTGCAACCCCATGGACTGTAGCCCCAGGCTCTTCTGTCCATGGGGTTCTCCAGGCAAGAATACTGGAGCGGGTTCCCATTCCCTTCCCCAGGAGATCTTCCCAATCCAGGGACTGAACCTGTGTCTCTTGTGTCTCCTGCATTGGCGGGCGGGTTCTTTACCACTAGTGCCATTTAGGAAGTGGGATTCAGCTGGTGGATAGCAGTAAGACACCCAGAAAGTGCCTTTTCAGATAACTGCTCTGAGCACTCTTAGGTCCACAAATCCAAAGATTTGGGTCTTTCTACTTCTCTGGAAGGCAGTACTCCTTCCTGCAACAGATATCTGGAAACTGTGTCTTTATCTCAGTGCATAATAGCCTGTCCCTCGACCCACGCTGCTCCTCCCTGAATCAAAATATTTCCATCACAGCAACATGTTTAATTCACACAATCTTAGCAGCATGAAGAAAATACCACCCGCTTAGGTAATGAAGTGGCATGTGTTTTGGCTTCTGGAGTCCCTGGCACATCCCACTCGTTCAGGCCTACCCTGCCCAGCAGTCCTGCACTCCCCTTGATGGGGCCGGCGCTGGTTCTCCCTCTCCCTCCCACCTTTATATGCATGGCATCCAGGCTTCCTCTCTCCACACTTGACCTAATGAGAGCCCTTGGAATCATTCATTTCTCACTCATTCCAACAAGGATATGCAGAGCACTTACTGTGCATCAGGACCTGTGCTAGGTACCGGGATGGTTAAAAGGAAAAACAAGCCCTGGTCCCTTGCCCTTGAGGAGCTCACAGTCTAGTGGGAGAGACAAACATAAACAGCAGTTACAAAACAGTGTGATTAAGGCTACAGTAGATGTTACAGCTGTCTCTTTCCGGAGGCAGAGAGGAAGGCTTAACCTTGGAAGGGGACCTGTGAGCAAGACTTTGAACCTTGAGTTGGGGTTTGCCAGCTACCAAGAGGGAAAAGGTATTCTAAGCCTGGGCAGCTGCTGATACACAAGAGCAGTGGTGCGTCCAGGAGAAGAGGCAAGGCCGCCTGTCAGACTTCTCCTGGTAAAGAGGGAGTCTGAGAACCTGCCTGCCCTGGCCTGAAGCCCCTCCTGAGTGCTGCTGGACTCTGTCTGGACCATGGTGCCTCCTCCCCTGAGTTCTACGGTTCTTTTCCCTCCACAGATTACTAATACCTACTCTGAAGTACAATCCGTCTAGCCCACAGGTGAATCCTGCATGTTTTCCCTTCTGTCATTTGTAAAAGTTGTAGTTAGAAGTTTTCTTTTTTGCTTTACTTTTCAAACTTAACCTGTACTTGTTCACTCCCCTCGTCCACTGAAAGAACATCTCCCTATAATTCTAGATCCTAAGAGATAACTTTGTTTATCATTTTGCATACATCTCAGTTTTTTAACTATATAGATTTATTTTAAAAACAAAAATGAGAGCCCAATACATGTTAGTTTGTAACTTTTTTCCACTTACCAAAATGATTTGCAGATCTTTTAATGTCAGTATATATAAACATCATTGTTTATAATTGTTTAATGCAATTCCATTTTGGAGATATACTTTAATTTTTTTTTTTTTTCATTTGGCCATGCCATGCAGCTTACAGGATCTCAGTTCCCCAACCTGGGACCATGTCAGTGAAATCGGAATCCTAACCATTAGGCCACCAGGGAACTCCCAAACATACTTTAATTTTAAAAAGCTGAAATTACTAACTTCTTTCCTCTTTGTGGACATTTGGGACTACTTCTAGGTCTTCAATATTATAAACAATGCTCTAGTAAATATTCATATCTATATTATTTTTTAAAGCAGTTGATAAGAGATTCTAGTAGGAAAATTCCTAGAGGTAGAAATGCTAGGCTAAAAATATCAAAGTGTTTTTTCCTTTTATTACTTATTTATTTTTGGCTGCGCTGGGTCTTTGCTACTCCAAGTGGGCTTTCTCTAATTGCAGCAAAGTGGAGGCTACTCTCTAGTTGTGGTGTGTGGGCTTCTCGTTGCAGGAGTTTCTTTTGTTGCAGAGCACGGGCTCTAGAGTGCACAGGCTTCAGGGCTTGCAGCATGCTGGCTCAGTGATTGTAGCACCTGAGCATGTGATCCCCACAGCATGTGGGATCTTCCCAGACCAGGGATCGAACTTGTGTCCCCTGCATTGGTAGACAGATTCTTAACCACTAGGAAAGTCCAAGTTTTTAGTTTTGACGCTGCCCAATTACTCTTCCAAATTACTGTACTGGTTTATCTGAACCAACATACATGGGCCCATCTTTCCGTCCTTCCAAACTAAACCATCTCAATTCCTTTTCATCTGTGCCACTCTGATTGATAAAAAAGAGATACAGCATTGTTCTAATTTGTATTCCTGTAATAGTCATTGAATTGTATTTACTGGTCATATTCTTTGTACTTTTTTCCCAACAAAAACCTTTTTTATTGAAGTATAGTTTCATTGTGCTTTCTACTATACATCAAAGTGACTCAGTTACACACAAACACATATAATTCTTTTAAAAATGTTCTTGTCCATTATGGTTTATCCCAAGAGAGTGGATCTCGTTCCTTGAGCTGTACAGCAGACTCTGCTGTTTCTCCATTCTGTATGTAACAGGTGGCGTCCCC
>SJYV01002448.1:777884-798189 GCA_006410875.1 Neotragus pygmaeus | reverse complement strand
CCCCGCTGCCCCCTGGCTACCACAAGTCTCTTTTCTATGTCTGTGAGTCTGTTTCTGTTTTGTAGTTAAGTTCATCTGTCTTTGCATTTTTTAGAAGTTAATTTTCTTTTATTGATTTGCAGAGCTCTTTCTAGCTTTAAACCTTGTCTTTTAAGGTTACATATCTGCCTCATTTTGTCCTTTATTTTTTAACTTATGGGTTCTTTTGCTTTAATTTGTATGTAGTCAAACCTGTTAGTCTTTTCCTCTATGGTTTCCTTTATTGACTTGTTTAGAAAGGCCTCTTCTACCCTAGGACTAAAAGAATTGTTCCTTTGAGTCCTAATAGTTTGATGGCATACCTTTAGATCTTTAGCATGCCTGGAATTTACTTTTGTGCTTGGCATGAGGTAAAGATTAAAAAATTTTCCAAATGGATGACCATCAACCAGTCATCCTAACATTTATTGACTAACACATCTTTTCACTTTTGATTGGCAATGTTTCCTTTATCATATATTAATTTCTCTCTCTCTCTCTCTCTCTCACACACACACACACACACACACACACACACACACGAACTTTGGCTTATCTCTGGAGCTTACTTCCTTGGCAGTCTTACAGTCATGGAAATCTCCCGTGTTGTACTGCTATCCTCTTTCGTCACTCTGCCCAATACATAAACGCTTCTGCTCTTTCTGGGCCCACATTCCCGTTCCCGTAAGAACTATTTCCTCTCCTCCACCAAGTCACCTGTGCTACACATCATCCACACCTGCCGGCCCTCTGGAACCTTATTCCATGGTTATTCAACTACCAACATCTATAGCCGTTTCTACTTCCCCCATAACTGAAGCCTGCCTCTCCCTACAACTTACCCTGACAGGGCAGCTCCTTCTCACATCCTAGGCTAGACACATGGGGGCTGCTTCCAGGCCATCCACCCTCTTCCATCGAGTAAAAAACCCACCACCTCCTCGCCTCTGGAAATCATGACGGTCAGCTGTAAAATCTTGGCCCTCTCCTTGTCACAACACTCTGCAACCTCCTGGTCACTCCTTGATTTACCTAAGACTGGGGATTCCAATCTCCAGGGTTCCTCTCTGTCTGAAAGCTAGTCACAATCCTAGGTGACTAGGTGATTTCACCTACTCAAATCCTAGGTGACTCAAGAGGAAGAACCCACCCACATTCTGGCTTAGCAGTCATGCAGTGACATCCTCCTTTTCCTCCTCAACACCCTCTCACGGTCACCTTTAGGACCCATTCTCTCAAGCTTCAGCACCATTCAGCTAACTGTCTGCTAGCTAATTGGCACCTCACACGCAACAGGTCCAAAACCAAACTCACTTTTAATCATTCCCGTCTGCCTCCAACCTCTTAATCAATCTCTCTGTCTCTCTTTTCACGCCTTCCCTTGCTCTCCTACTATTTCCTCTATCTTTGTGAATGGCAGCTGAATACATTTATATTACTAAGTCGCAAAACTGGAGTCATCCCCATAACCCCCTTCTCCATCAAAACCTCTACTTTTCAAGCATTCCACTTCCTAAAATTTTTTTTTTGAAAAAAATTTTAATTTTATATTGGGAGTATAGTTGACTGACAATATTGCATTAGTTTCAGGTGCAAAGTGATTTGATTATTCATATACATGTATTTATTCTTTTTCAGATTCTTTTCCCGTAAAGTTCATTACAGAATATGAGTAGGGTTCCCTGTACTAAACAGTAATTCCTTGTTGTTAATCTATTTTATATAGTAGTATATATATGTTAATTCCAACCTCCTAATTTATTCTTCTCCCCTACCTTTCCCTTTGATAACTCTAAGTTTGTGAGTCTGTTTTGTAAATAAGTTCATTTGTATCACTTTTTTAGAATTTTACATATAAGTGATATCATATGATATTTGTCTTTTCTGTCTGATTTACTTCACTTAGTATGACAATCTCTGGGTCCATCCATGTTGCAGCAAATGGTACTATTTCATTCCTTTTTATGGCTGAGTAATACTTCATTGTGTAAATGTGCCACATCTTAATTGTCAAAGGACATCTACTTCCTAAATTTTTCTTCAATCTTTCTAGTTTTCTCTATCTGTACAGCTGTCAACCCACTTCAGCCACTTTTCTTTCTTATCTATACCACTGTAAGAGTCTTTTAGGTGGGTTTCCTGCCACTAGTCCCATTCCCCACTAATCCCCAATGCAGTCAGAGTTTAGTGACATCACTTATCCTGTTTACTGGCCTTTATTGGCCTTCCTTGACCTCAGGATAAAGTTCACGTTCTTTATCAGGGCTCCCCAGGTCATTTCATGACCTTGCATCTACCACCTCTTTAGCTTCAGAACTTGCTGATTCACCCTGTAGCTGTGTGCTTAATACTGACATCACCGAACTTGAGTTTCTTAAATATGTCATGAAAGCTTCTTTCCTAAAGGCCTTTCCTACATGTATTTCTTTCTGTGTAGGTTACTAACTCCACCTCCATCGGCTCCTTTCAGATCTTATTAGACAGCTCTTAAATGTACCCCCTATGCGTGTGCACGCGCACACACAGACACACACATCTGGTGTTCCCAGAGCGCCTGTGCTTCAGGTATCAGCAAAAATCACACTTTATGTCTGTCCACTGTGAGACTGTAAATTCTTAAGTATTCTAAAAAATTCATTTAAAAATTTTATGTAACTTTTAAAGGTTACTTTCCATTTAAGATATTACAAAACACTGGCTACATCCCCTACATTGTACTTACACCTTTGCGCCTATCTTACACCCAACAGCGTGTACCACCCACTCCCCCACCCCTGTATTGCCCCTCTTCCCTTGACTGGTAACCACTAGTCTGTTCTCTGTATTCTGTGAGTCTGTTTCTTTTTGGTTGTACTCACTAGTTCATTATATTTTTTGGATTCCGCATATAAGTGATCTCATAGAGTTGCTCGTCTTTCTCTGTTTGAGCATTAAGCCCTCTAAGTCCATCTCTGTTGCTGCAAATCACAAGATTTTTGTATGACTTTTGCATGGCTGAATAGTATTCCATTGTATGCGTGTGTGTGCGTGTGCACGCGTGTGTGTGTGTGTGTGTGTACACACACATCTTCTTTAGCCATTTATCTGTCGACGGACACTTAGGGTGCTTTCATATCTCAGCAATTGCAAATAATGATGCCGTGAACACTGGGATGCATGTATTAATACCTTTTATAATTAACGTGTTTGTTTTTTTCATATGTTTAGCCAGGAGTGGAACAGCTGGGTCATATGGTAATTCTCCAGTCTGTTTTCCACAGCGGGTGCACCAGTTTACATTCCTATCAACACTGTAGGAGGGTTCCTTTTTCCCTACATCCTTACCGATGTTATTTGTGTTCTTCTTGATGATGGCCATCCTGACAGGGGTGAGGTAATACCTCATTATGGTTTTGTGTTCTTTCTGATGATGGCTATCCTGACAGGTGTGAGGTAATACCTCATTATGGTTTTGATTTGCATTTCCCTGATAATTAGCAATACTGAACATCTTTTCACATTCCTGTTGGCTATCTGCATTTCTGCTTTGGAAAAATGGCTATTAATTTCTATCAACCACATTTTAACTGAGTATGTTTTTGATGTTAAGTTGTATGAACTGTTTATATATATTGGATATTAATCCCTTCTCAGTCATATTATTTGCAAGTATTTTCTCCCATTCAGTAGTATCTGGTCTTACATTTAGGTCTTTAATTCATTTTGAGTTTATTTTGTATATGGCATTAGAGAATATTCTAACTTCATTCTTTTACATGGAGCTGTCCAGTTTTCCCAGCACCACTTGCTGAAAAGATTGTCTTTTCTCCATTGTATATTCTTGCCTCCTTTGTCACAGATTAATTGACCATAAGTGCACGGGTTTATTTCTGGGCTGTCTATCCTGTTCCACTGATCTATGTGTTTGTTTTTGTGGCAGTACCATACTGTTTTGATCACTGTAGCTTTGTAGTATGAGACTGTAAATTCTTTAAGGACACAGGCAGCTCATTAGTATTCTTTGGACCAGTGCTACTGACAAATTATAGTTGCTTATAAATACTGCTTGTATTAAGGATTAATGGAAGGTGGGAAGCCAACTAGAAATACTACTGGAATCTGCAAACAATGGGCCAGGGATCAAAATATTCACAACTTGAGTGCTAACCATTAAAGCAATTAGATGTTAGAAGTTAATATTTGAAGTAATTAACACTGAAGTGTTATCAGAGTTTAATCCTACAAAAGGACAGTGAGTTTCCCAATCCTAACTGGTATAATGCTTAATAAAGGTATTTATGAGTAGACTGTCCCTACACTGCACAGTGTAAAAAGCAAAGTCTTGGTAGACAAACAGACCTGACTGGAATTTCCTCTCTGCCACTGCTAGCTGTGTGACCCTGGACCCTGGTCCTTAACCTCTTTGAGTCTCAGTTCTGAAAGATAAGCATAACACCAACCTCACAGAGCTGTTATGAAGATTAGAGGGTATAACATACAGCAAGTGCCAGATACTCAACAAATGCTAGTTTCCTTCCATTTTCTACTTGTCTTTTCCTAAAAAGTCACTTTTGCAACTTGGCTGGAAGAGCCTAGGGGCAAGGTGCCTTGTGGGAAAGCCACACTGCAGAAGCAGCCCTGAGGGCCTTCCATGAGCTTCTCACAGAACCCTAGGGCTCCACTGCTGTGTGATGCCACCCTGTGTGGCAAACAGGCTGACCCACCACCATATGGGTTGGCCAAAAAGTTCATTTTCTGTAACATCTTAAAAAATCCTGAACAAATTTTTTGGCCCACCCAATATAAAAGGGACATGGGCTTGGAACTCTGAATCAGCCTCAAACTAGGACTGTGGCCCTAGTCAAAAGACCAAAGCCACAAATGTGGGATCCTAGTTATTCCCAGGACAACACTGAATAGGACTGTAGTTAAACTTTTCATCCAGGAGAGGGTACCCGGCAAGCCAGTTCCCCCTATCCCAAAGCGTTACAAAAGAAAGGAAGCTGACCAGCTGACATTCAAGTGGCCAAGCACTCAAACTTCCTGCATCTGAGCACACACTGCCAGAGGAGAGAGTTTCACACCAGACTCAAGCCACAGCCAACCTCAAGATGTGGACAGAATGACAGCTAGTGCTGCTAGCTAGAGATCAGGGTTGAGTGCATGGCCAGGGAGCTTAAGCAATAACAGTAGCTTAAAACAGATGCAGGAAATAAAAGAGAGAAGTTCCTGACCCAGTAATAGGTCTTATTCACTACAGCCATGAATAGAGAAGAAAAGCAAACCCATTTTTCTGTTACAACAGACTACAAACCCGTAAGCTTTGAGACAGATCACAGAAAATGGTTCACAGACACATGTCTCACCTCTCCAGACCCAAATTTCTCTCTTCAGCTGCCTTTCTGGTCACTGGCCCCACAAAGGTGAGAGAAAGCCTGTCATCCAATTGGTTAAACCTCTGGATGATGCACATCGACTCTGATCTTGTCACTCATTTCCAGGGTCAGCATAAGAAATACAGGAAAATACAGAAACATAAGAGTAATGATCTCTTTCATTTCTAAGAGAAATATTCGTTGGGCAGCAAAACTCTTTTCTTTTTGTATAGCTGTCACCTAAGGAATGTCACTCGGCATTGAGCTCTACAAGGACTAAGTGAGCAGGCACTGCAGTCACAGACATGCAACACACCTTGACAGGAGTTTAGGGCAAAGATCAGGAATGAGGCACCCTGTGCTCTGGGAAAACTGGCAGAAGAAAGCTTCAGAAAGTTAAGATATTTTCAGGAGAAAATTGTATTAATCCAATTTCTTGTATCTTTCCATACATAGAAGAGCACCAGATATCTGTTGTTCATGACCAAGAACAGTCTTCTACTGAGATGTGTGCTTGACCGCATGGACCCCTTTCTCCACAATCATCTATGTGCTCGTTGACCTACTACCTCTTTGGAGCAGTTCTTCAGAGCTGTGAGAAAGGATTATAGTCCTGGATTATAGTCCTGAGTCCCCAAATAAAACTGAACTCACAGATCTCATGCTATACATTTTAATTTCAGTTGACAAATCATTAGGAAAAGGATTGAGGTTTATGCCTTCGATGGGCTAAGAAATCCACAACATGCCCTAGCAAAACTGAGTAGCTGTAAGGAAAAAAAAAAAAAAAAAGACCCTACCTGCTGTTAAAAACAAATCAAAAAAGAAGGAATCAACTGGCAAAAAATCTCCAGTGCCGTGCTTCACTCTTCTGTGTGGAGGAGACGAAGTGGAGTGCAAGGAGATGGGAGGAAAGGCAGCTCCAGGATTTAGATGTTTTATATTTTGTTTCATTTTAAAAATCACCAAGTTCTTAGGCTTCCCTCGTGTCTCAGTGGTAGATGGTAAATAATCCGCCTGCAATGCAGGTGACCTGGGTTCAGTCTCTTCCCTGGGTTGGGAAGATCCCCTGGAGGAGGGCATGGCAACCCACTCCAGTATTCTTGCCTGTAGAATCCCCATGGACAGAGGAGCCTGTCAGGCTATAATCCATGGTGTCGCAAAGAGTCGGACACAACTGAGCGACTAAGCACTGCACTTTAAGAGACACAGGTTATATCCCTGGTCTGGGAAGATCCCACATGCTGAGGAGCAACTAAGCCCACGTGCCACAACTACTGAGCCTGTGCTCTAGAGCTAGAGAACTGCAACTACTGAAGCCCGAGCGTCTAGAGCCCAGGCTCTGAAACAAGAGAAGCCACGGCAATAAGCAGCCTGCATGCTGCAATGAAGAGCTCATCGCAACTAGAGAAAAAGCCTGCACAGCAACGAAGACCCAGCACAGCCAAAAAACAAACAAACAAACAAACACCCAGTTCTTCCTTCTCCTGTTCAAAGTTTGTAAAGACACTCATCATTATCTCCCTGTATCCTCAGAAATGCTTGGAATGTAGACACATTACAAAATAAAACACAGCAGTAGCCACTTGCAAGTTAAGGTGATTTGCCAAAGGAACAGTTAAAGAAGTAATCAATAAACACTCTGTGGCTGACTCCTGAATAGATCAAGTTTCAGACCCTAAGTCCACTACTGTAATTGGTCTTCAAGCAGGGGAAAGGAGAAGCAGAGATGGCTCAAGGAAATAAGACTGGAATTTTTCATAAACCAGGCCCAGACTACCCACACACATCTAGACCAAGCTGAGCTTCTTGGGTTCAGCTGCGAGAAGAGGGGCTGGTAGAGGCCATGCTATCTTAGGCCCAGGGATTCAAAATGGAACACAATTATTTTGTCCTTCACTAAAAATGATTCTCCCGATACGTATTCTTCTCAAATCACTGTATTTCTCCTCCTTATATAGCCCTCCATCCTCCACATACCCCTTCACAAGAAAAAGAACTCTACAAAATTCTCTTGCTGCACTGTTTTCTTCTCTCCGCTTTTAAGACAATATATATAAGGGGCAGTGAAGTCTTCTGCATAATCAGATTTAGCCACTTTACCTGGATTTTTAAACTTACATGCAGAGTACATCATGCAAAATGCCAGGCTGGATGAAGCAGAAGCTGGAATCAAGACTGTCGGGAGAAATATCAATAATCTCAGATATGCTGACGACAGCACCCTATGGCAGAAAGCGAAGAAGGAAAGAGCCTCTTGATGAAAGTGAAAGAGGAGAGTGAAAAAGTTGGCTTAAAACTCAACATTCAGAAAACTAAGATCATGGCATCTGGTTCCATCACTTCATGGCAAATAGATGGGGAACCAATGGAAACAGTGAGAGACTTTATTCTTTTGGGCTCCAAAATCACTGCAGATGGTGATTGCAGCCATGAAATTAAAAGACACTTGCTCCTTGGAAGAAAAGCTATGACCAATGAATAGGATTAAAATAATCCTGTTTTAATATGACAGCACATTAAAAATCAGAGACATTACTTTGCCAACAAAGTTCCATCTAGTCAAAGCTATGATTTTTGTGGTAGTCATGTATGGATGTGAGAGTTGGACTATAAAGAAAGCTGAGCATTGAAGAATTAATGCTTTTGAACTGTGGTGTTGGAGAAGACTCTTGAGAGTCCTTTGGACAGGAAGGAGATCCAACCCAGTCCATCCTAAAGGAAATCAGTCCTGAATATTCACTGGAAGGACTGATGCTGAAGCTGAAACTCCAATACTTTGGCCACCGGATGTGAAAAACTGACTCATTGGAAAAGACTATGATTCTGGGAAAGATTGAAGGCAGGAGGAGAAGGGCACAACAGATGATGAGATGGTTGGATGGCATCACTGACTCGATAGACATGAGTTTGAGCAAGCTCCAGGAGTTGATGATGGACAGGAAAGCCTGGCATGCTGCAGTCTGTGGGGTGTCAAAGAGTCGGACACAACTGAGCAACTGAACTGAACTGTACGTTATCAACTCCATCAAGCACCCCAAGGCTATGCCTTGTCCTTGTCATGGGGAAGGTTAAAGTGTACACAGCCAGTAGTTCAATTAGAGCAGAGAACCAATCAGCATTACTTTCTCCCTAGCCCAGCTGCTCCTTACTGGCTTCCCCTCTATGTTCTCTAGATGCTGTTCCAATGCATCTCCAATTCTGTGATGAGTTAAGAGCAGCTTGAGTTAGGACCACAGCATACCATGATCCTCCTTTTCATGAAATCACATGCTAATACTCCAAATTTGAAACCTGAAAGACAATCAATTCTAAATGAAACCTGCAAATCATCTTTTTGATGATCTTAGACATAAAGAACAGTCCCTTAGACTGCAAGATCAAACCAGTCAATTCCGAAGGAAATAAATCCTGAATATTCATTGGAAGGACTGATGCTGAAGCTAAAGCTCCAATACTTTGGCCACCTGATGCAAAGAGCCAATTCATTAGAAAAGACTCTGATGCTGGGAAAGATTGAAGGCAGGAGTAGGGGGCGACAGAGGGCGAGATGGTTGGATGGCATCACCAACTCAATGAACTTAAGTTTGAGGAAGCTCCAGGAGATGGTGAAAGACAGGGAAGCCTGGCATGCTGCAGTCCATGGGGTTGCAAAAAGTCAGACATGATTGAGCAACTAAACAACAGGACATAAACAAAAATCAGGAAACCTTTTTACAAACTTTTACACAAAGTAGCCCTTTAAAGTTAATTTTAATATATTCAACAAATAATTAAATATCTAAGTTCAGGGCATAATTATAGAAGGAATGGCCAAAGGAGGAATTTTAGGAGATTCAGATTGTCATGAACTATGCCACTTATCAACCTGGTCACTTAACATCTGAGGATGAGCTAATCAAATACTGATAATGGCTGCAGAAAGATCCAAATACTCATACAATAATCTTCCTTCCATTCTAGATTAAAAGGTCTGGGAAGGGGTGGGGGATTATTCTGTTCGGGGACAATGGCATCCTAAAAACTCACAGGGATGTACATGTAAACATCAGAACAGGATGAGAACTTTATAATAATCATTAAGGACTATGGCTTCAATCAACTAGTTTCAAGAAAAGCAAAGAAAAATGCAGTCAAATGACATAATCAGATTTAGTCATTTTACCTGGACTTTATCAACTCCATCAAGCACCCCAAAAAGTATTTGGAGCAACATTAGTTGGATGCTATTCCAAATAATCAGATCTTTGATTTGAAAACAGGATGTGGCTTAATGATCAAAACAGAGAACCAGGTTCATTCAAGTATCTAGAGCCTAAAATAATCCTGTTTAACAAGTTTAACAACATGTAACACATAACCTCCAGTTGGCAGAAACACCTGTCCATTACAAGTACTAAATACTTCCACAAACCATTTAGCACTTAATGGACTACAGCTAAACCTTGGAGGCAAGTACAGAATAGAGTTGAAATTCAACACCAGACTTGTTTTTTAGAAAACCCAGAAGTATGAACTTCACTGAATTCGAGGAGCGGCTCAAAAACAGAAGTCGTGCTGCATTAATAAAGCACTGGGGACTTCACTAGCAGTCCAATGGCTAAGACTCTGCACTCCCAATGCACAGTGCATGAGTTTGATCTCTAGCAGAGGAGCTAGCCTACAAGGACACTGGAAGTTTTAGCTACGTTTTAACTTGCATATGGGGCTTTCCAGATGGCTCAGTGATAAAGAATCCACCTGCCAAGCACAAGACGTGGGTCTGATCCTTGGGTGGCGAAGATCCTCTGGAGAAGGGAACAGGCAACCCACTCCAATATTCCTGCCTGGGAAATCCTATGGACAGAGAAGCCTGGCGGGCTACAGTCCATGGGGTCGCAAAAGAGTTGGACACAACTTAAGAGACTCAACAACAACTTGCTTATGTTGTCTTCTTCAGTCCCATTGGGAAATATACTATGGTTTGGGCTTTGTTGATGTTGTTCTCCATAGATTCTTCCTTGTTTTTGCAGAAATAGGATTATGGCTTATGGCTGAAGTCATCTGAAAGCCTCTCCAGGAAACTGTGCTTCAAAGGGAAGACTCCACGGGAAGAACATCAGAGAAGGAAGTTTCTTGTCTCCTCTTTGGTAATGTTCGTTCAAAACAGTTTTCATCATCTCCCAATGGATAAAACCCCACAAGCACAATTTTCAGTAACCGCCTTAAAGAAAAATTGCCAGCCCGTGCTATTTAGATGAAGCCCATATCCAAAGCACTCCTGACTCTTCAACTGCACACCCTCCTCGACCTCACTGGTCCCAGTCCCCCACCCTCATTACACACACCAGTCCAGCACTGTGATTTTTACTGTAAGCCTCTGTGCTTCTGCTTGAACCTTCCTTCCTTCTTGGAATACCCTCCTTTCAGTCCTGGCCAATAATATCCACCACCTCCCGGAGATGGTGATGAACAGGGAGGCCTGGTGTGCTGCGATTCATGGGGTCGCAAAGAGTCGGACACGACTGAGCAACTGAACTGAACTGAACTGAACCTTTAATTGGCTGCTTAAAACTTGTTTCCTTATGGAAGTGATCAGTGATTTTCCTCTCAAAGTTTAAACATTTCCCTAATAGGGGTCGGATAGTTTTATGTAATTTTACACAGGTCCGTATATCTCTCATGTCTATAGTCTTACCAGTNTTTAATTGGCTGCTTAAAACTTGTTTCCTTATGGAAGTGATCAGTGATTTTCCTCTCAAAGTTTAAACATTTCCCTAATAGGGGTCGGATAGTTTTATGTAATTTTACACAGGTCCGTATATCTCTCATGTCTATAGTCTTACCAGTGGTGGGTGTTAGTTCTGATCTCCTCTCCGCAGCCCTGATCACAACCTCACTAGGACCCGGACACTGGAACACGCTCAGAGGGATCACCTTAGATGTCTACTGGCACAGTATTTTTAGGAATCTCCTATTCTGATTGAACTGTAGTCCTAAAGCAGACATTACTGGTGAAATATATAGCAGGAGGGCAGGATTACAGACAAGTTCTGGCCAGTCAATTTAGTGAAGAAGTGAATGGTGGTGGGGGACCAACCCGTGGGGAGGCTGAGAGGACAGCTGGAGAAAAAAGGCAGGTGGAAGTGGAGGCTAGAGGATTGGGACAGATAGGGGGTTGGGCAAAAGGGCGTTCCAGGAGGTTTGGGGGCGTTGTTCCAAGGCAGGGCCTTTCGGAGCCTGGGAACGAGACTGGGCAGGTCCGACTCACCTATGGGGTGGGGAAAACGGGAAGCCACAGAACCGAAGAGCAGGTCACGGTAGCGTTGGAAGGCCTCGTCGAGGACGGAGCAGCCCACCTGCGCGGCCGAACTGAGATGGTACTGGAATTGGAAGCTGTGGGGGAAGATGGTGTACCGCAGCTCAGAGGTCTGAATGTACTGGGGCCATGGCCACAGGGCCGTCACCCGCCCAGCGAACGCTGCCGCCAGCAGCAGCGAAAACCTGAGCGTGGAGCCTGCCATGGCCCGCCGGTCTGCTTCCCCTCGCCCAGCCGGCCGGGCCACGTGACAGCCTGGTCAGGTGGGCGGCGCCCGCGTGACAATCGGCGGGTCACGTGACCCGCTACAGCTCCTCACCCGTGACCCGGGAGCTCTGACTCCCATCCCTCCAGTCCCAGAGTGAACCCGAAGCACCTGCGGCCTGCGGGGGATGGTGCAGGGCATCGGCGATGGTTCAAGTTCAGGCGGTTCCCGGGACTGGTGGAGCAGTAGCTAATGCACCTCCACAGTTGCCAGGCCTGCGATCACAGAACTATATGCGCACCAGAGGATAGAAGCCTCACGTGGGGAGGCCAAGTGGGCGAGCGAGAAAGTAAAGTCTCCAGAGCCGTGAACGCGGGATAAAAGGTCGCCAGGCCTCCTGGGAGGTAAAGGACGTCCCAGGCCCAGGGAACTTCAGAAGCAAAAAAAAAAAATGGAGACTTAAAACCACAGGCCCTTGTGATGTGAAATGCTGTGGGGTAGAAAGGGATTGGAATTAGGTAGTCAGAATGGCTCAGCTAGAGAGTGCATCACAAGATTACAAAAATGGGAACTGCTTATGACTGGGGAAAAGATGTGTACTTTCAGAGCAAGCTTGAGGCGACCTGTTTCCTGGCTCTGGAGTGGGTTCTTTAGTGGTTAATAATCTCCCAGTAACTGCCCCCAAATCCCCTTTCTCACAGACAAAAATGCCACAGACAGGGTAGGTCCTGTACTTACTGCAAGTGATAAGACATTGCTTGTACTTTGGTTGCAAACTGAAGAACACCCAAAGATGACAGGTCTTATACCCAGAGAGGGATTCTGCAGGGGTTTACATAGAAAGTCCTAGAATCAGGACTTAGTACAGTACGAAATTGAAAATCAGCCCGAAGATTTGCATTTTAGAAATCTCATGTTGAATGGTTGGATGGATAAGAAACCAGTGAGGGAGGCTTTTTTTTTTTTTTTGGAGTTGGAAGATAATGAGAGCTTTAATTCCTGCAATGGGAAAGGAAGAAAGCTATAGATCCAGGAAATAGTGGGTATCTGGAAGCAGAGAGGTTAAGGGACTTGAAGGCCAATCAGTGAGAACATAGATATTTATTGAGTCAAGGACCCTGTCTTTGTTCACCACTGTATTATCAGAGAACAGCTGAATCCCTCACTGCAAAAGGAGTTAAAAATAGTGCTGTTGTGAGGCATTATTTGGCTAGTAGGTAATTTTTTAATTATAAAATTGCATTTTAGAATTAGAAAAAATGGTAAGATCAGGAAAATGAACTTATAAAAATTAAAAATAAAAATGAACTTATAAAAATCATGATCACTTATATCTAGGCTTTAGGTACCTGTTAAAGTGAAAGTTGCTCTTTCGTGTCTGACTCTTTGCAACCCCATGGACTGTACAGTTCATGTAATTCTCCAGGTCAGAATACTGGAATGGGTAGCCTTTCCCTTCTCCAGATATTTAGCAGTTATATATACATGGCTCACGGGCTTCCCTGGTAGCTCAGTGGTAAAAAAAAAAAATCTAGCTGCAATGCAGGAGACCCAGGTTCTATCCCTGAGTTGGATAGATCTCCTGGAGGAGGGCATGGCAACCCACTCCAGTACTCTTGCCTGGAGAATCCCACGGACAGAGCAGCCTGGAGGGCTACAGTCCATAGGATTGCAGAGTCGAACACTACTGAAGCAGCAGCAGCATACACACCTTATGTTGGGAAATCAAATAAATAGTGTCTCTCACTTTTTTTAACTTTTCAGGATTCATCAAGAAATTCTTCTTAGAAGGTCAGTTATGCTATTTGATAGAATAGAGCTTGTAGCAAAGGAAGTAGAAATTAGATCTCTCAGTTTCAGATCCTAGTATTGCATATTTACACTAATTTCTATATGGCTTAAAGCTAAATTTTCATCCTCACTAACAAATGCCTGAGTAGTTCACCAGTTAGGAGAGACATTACCCAATTACTTAGGGAGGAGATCCGAGAACTGTTGTCAGAAGAACTAAGTTCATAATTAGGTAGTTGTCCCACAGGATCAAAAATATTTTATTTCAGGATCAATAATTTGGGGAGAGTTCAAAGCAAGTTAAAGGTGAGAGCAAGAGGTCAAAGTGGGGTTTCAGGACTGGGCAAGTGCCATAACTCCCCTTTCTGTGATACTCAACCTATATCAGGAGAGAGAAGTAATTTACATAAAAGAGCCACAAAATGAAGAAGCTGGACCCAAATAGGGAGACTATAAAAATTACTAATGAAAATACTTAGAGATTATTGTTGAGAGATATTCCAAATATATTCCAATTATTCCCTCTCTGACCAGTATAACAGACAATCAGAAAAGTAATAGACAGTCATTAAAATTTTTAAAAAATCATCAGAGTCCAATTAAATATTCAGAGCCTAGCAGCAATAGTAGCAAAATTAAAATTAATGGTTATTTAACATTATAAACTGTTCAGTTTTGTATATATAGTACATTGCCATCAATTTTGACAGTGTGTACGTGTCCATCCCAAACTCCCTAACTGTCCCTTATATGAATAACAAAAACAATGACACAGATAATATGTATTAATATATCTGATTGTTTTCTCTATTTTTTTTATTAAAGACAAATAAAATATGATTTAACTTCCATATCTATGAAAGTGAAAATTTCTCAGTCGTGTCAGACTCTTTTCCACCCCGTGGACTATTCAGTCCATGGAATTCTCTAGACCAGGATACTGGAATGGGTAGCTCTTCCCTTCTCCAAGGGATCTTCCCAATCCAGGGACTGAACCAAGGTCGCTTGCATTGCAGGCAGATTCTTTACCAGCTGAGCCACAATATCTATAGCATCTAATAAAATTAGTTTATCTATCAGAAAAAGAATTCACTATCAGACAATGTATCCAGATTTTTGGCTCATAAAGTGGAGTCAATTAGTGCAGAAGGAAAGAGGCGGGAATGACTAATTTTGCCTGAGGAAGTCTTTCCGAAAGGAAATGATTTGAGCTGGCTTCCAAAACATGAGCTGGCAGGGAAGGAGCATGGGCAAAGCACAGAGGTGTGGAAGAAGATGACATATTGAGCATAGGGTTTATGGGGATAGCTAAGGAGAAATGTGCCATGATGATCTCACTTCTATCATATTCCCTTCTCCTTCAATGCCTTTCCCACCTCCCACTCCCACCACCTACTTGAAGGTCTAAACTTACATCTTACCACCCTGTCAATCTCTGACTTCTCAAATTTGGGTAAGATACCATAGCCCTCTAAATTTTTCTCCATCAGAGCACTTATCTCAGTATCGTAAATTGCCTGTCCATTTATCTTGAGTTCTCCACTACTGTGAAAGTTTCTTAAAGGCAAGTTCTGTATTTACTGCTATATTCCTAGCCCTGGGCACATCTCCTTGGAACTCAACTTCAAAGACCCAGGAGATCCCAGTCTGCCCTACCTGCTGATTCTTTGTGAGTGGCAGGTAGAAGGGGAGGGACATCCAGAGAGGACGCCTGGGAGGGACAGTAAGACTGGGAGAATTTAGCAAAATAATAAAGAACCTGCCTGCCAGTGCAGGAGACCTAAGAGATGCAGGTTTGATCCCTGGGTTGGGAAGATCCCCTGGAGAAGGAAATGGCTACCCGCTCCAGTATTCTTGCCTGCAGAATCCCATGAACAGAGGATCCTGGCAGGCTACAGTCCATAGGATTGCAAAGAGTCAGACATGACTGAAGCAACTTAGCACAGCACACAGTAAAATAGTACATAAAGAGAAATACTGACAAAAATTACTTTAGAAAAAGTAGGTTGAAGCTGAGTTATAAAGTAAGGAAAGGAGGAGATTCTTGATCAAGGTTCTATGTACTAGATAAATGGTACCTTATTTATCTCTCACACCAACTGTGTGAAATTATCATCCATATTTTACAGTCAAGGAAACGGGCTCTGAGAATTAAAATAATTTGACCAAAGTCCCATAGATAGTTGTCAGAATCAGTATTTGAACCCAAGTCTTCTATGCCAAAATCTATTGCTTTTATATCTATCATACTTACTCGAAAGCTAAGCTAAAGATTGTATTGAGATTTTATTCTTAAGTCTGTGGGAAGCTAGTGAAATGTCTTAGCTGAAGAGTAATGAGACCAGAGTTGAAATTTGCTTGTCAGTTTGTTAACATATGTAGGAGGAATTGAATGGGGAAAGTTGTATGCAGGTAGATTAGGTCTGGGGTTGTTGACTCAGAGTTCTCTAAACAACTGACCATTCTCACATGCTGTGGGGCTCAGAAAATACAGACCCAGATTCACCTGGGAAGGATGACTTCATTTTTCTTTTCCCATGTTGGCTAGCCAAACCAATAAGACTTAAGCTTTGTATAGGTTGTCAACATTTATAGAAGTGGAGATGGCCAAAACTGGCTATGCTCCGTGACTCTCTTTACGCCCATTCCATATAAACTATATGGAAGCATCACTACCACTAATGTACCCTGTTACCTCCAGCTTCTCCAGTGCTATGTCCAAAATTAAAGTATGCTATCCAGTTCCCCACTATTAAACATTACAGCGTTCCTTGAGGTTACTAAAAATGTTCTGTGTCCAGTTTGTCTTCTTTTTGAGCCTTATCCCCTCTACTCTCTTACTTAGTCATGTAACTGTTCCAGTTATTTTTTTCAGGCTTGTTATTATTTAGTCACTAAGTCATGTCCAACTCTTTGCAACCCCATGGACTGTAGCCCCCTAGACTCCTCTGCATGGAATTTCCCAGGCAATTATACTGGAGTGTGTTGCCATTTCCTCCTCCGGGGGATCTTCCTAACCCAGGGATTGAACCCGAGTTTCCTACATAGGCAGGCAAATTCTTTACCACTGAGGCAGCTGGGCAGCAACCCCTTTTCAGGCTTACCCCCTGATTCTTTTTGTTTAACACTTTTCTTTTTAAAAATATTTATTAAAAAAAAAATATTTGTCTGTGCCACATCTTGGCTGTGGCATGTGGGATCTTCAGTCTTCATTGCAGCATGCAGGATCTTTAGTTGTGACATGTAGGATCTAGTTCCTCCACCAGGGATTGAACACAGGCCCCTTGCATTGGAGCACGGAGTCTTAAGGACAGGACCACCAGGAAATCCCACCCCCAACTAATTGTTAACAACTTTTCCTAACTCTAGACATACATTTCTTGCAATAATTGGCCTTGTCCTGTCTCTCTGCAGTCCTAACCTACACACAGATTTTTTTTTAATTGCCCAGATATTTACATGGGAGTTTTTCTTTAGTTTCAGAAAAACTAAAGCCTTGAGGGAACTTTCAACAGATCTGAGCAGAAGGAATGACAGTGGGGAAGAGGGCTATGGGTTAAACGCAGTGATGTTTCAAATGCAAAGTGACCAAACTCAGCAGCTAACTGGGGAAAGCGGGGATGGGGACAAGTGGAAGAGGAGAGGAAAAAGTGCACCAGTCTGGTCTCCCGAGGGAATGATGGGGCCACTGACTGAATACAGCATGAAGCGCCAGTTTTGGAAAAAAGATGATGAACTCTGAGACATGCTGTGTTGGGGGAGACTGAAGGACAGCAGAGTTAAAATGTCTAGGAAGACCAAGGAAATACAGGCTGGGAGTGCGAAAGAGAGCTCTGGGCATCATCTGCTCAAAGATAATAGTTGAGATCGTAAAAACAGTCAAGAGAAAACGGGCAAATGGAAGGAAGACTGAAAAATAGGGGAAAAGAAGACGCTGGTAAGAGAAATGTGTGAGGGATAAAAGGAACACAGAAGGCATAGAGTGATTAGTAGGGTAGACTGAGATCAGAGATGTGGATACGGGTAAGGGCTTACCTGAGCATTTACTTTAGTTGCTTTAAATTTTTATTGATTTCTTNTGGTAAGAGAAATGTGTGAGGGATAAAAGGAACACAGAAGGCATAGAGTGATTAGTAGGGTAGACTGAGATCAGAGATGTGGATACGGGTAAGGGCTTACCTGAGCATTTACTTTAGTTGCTTTAAATTTTTATTGATTTCTTTTTGGCTGTGCTGGGTCTTTGCTGCTGCAGGGCTTTTCTGTAGGTGCAGAGAGCAGGGCAGCTCTATCTAGTGGTGCTTGGGCTGCTCATTGCAGTGGCTTTTCTTGCTGCAGAGCACGGGCTCTGGGGCACGGACTTCAGTACTTGTGCCAGGTAGGTTCTAGAGCACAAGTTCAATAGTTGTGGTGCACGGGTTTAGCTGCTCTGCGACGTGTGGAATCTTCCCAGATCAAGGATCTAACCCACATCTCCTGCATTGGTTGGTGGATTCTTTACCACTGATCCCACCAGGGAAGCTTACCTCCTAACTTTAAAATACAAATGTGCCATAAGAAGCCCTCACAGTCAAAATACACTGATTTTATCTCCATGACATGGCTTTTTGCTTACAAGAAATATAGGGACTCATGTTATTTCAGGGGAAAGGAGGTCTACTGAAATGATATACATAACAACCCAGACGAGAAGAAAAACCAGACTTCAGAATGAGCCGAAATCAAGGGCCTGACTACTCTCTCATCTCCCTCTCTCTTACGACTTATGTTCTCTGAGCATCTCTGGTCAGTTTTCTCTTTGCTTGTCAAGTTACTGGAACTTCCTTATAATCTCTAATTCCCCAGTGACTTGACATTTATCGCACAATACCCAAAATTTTCCATGACTTTACAGCTTGAGAATCCTCTCATTCTTCTATCTGTGCCTCTGGAGATCCAACTATTTTCTAAAGCTCTGTGCAAATCAAGATTTTTTTTTTTCATTTTTCTTTCTTTTCTTGCCTTGTTATGAAGCTTTCGGGATCTTAGTTCCCTGATGAGGGATGGAACCCAGGGCCTGGGGAGTGAGCACATCCAGTCTTAATCACCGGATCACCAGGGAAGTCCCAAATCAAGATTCTTCTGATCTCCCTGGAAGAATAGTGTACATGTTTCATAATTTAACCAGTTACCTACGATGCATACCTAGGTTGCTTCCAAGTTTTCTCAGTTACAGACAGTGCTACAATGACATTTGTACATTGTACATTGTACCCTCTACAATTTTAGAGAGTACTGGTTGCCAAGCTAGTGTGTTTTCATCCTTTCTCACCATCAATACCTTGCTTTTCATTTGGAAATTTGATCCGTCAGTTTGGTAGCTTGGATGAAGCTGAGCTAGCCCTGGTTTAAGCTACGTAATTAGGGTTACCTCCCCACCCCCTCATTATAAACACTGAGAAGTGTAGGATAAGAATGTACATTTCTACCAATGTGTGAAAGTGCCTACTTCATACTGTCTTCCAACATTAGTATTTACCTTTTCATTGCTACTGTTGATGCCTTGAAATTAATTTTTAGCTCTAGCAAGATGCATGACTTCTACATGATTATCGAAAAAGAAGCTGGATCATTCTGGAAAAAATAAGGAGATAGGAAGAAGTAACATGAATATATAATTAACCAAAAATACAAAGAATAAAAGGATAGAAATAAGCCCAAACTATCTAAACCTATGTAAATAGGTTAAAGTGAAAGTGGCTTTGTGGTGTCCGACTCTTTGAAACCCTCTTTGAAACTATACAGTCCATGGCATTCTCCAGGCCAGAATACTGGAGTGGGTAACCTTTCCCTTCTCCAGGGGATCTTCCCAACCCAGGGATCAAACCCAGGTCTCCCACACTGCAGGCAGATTCTTTACCAGCTGAGCCACCAGGGAAGCCCAAGAATACAGGAATTGGTGGCCTATCCCTTCACCAGCGGATCTTCCTGACCCAGAAACCAAATCAGGGTCTCCTGCATTGCAGGCAGACTCTTTAAAAACTCCCATTAAATGACAAAGACTCTCAAACTGAGCCTCCCCAAAAAAGCCTAAATGTTATTGTTAAGAGACTCTTTATTTTATTTATTTTTTGGTGCCTAGACAGGGACTTGAACCCTCAACCCTCAGATTAAAAGTCTGATGCTGTACCAGCTGAGCTACCCAGGCTGTTAAGAAACATTTTAGATGAAGTCTGAAAGAATGTTCAGAGATGTACCAGAAGAATGCAGACAAAAAGGGAGCAAGGACGGCATTTATTAACATGTAAAAAGAACTCAAGACACACACAAAATTGAATGAAACAAAGATAAATATTTTTAATGATAAAAGCTACAACTCACAAAGAAGACAGACATCAGAAACCATGAGACACCTAACAACAAAGAAACAAATATACCTAAAGCGAAAATCAGAAGAAATATAAAGGAAAAGAAAAAATTATAATCATCAGTTCAGTCGCTCAGTTATGTCCGACTCTTTGAGACCCCATGAATCGCAGCACGCCAGGCCTCTCTGTCCATCACCAACTCCAGGAGTTCACTCAGACTCACGTTCAATGAGTCAGTGATGCCATCCAGCCATCTCATCCTCGGTTGTCCCCTTCTCCTCCTGCCCCCAATCCC